>JAOXOE010000776.1:1442246-1531390 GCA_028565055.1 Phoeniculus purpureus | reverse complement strand
TGAATCATTCTCCTCTCCAGCAGCTAGCTCCTCCTGCAAAACCCCATACCTGTTCTGCAAGATCAAACGGGATTGTGAGGGAGGCTGGGAGGGCATCCACCTGCTTTTTGGAGCAGGGACCTGTTAGCATTCCACCCCTTCCCTGAGTTCCTCTCCCAAAGCCTGGCCACAAGTGGGGAGAAAATCCTCTGATTTGTGTGATTTATTTGGAGTCTCAACCTTCTGTCTTTCCCTCAGAGAGCTGCTCCACCAGTCTCTCGCTCTCACTCTCCCTGATGCTGCTCAACTTCTCCACTTCATCTTTTAGCTCTGCCACCATCCTCAGATGGCATCTTACACAGGTGCTACCTCTGCCATCTTCTGGTAAGAGTGACAGGCTGAGGCACTCCTTGCAGCTGGATGTCTGCACAGCTGCATGGTTGTAGTTGGTTGCTATCTATGTCCCCACATTTTTTTCTGCTGATTTTGGACCTCATTCCAACTAGTTTTAAGATGACTTTAAAAAAAAACCACAGCAAAACCGGCGTGCACACACTCAGCAGCCTTTGAAATCCACACTGTGACAGCAGCTCCTATCGCGCCTCTCTCGGCGGATCAGCTGGGGAGAAAAGGGAAAGGGCTGTTCCCTCCACTCTTCATGACTGGCTCTCTGTGGCAAGTGGTAGCCCTTCTTGCTGGGTTTTTCACCTCGAAGTGCCAGGATGTCCTGGCTATGAGGGCTGACCTGCCGTGTCCAAGTGATGGTGGTGAGCAAAATCTTAGTGAGAACTTTTAAGGGTGGCATTTCAGTACAGGACTTTGTACTGAAATCCATTGCCAAAACCAGAGGGGTAAAAGGATATTTGGAATTTTGTGAGAATTCAGTAAGGCTTCCTCAATTTATTTTTTTGTGTGTGTGAAATGCTCTTGTCTCTACAAAGTCTTCCTGAGAACACTCTAAAAGCTGATGTAGAAGAACAAGTAATAAAGAGGAAATAAATGAATGTGGTCTATTCACTTGAGATTTTTCTTCCTTTAACGTCTGTTTTCTCTGAGCAACAATATGAAAAGATTTTCTTTCATCAAACGTTTTCTGTGATGGCAGTGGTTTGGAGCAAATGTGTGATAAGAATATCTGCAAAAGAAAGATAGCTGGGAACTCTGAATCAGTCCCTTGTCTGGCAGTGGGCAACTCTGTGTGTTACAAAGAAGGATATGAGAAATCTTTTGCTTGGAACAGTTTGCAGCTATCCTAATCAGTATTGCCTCGGAATTGGTTTAACCCCAAAACGTGAGGTGAGACTTTTTTAAAAAATCAGAATAAATGCCCATTTCTTCCTCAGGGCTAAGCTTGTTGCCAGTAGCAATGGGTTTCACTGTTTAACTGCTCAGTCAATAAGGGTGCAGAACTTTTCTTCTAACACAACAAACTGCATTCCTTTAATAAAATACTTTATTGCAGTTACTCCATTTGTGTTGAAACGATTGATCCTCTAGTCTCATTCTTAAGAACAGAAGTTCCTAGTGTTTGATTTTTAAGGGTCTATGATTTTTTTTTGCAGCCTGCTTGATCAACATGCTTAGGTTAACAAAGCTCAGAGGTTCCCATTCTACTTTGTAGGAGAGATTTCCTTTTCATGATAATTATATCACAGAACATTAGGGATTGGAGGGGACCTTGAAAGATCATCCAGTCCAATCCCCCTGCCACAGCAGGATCACCTAGATCTAGCTGCACAGGAACATGGCCAGGTGGGTTTTAAACATCTCCAGAGAAGGAGACTCTGCAACTTCCCTGGGCAGCTCATTCCAATGCTCTGTCACCCCCACCATGAAGAAGTTCCTTCTGATATTTATAACGAACCTCCTACATTTGAGCTTACACCCATTGCCCATTGTCTTCAGCCTCTTAATCTCTATAGTGTCTATTCTCATCTGGGATGCTACACATAGTAGTACTTAGTGCAGAGCAGTAAAATACCATTGTATTAAGTGTTTCATATTTTATTTAATTAACCGAAGCACAGAGAAATTTAGGTCTTCTCTAGGATGGCACAGATGGACCATCCACAGCATCACTGGCTTTCAGCAACAGCAATAATACTGAAATAACCAACAACAGGCCCCCTGAAACTCTTGTTTATTAAACTAAAATTATGGTAAAACATATGGTAAAACACACTATTGTGAGGACTCGATGCTAAAAAAGAAACCCCAGCCAGTAAGGGACAGATTTTCTATTACAACAGAACTCAGTGCTGGTCAAGATCCTGTTGGTTTGCTGACAATGGCTTTTTTTCTGTATACGTTCTTATTTCCTGACCACTGTAGGAACAGCTGAGACAAAGGTAGTAGTTGTAATGCTCAGAAGCTATTATATCCACTACAGGTGGATAGGAGGAGTTATTTGCAAAGACCCATATTTTGCAATCACTTCTGTGGTTAATTAAAAGCAAATGAAAGATCATATTGATCACAATAGGACTGTTTACATGCTGAAGAATAATGAAGCTTGAGTGGATGTCATTATGGGGTTGGGACACTACTGCATAATCAGAAAGGTGCTAGGTATGGGAGCAAAAGATGTGAATTATTTATTATTTAGTTATATTAATATGTGTATTATTTATTATTTAAATCACTGTTTTGGCAGAATATGGATGAGTAAGTATGTCTATGATGGACACTGTGAGTGAATCACACAGAATCACAAAACATCAGGGATTGGAAGGGACCTCGAAAGATCATCTACTCCAATCGCCCTGCCACAGCAGGATCACTCAGACCAAGTCCACAGGAACATATTCAGGCAGGTATTAAATGTCTCCAGACAAGTACACTCCACAACTCACCTGGGCAGCCTGTTCCAACGCTCCATCACCCTCATTGTAAAGAAGTTCCTTCTCATATGTGTGTGGAACCTCTTATGTTCTAGCTTACACCCATTGTCCCTTGTCCTATCATTAGATAAAATTTTGAAGAGCCTGGCTGCATTCTCCTGACACCCACCCTTCATATATTTATCAACATGAATGAGGTCACCCCTCAGTCTCATCTTCTCCAAGCTAAAGAGATCCAGCTCCCTCAGCCTTTCCTCATCAGAGAGGTGTTCTATGCCTTTCATCATCTTCGTGGCTCTACGCTGGACTCCCTCCAGCAGCTCCATGTCCTTCTTGAACTGAAAGGCCCAGAACTGGACACAATATTCCAGATGTGGTCTCACACAGGAGGCAGAATAGAACAGGAGGAGAACCTCTGTTGATATACTGAAAACCCCCTTTCCAATCCATCCCAGGATACTATTGGCCTTCTTGGCCACAAGACCACATTGCTGGCTTATGGTCATCCTACTGTTCACCAGGATCCCCAGGTCCCTTTCTCCTACACTGCTTTCCAATGGGTCAGTCCCCAATCCATACTGGTACCCGGTGTTTTTCTTGCCCATATCCAAGGCTCTACACTTACCCTTGTTATAGTTCATTAAATTTCTCCCTGCCTTCTCTTCAGTCTGTCCAGGTCCTGCTGAATGGCAGCACAGCCTGCTGGGGTGTCAACCGCTCCTTCCAGCTTTGTGTCAACAGCAAACTTGCTGACAGTGCACCCTAATCCCTCATCCAAGTCATTAATGAATGGACTGAACAGGACTGGTCCCAGTAATAACCCTTGGGGGACTCCACTAGATACAGACTCTGTCCAATTGACCACTATTCTCTGGCTTCTATCCTGCAGCGATTTCATGATACACCTCACTAACCAATCATCTAGACCACACTGCCTCAGTTTGGCTGCGAGGATGCTGTGGGAGACTCTGTCAAATGCCTTCCTGAAGTCAAGACAGACCACATTCACCGCTCTGCCATCATCTATCCACCTGGCTATGCCCTCATAAAAGGCTGTCAGGTTGGTCAAGCGTGACTTCCCCTTGGTGAAGCCATGCTGACTGTCCCTAATGACCCTCCTGTCTTTGCTGTGCCTAGAGACAAAATCAATTGTTCCATCATCTTTCCTGGGCTGGAGGTGAGGCTGACCAGTCTACAGTTACTTGGATCCTCCTTCTTACCCTTTTTGAAGATTGAAGTGATATTTGCTATCCTCCAGTCTCCAGGCACCTTTCTTGATCCCCATGATTAAGCAAAGGTGTTGGAGTGTGGTCTAGCAATGACTTCCACTGTCTCCCTTAGCAGTCATGGGTTCTAAAGGTGTCCCTTCTGGGTCCATGGATTTATGTGCATCCAGGTTGCTCTATTGATCCCTAACCCAGTACTCATCAACCAGAGCAAACTCCTCCCATGTCCCAACTTCCTCTGGGGCCTCAGCAATCTGGGTCTTGATATCAGGACAGCCTTGAGAAGTACAGACAGAGGCAAAGAATGTGTTCAGTATCCCTGCTTTCTCTGTATCCTCTGTCTTCAGGGCACTCACCTCATTCAGCAGGGGGCCTACATTGACTCTAGGTTTAGTTTTACCTGCAATGTATTTGAAGAAGCCCTTTTTGTTGCCCTTGATCTCCCTTGCAAAGTTTAATTCCAAGGAGGCCTTGGCTTTCCTAGTTGTGTCCCTACATCCTCTGACTAGAGCCTTACAATCATCCCAAGTGGTCATCCCCTCCCCTTCCATGACCTACAGACTTTCTTCTTCCTCAGTTGTCTAAGGGGACAAAAATTTCCACAGTTCAGTGCATTTGGTATTGGGCACTACTGCTCTGACAGAAGGATCTTTTTGTCACCCTTGACTGATGTTATTACAGTTCTTCACATTTGTGCTTTCAGTTAAGTCCAAATAACATAATTTATCTTGAGCTCCATCTGCTGGCCCAGAAACAAGAATAAGTGTTTAGAGGTCCTGTAGCAACAGCTCAACCTTTTTTAAATTCCTACAGCAGTGTCCAAGCCAGCTAAAACACAGCTACTCCTTAAAATAACAGCAATACTTCACTGGCAAAAGAGACAGCCAATGTATTTTAGTACCTTCTTTGATCAAAGCTGACACTGCGCTCCCAGCATCTGCTGTGTTTTTATACTCAGGGCTTGACATCAGCCTTACAATTTTTAAGCAAAATTCTTAAGCAAAAACCTACTGTAAGTCAGACTCCACTTTGTCTTAAATTTCAGAATATCCAATTAACAAACATTAAGAGGAAAAAAACATTTACATAAATATTTAATAAACTTGAAGCAGGTGTCAGTCTTTCAAGGTCATATTCATGCAACTGCTGCAACTATGGGAATGAGACAAGCAGATGTGCTCAACTCAGTCTTCTCTCCATTCAGCTACAATCTCCCACAAATCAAAGGGAAAGAAGATGGAAAAGATTAGGCCAGCACTGGCTTCCACAATTGCAACTTGATCCTACAGCATGTTTGATCAAAAGTTCACTTTCTAGCTCCATTTCAGCAGAAAAGAGGTCTTCAGAATTTTTCTTTGGATGCATAAAGAGGCTTAGTTCTAAACAACATCCAAAAGACAATCAAAATAAAAAGGCTAAGTGGTGTCACAACAAATGCTTTCTGGTTTTCTTTTCTGAATTCAATAGAAGCCAGATTATGCAAACTGTGCATATTCTTGCACAAGGTCTGCAGAACAGACAAAAACACCTCTACACCACAGTGGAGACAGCGAAGACATACTGCTCTCTGCTTTTATAAAATCTAGTGAATACTCCTAGTCAATAGGACAGCAGTTATCAGAACTGAAATGACAGAAACAAATGCCTGTTTTTGTACCATTCCTAGTTTGCTGTCTAACTTAACGCCTAATACACACAAAGCAGCTTGACAAGAATTACAAACATCCTGCAATTAAGCATTCCGCTCCAAATGGCACTGCTGCTTTGGAAATGACATTGAAGTAACTAACAGTCATATTCTGTGCTACTGTACGCTGTTAGGCAGTACAGTGTGTTGTTTTGCTCATTTTAACGATCTGTTAAAAGCCTGAGTGGATATGTGCCAGCATAAGGTAGTGTTTAGAAGGCCTATCAAGAGACCAAAACATGATAGATTGTCTATGTTCTTTTCATAGGGTTCTACCATCATTTGGTTGATTAGAAGCAATCAGTTCACAATTTGGCACAAAACCATTTTACCCTTAAGAAGTCCCAGTAGCAGCCTTTGAAAAATGAAGCCATTTGTTACGTATTTTGTTTTCACAAATGAAGCATCATAAATAACATCTGTCAGGTACCACAGTGATCTCAATTGCTTCTCAGCTGATCCAAAACTGTTGTTTAGGTGCAGTCTAAGAGACAGCTAAAGAACATTAGTCACTGGATTCTGATGGTTTTATGTGTCACAACAGTTACTCATGGTCAGCAGAGTCTAAAACTTTTACTGCTTCCTCTGAATTTGTCCAAAGGAAACCTAACATCACACTGCCCATAAAAGAATAAAATTGGACACAGTTTCTTTCAGTAGTGGAATGATTTTTTTCTTACATACTACACTTCAAAATAATGGAAAATAAAAGACATAGTATTAGTAAATAGTAAAAAGTGTTCCTTTTTTGTTTGGCACAGTGTCCCACAGTTGCATTTTTACAGCATTTTACACTTTTAAAGCTTTTCCACTTCCCTTCTGTAGCGCATGTTCCTGTGTAGTAATGCTAATCACTGAAGGTAAAGATGGGTGCAATAGATGGATCCCTGATTTGATGGGATTTAGGTTGCTCTGTATAAATACAAACCATAGGCTTGTGACAAACTGTAACTCTACCAAGGTCACAAGTTAGTCTTTGCTGTAAGGGATAGTAATGCAGAGTAGAACACTTAGGAAAATACAGAATACCGATTAAGGTGCCTACCATTCCCAGGTTTAATGAGCTAATTTTAATTTCAGTTCCTCAATTTCTCTCTCTGGCACCTTGCCAGATTAAGTGCAATTTACAGTTCCTGAGAGAAACAAAGGCCAGTAAACATGAACTTTCCCCACATCACGTTTTAAAAACATTTTTAAGGGATGGAATAAGTCAGCCTTTCCCCTTGTTTCTCAAGAGTACTAGCTTTGCTTCTGCTACAGATCTGCAGACCCAGAGTGTTTTGCAAAACATCTTCCTTCTTTTGGGCACAGACTGTTATTTTTAGCTTTCACAATTTTGAGGTATTTTTTTCCAGCAAGGAACCAGCTAAGAATCCTTTGTTGGGGCAGGAAAAGTTGTTTCCCATCTCTTACATAGGAAGTCTATGTTACAAGCAGTCGGAGGAATCACTTAGTGGAAGAATCACAGAACTATTTAGTTGGAAAAACCCTTTAAAATCCAGCCCACCATTGAACCATGTCCCTAAGCTCCAGATCTTCACAAGTTTTAAACACATTCAGGGATGTCAATTCAACAGCCTTCCTGGGCAGCCTGTTCCAAAGCCTGATGGCCTTTTCAATTAAGAAGTTAAGAATATCTAACCTAAGCATACCCTGGTGCAACTTGAGGCCATTTCCTCTTGTTCTGTTGCTTGTTACTGCTGAGAAGAGACCAACTCCCTCTACATTCTAATTTCAGGCAGTTGTAGGCAACATTAAGGTCGCTCCTTAGCCTCCTTTTCTTCAGACTTAAGAGCCCCAGTTCCTTCAGCCATTTCTCATAAGGATTGCTGTCCAGATCCTTCACCAACCTTGTTGCCCTTCTTCAGGCCTGCTTCAACACCTCAATGTTGTTCTCCTATTGGGGTGCTCAAAGGTTAACCCGATATTTGTGGTGTAGCCTCGGCAGTTCCAAGTACTTGTTCTGTTCTTATTATGTTCTTCTAGGCCCTCCAAGAGAAACAGCAGGGTATATGGACCTTTGATCTGCCCCAGTATGGCTGGTCTTACACTCTTAACTTCCTCTGATGGAAGGGCTTATGTAAGTCTGTTTTTGTTCACACCCTTCCCACCTTATCTACAGTAACTTTCTGCTTACTAACAACCCTCAACAAAAACTAGAGGGGCCATGGGGAGACAGACATCCTATAACCTTGGGGGCAGGAAGGGACTAAGAAAAAACACAAACCCACAGATGTTAAGCAGATGAAAGAAGTCCTCCAACTATCCTTACTTGCCCAAAGACTTGTTAATTTCTTTCAAGACAGCAGACACAAAATGAACCTGCAACACAAGAATTTCAAAGCTGATTGCTTCGAGTTCAAATACACCTTCTAGGACACAGAAGTTAAGCACAACAGAATTTTGTTAGTTCTGCTGTTAACAAAGTTATTTACTGCATTTAAAAGACATGTAATTTGTATTTATTTCATTTTTAAAAACATGCCTGTAAAAGGAACTTGGCTGATCACTATCAGCATTCAGCAGGTTCCTTTGGAGTTGCTCTCACAAAAACACCACCAGTGTCCAGGCTTACGTCCCCTACTGCAGGTATGTTATACCTCTGGTTGAAGAATATAGCTGCTATGGCAGCAGACATCCAGTTACTGAGTTTGGAACAAGCATAAGCAGTTCACAAGAGAGGTGCATAACTGCACTGATCCATTGCCAAACATAACAAAACAACGACAGAGAAAAACATGGGCCCATCCTTTAGCCACTTCATTTAAAACATTAATTGACTATTTATAATAACAATAGATGGCAAGTTGGCTGCAGCTCCACCCAAGACACTTGAAATCTGTGGATAGCCAAAATCAATTCGATCAAATTGTTGCCAGGAACTATGTGAAGCCTGAAAACAACTCAGCTGAAAAGTTACTGAATGTAACTGACAGAAATAAGTCATGTTTCTGCTATATATTTTGACTTCCAAACCAGCAAGTCTTCCTGTCGATACACACTGCAGTGAGGTGGTCATCAGCAGCACAACCTGGGCCCGGAAGGCTTCACATGATAAATACAATACATCTAAAAAACCCCACAGTAATTTCAATGTCTTAAACTGAAACAACAGCAGTTTGTGGCGCTTTTCTGTGCCTGTTTCTAGACAATCTGCCATCAAAGGGTCACCGCACGTTAAAAGGACCACTTTACTGCACTCAGTGCGGGACACTGGCACCAGCTAGCCACCGCCAGCACAAGAATGAGATGCCATCGCTTAGCCAGAGGAAACAGGTGGCGGCTCACACTTTAGAGTACTCCAGTACCTGCTGCTGAATGAATTTAGGACACAGAGTTTATGGAGCCAGCGGCGCTGGGAAGAAGGGAAGAAGGGATCCGGCCTTGGGCCCCTCCTGCTGCCCTCGAGAGAAAATGGGGTTCTCTCAGGCAGGCCCCTTCCGCTCACTACTGCCAGCACACCTCATGCCCAACCTAGCCAGCTCCCGCCGAGCCCAGCAACTCACCCCCACCGCAGGGACAGGCCCCGCTAGCCTCTCACTCACCCAGCGCCCGCGCAGCACCCAGCGCATCTCGCTTCCGGGAGCGAAGCCAGTTCAAAACATCGACCGCCCCTATTGGCTGAAGCTGCCCCGCCCCCCCACGCTCTATTGGCGGGCGCATCCCCCGCCTCTCTTCCTCACTCTGCCATTGGCTGGTTCGCACACAGGTGCTCGGTGGGCTCCGTCTCCCCTTTCCCTTTACTGCCCTCCCGCTCCCGGCGCTGAGGGGGAGAAACCCGGCCTCAAGGCGGCTGTGAGCCCTCAGCAGGGCCCCGTGCCCGCCATAACGGGGCGGTGCTGGGCAGCGCAGGAGCCGCTGCTTGGCCGCCTCAGCCTGTGCCCAGCCCCATTCTTGTCAGGATATGAAACCGTGACTGCAAAGGTCTGGGCTGAGCTTAGCGGGCTCGAACCTGTGAACCGATGCCCCCAGCACTGGGTCGTTGAGCCCGGGTGAGTTTGGATGCAACTGCTGAGCCAGCTGTGGAATCAGGAGACAGGTGCAATGTGTGTGAACTTGGCTGCCATCAGGAAATTCCGCTTCTAGAAAGACCCCAAAGGCAGTGGTCTGAATCCACGCCAGGCCAGCTTTTGTGAGCAGTGAGGTAAACACAAGAGAGTGGTTACAATCACTGTCCCTTAGTGAGTGCAGCCTGGCCAGATCTGATAACTAAGCATTGGGTATTTCCCAATCAGATCTGCAGATTTGAGCTGAGATTGGAGCTATGCTACCTTTTTGTTGTTTCTTACTGAAATGTTAATTTACACCCCTGGGTTTAAGCAGTATTTCAAACTTAATTTTTGACTTTTGTTTTTTCCACAGGTAGCAACAGAGGGTTTCAGAGGAGCTTGTAAATTAAAATGGTCTTATGGTGATGCCTTCAAGGGAAGCCGGGAAAAATCTTCACTACTCTACTAGGTTCAAACACTGATAAACACGGTATACACAGGATGCAGAACACTAGTAAAAAGAACTCTCAGTTGTACAAGTACCTTTCATCCTGGATGCAGAAAATCATTAGCTTTACCACTGGGCTGGCATAGGACACTGAGCAATATTTCTTTCTCTGTCATCAGCGATGGGATAATAGGACTGTCCTTTGCAAGGTCTTTTCAGATCTACTGATGAAAATTGCTATGTGAGTGTATAATCATAATTATTTGTGCTACGTGCTATTGAAACTCAATAATAGCTTGTAGTTATTACTTAAATATATCAAACTTGACACAGATAAACCTAAAATATAGCAATGTTTTCAGATATGGAGTTATTTGAAAGAGTTATTGGATGAATACGTAGATAAATTGTATCTTAAGTTCCATTGCATTAAAATTAGTAAAATGTATGAACATTAAATGTAATTTATTGTTCTTTGCTGTCACTCTGTTTCTCAAAGTATAGATTCATTGCTGTGACCAAAGATTATTTAGTTTCTATGCTTGATACCCAGTAAAAATCAGTGATAGGTCTGCATACCTTCAGTAGGAGTTATATGAATGGGAAAAGTCTACATAGCCCTAAAACCTAATGGTGTTACTTTTTACTGACATTTAACTTTTCTTATTATTTTTAATACATATGGGAATGTAGAATAACTTCAGACTAATTCAAAAAAGTTTTCAGGAGGCTTCACAAAAACAGCTTACTGCAAGGATTTGTGAATACTCTATTTAGGATTTCGTGGCCATTCAGGCTCTTCCTTCTATTCCTTGTGCCTACTTTTGTTTCTGTCTAAAACAGCTTGGCTATTGTTGTCACTTTTAGACCCTGTCACAGGGGATCTCTGCATAGTTCCCACTGTTTGTCAAACTCAAATAACCTGATGCCAAGTAGGCAGTACCTCTGTATCCACTTAAACTATCTTTAATGGAGAGAGTGGTACTGGCTGTCAGTGCAGAAACTCAGTTGAAGAAAATGGAGAAACAGGCAGAGGCTCAGTGAACAGCTTGTAGAATTGTTCTGAGTTAGTAGCAAAAACTACAAAAGGATATTTCCAATATTTGCTTAACAACTTGGTTCTATCTTTTGGAATGCATGTTGTTTCAAATGCGTATCACATACACATCCCTTAAACAGCTTATACATCTTTTCCCTGAGAGCTCTCAAGCCATGACCCAGGCTGAGTTTTCTGGAGATCAACTCTTGGTCTGATCCCATTTGGTAACTCTAACAACTATCTAGATCTTTACTAGTAAAGTCTGCAGTTTAGCAAATGACTGGGTAATGCACGTGCCTGATTAGTACAGAATCATCTGATGTGCCAAATAAAGTAATCCCGGTCCACTAAAATACAGTTTTAACATCAGAAAATGTGAACAAACACATCTGGAAATGAAGAATGCATGGACTGGGGCTAGCTTGGCCAAAAGTACTTTGAAAGATAATTTAGCTATTACTGTGTATAAACGTTTCAACGTGCTCTCTCAGGGCAATACTGTGGTAAACTGAACTAATGTAATGCTTCAATGTACAAAATACAGAACACACAGGGGAGACAGGAGTGATGCTTCTGCCTTTGCACCCAGCACTACCGACACTGGGCCAGGGAACTCTGTTCCGTCTGTGGGTTCTGCAGGTAGGGAGAAGGGAAAAACACCAGAAATAATTCAAAGGAGGAGAGTGAAAGTAACAAAGGGGATGGACATCAAGATGTAACACAGAGGAGGAGGAAGCTGCAAGGTGACTCGACCACAGCACAGACCGCTGCCACGGGCGAAAAGGTCCGGTCAGACACATCCCTGTTCCAGCAAAGACGCACCGTACCTGAGGAGGGTCCCCGGCACCAGCTGGGCCCAGTTACACCTGCGAGAAGCACCATTTCGCTCCCCACGCGCAGAGGTGCTCTGGCCGAGCCGCACGCTGGTAGCTCAGCGCTGCGGGCCGGATCCCGGTGAAGTGAGAACGGACCCCGCCGGTCCCGCCGCCAGCTGGGCCGGTGCCAGGCTCTCTGCTCTCGCACCAGCATCCGCTGCTCAGCCTGGCGAGCAGACAGACAGTCCCGGCGGCCAATGGCGCGCGGAGCAGTGCCGGCCGCGGCGCGGAGCGGGGCGGGGCTGCCCCAATGGGGCGCTGGTTGCAGGGCGCGATCGCGAGGGAAGCAGCCAATGGGAAAATTCGCGGCATCGGGAGCCGCGCGCCGGCCACAGACGGGTAGCGCGAGGCGCAGGGGGTGCTGCGCGCGGAGTGGGAGGGGAGATCGCAGCCCGACGGTGACGGTGGGCGTCGTGGCCCTCGCGCTGGTGCTTCCCCAGGTGTGAGAGCTGGAGAGCGGGAACGCCCCGCCTCACAGAATAGTTGTGAGGATCTTACCGACGCGGGTGGGGAACGCGCACCGAGGCCGCCCTGTAATTATTCCCTCAGAAGCGCTTCGGGAAGGGCTGGCGGTGTCAGAGCTGCCCTTGCACCTTCTGTGGGAGCGGGAGGAGCCGCTTACTCAGGGCCAGGCCACGGAGGGGGACCCGGTGGCCCGATGGCAGCGAGGCCATGGGCTGTGCAGCGAGAAGGAGTCACTCGAGTGCTCTAAAACCAGCCAAAATCAGGGCTGAAAACGTAAATGCGAGAAAAGGGTTAATGGCCGCTGTAACCTCCCCCACTCCTCTCCGCCCCGGCTGGATAAAGATGGTCTTGGATACCCTTTGTAAATAGGAATGTGGAGGTGGGAGGGGAAATCCAGTCCCGCTCTGTGGTCCCGATGGGTGAGAAGTCGGCAGCGGCCGTTCCAGCCCCGGTGCTGCCCCGGGAGGCTGCGCGGAGGGCGGGCGGGAGCAGCTGGGCGGGGCGGGGGCTGCTCCGGTACCGGAGAGGACAAGGGGCTGTCGATGCGCTGCTCAGCGGCTGCTGAGCGCGTTATTGAAGAGTTGGGGTTTTTTAAATTCCCCCTTTTTGTTCTTTTTTCTTTTTTTTTTTTTCTTGTGCACCCGCCTCCTTGAAGCCAGCAGAAGCAGGGGAAGAAGCTGAAGACAGAGAAATAGAAGACGGAGGAGATGGTGAGCAGAGCGTTGGGTTAGAGGAATGAATGAGGCTGTCGGGCTGTTTTGAGAGGTTCTCGCAGGGTGTGTAGTAGGTTTAGGATGATTTTGCATAACGGTTGTGGACTAGCTTTCTTTGTTTGTTGGAGGTTAGTGGTAAAGCTTTAACCGTGTTCGCCAGTTTATTGTGAGATACGCAACGAGGAGTTGATGTATACTGATGGCTAAAATTACACACGCAAGGAACCCCGAAACAAACCAACGTTGCGTTAATCCTGCAGTATGATGGGCAGCTCTTTTCATGGAAGGAAGTCATTGCTCAGGTTATTTATGGCATGCATAGGGGATGAGGCTCTTTGTAGCAACGACCAAACAAAACTAACATATATCTTTGCAAACGTGAAATCCTTTGCAGACTTAAAAGCCAAAGTTAGGGAGGTTTTTCTTTTCGTTCTCCCTGCACTATTGCTGTACATGATTAAAATCTTAGGGTTGTAAAACTTGATAGATCAACTCTTTAAAACCTTCACTTCTAGCATGCAAATTTAAAGACCATCTTTCGTCCTTTTTTTAAAATCTAGGCACTTGTTTTATATGGAAGGGGGGATTCTCATACCATGTACTTTGCTTTTTACAGTATACTGGTGTGTCTTAGGTAGGTCACAACCCAAAATGTGATTGTTAGCGTGTTAAAAATTAAGTAGATGGGTTTTTTGTATCAAGTTGATTACTTGTTTTTGTGCTAACAGTATTTAAACACTAGATTTAAGTTTGTGTGGGCAAATCCTTGGTGTTTTGTATTAATGGGAATGTTTTGTGGTAAAAATCATGATTGCAAATGACAGATTATTGACATTGGCTGATTGTATCTTCCTGAAATGCTGCAGTCAGTGTTAAGTATATTGTCCCTTTAAGGGTCCATAAATTGAAACATATTTTGTTTACAAAACAGTGCAGAACAGCATGGTGCAGTAGTAAAATCTGACATTTTAGTGGCTTTAGCAGTGTTGCAAGGCACTGCAAAAGAGAAAAATTGCAGTTTCATATAAATTTGCTGTGGGGCAAAAAAAAAGAGACTTGTGAAAAGGTAGTGCAGGATATGCATGGAGACTGAAGTAACTGCAAGGGGTGGATAGTTTGGTGTTTCTACAGAAAAAAATAAGTTGTGAGCTGTGCTGAGATCTTCGTGCAAGATGTTTAGATGGATGGCTGTTAAATTTATTTTAAGCAACATCTCTGTACATGCTTGTCTGAAGTATTTAAATTACATGCTCCATTAGGCAAATGGGTTTATCTTGCCATTGCTTGGCTGAAGGAATGTATTGGGAGGGCAAGGTTTAGAAGAACAGTTTGACTGCATAGTGTCACTACATAGTTTATCCTCATTTATTGTTCAGAGATGTGTGGAATGTTTTTATTTGACACTGGTGATCTTCATAAAGTTGACTCTGGGTGTATTTTTATACCAAAGTTGCTGTCGACATAAATAACAGAATTTCACTTAACCATACATTTGACCTACTCTTCAGCTAGAATGGATAGAAAAATAGTTGCCTCCTTTTACTGTAACTTATTCATTCCAAATATCTGCAATGGATTTCAGTCTCAGGTATTCATTAGTATTAGAAGAATTGGTTAGAGTTACAGGTAGAGATTCCTGTTACAGTGACTTAGGAGGCTACACTAGAAATGGCAAAATTCCTGCCTTTTGCTTGTAATTCAAATTTTGCACAAGCTGCCATTTAGATATCTTATCCTGAAGACCATCTGCATGCATATTACAGTTATATAAAACTAAGCTTCTGTGTTTGATTTTATATAATCCAAAACATTATTTCTGCAGTGCTTTTGGCGGCTCTTGGTTTGTGTTAGAACTGATGCACTGTGAGGAAAACCTGTTAGATTTCTTGTGCTACTGGGTTGATAATTTGTTGCTTTAAATATTTTATTGTGTGAGTATAAATCATTGACACAAACATTGTAAACAAATGCTGTAGCAACTAAGTGTGAGGTTACATTTTAGCTTATGTCTTTACAGTTTAAGCAGAATATGACAGTGCCTTGTCTAGTCTGAGTGCATTCTGTTCCTAATAGCCATTATAGACATATTCAAAGCAGAAAGGTTAGGTCAATTTCTTTACTTTGTCTCTACAGAAGAAGAAGGAAGAAGTCCTATTCTAAGGTTACACCAATATGGATAGGAAAATAATTTATCCTATGTGTTGAGTGCAGTTATCTCATTCAGACTTTGTATGAGTCATATGGAAATTAGCGTTGAGGTTTAAGATTAAAATCCACATTATTTTAAGAAAGTGTTCTTTCTGTAATGTAAAACATTTGGAGTTTACACCTAACTTGACAAACATTTTCTTCACCGAAGGGCAGTAGGCATTCAGATAAGAACACAGATTTTGAAGTATTCTCTTAAATTCCAGGTAGAGGTGGTCTAAACATGTGCTAAAGCAAGGTTGGCCATCTGTCTTATAGCTGAAAAAGGTAGCAACTGACTTACATAATGAGGTGGTTTTAATTGCCCTCAGCTAACATGAGTGAAACAAATCCTAACCCAAAGAACTGTGATGCAAGGTTTTTGTTCCTTGTTCGTCCTTTTCACTCCTGCTCTTGTATTTCACAGGCAATTCAAACCAATCTGTATTTCTATATGCTGAAGTTCTAGAGGTCCAAATGTGCACTGGCATAGATTGCATTAATTTTAGATAGTATTCAAGACAACTAATTCTAGTGAGAATCTTAACTAAGCCACCATTATACCTCTGAAATGGCTGGCTTTATTTATTTATTTATTTAACTGATTACTTTATCAGTTCTGTAAAAGGTGATACTCTAATTATTCCCTCATCTGTTGCTATGTATTTTTATTGCCCAATCTGGACAAAATTGACAGAACTGTCAGTGGTTCCAAGTAAGAGCTGTTTCAAGAGGCTGGCCACAATAAAGTGAAGGGGTCTGTGTAGTTGTCTTTCAAAATGGGGCCCTCTGAGGAGTAAATCTAGAAAAAGAAGATCAGCAGATACTTCTGGAGCTATGTAAATCTGTTTTTTCAAGTGTAGACCTTTTGCACAAGATAGCAAATGTTTACTAGCAATAGTACACTAAGGAAAGAACCTGTGAGACTGAGTATGTGCTGTTCTGCATCCATCCAAGTATCCTTTTGTGAAGGATCTCTTGACCTGATTCTACACGTCTTAATCCTCTGTAATCAATTGATGTTAGTTGTCATGAGAGAAGTTGAGTGATTTTTGAATATGGAGTGTAAAAAGATTTAGATTACGGTTTCCAGGCTAAGCTGCCCAAGAAAGTAATTTTCATCCCACACTTGTCTGGGAGTGGTGCTGCTGGTGGCAATATTGCAAGGTACTAGCATCCCTTACGAACATATGAAGAGTCGTCTATTTCTCTGCTTCACTCTCCAGTTTATAGTGCACTTGGAAGACCTTTCTGTGTCTGAACTGCATGCTTTATATCTACAGGTGTGATGCCTTTCTTGGATGATTTAGGGTCTGTGTCAAAATTTTCTGTGCATGCTTCAGTGGGTGGTATTTATAATTTTGGTTTTTCTGCATCTCTTGCATTTTGTTTCAGAATCTGCAACAGGGTTTCTGTGAGCTACTGAGTGGATGTATGCCAGCGCATCACTAATCTCTTAGCTTATGATTTGTAGGTCAGGGAGAAATTGAGATTTTGCTGTCTAAGCAGTATCGTCTCTTTGCTGCTTCAGTGCTTACATGACATCTCAAGTTGGCTGAAGATTAAAAGGACACTGTCAAGGTATCTTTCACAATTGCACTTCTATTTTTTGTTTGCCTTATTTATTGCTGTCAGAAGTCACTGGAAGCTTGAAGCCTAGTGCCTTGCCAACAGGCCTTTGTCCTCCAGAACAGATACTGTTTAGCTGCCTCTGGTTTATTTAAGAATTGTGAAGCGTTTACTGTCTTCTGAAGTGCATTACTGAAGAATTACAGCTTAAACGTTGCAAGCAAGTGAGAAGCAAGAAGTGAGTAAATCCGTTTTGGTCCTGTCTTGACATTGCATAGTTATAGTAAACTCAAAATATTTCTTCTTTTCCTTTTTTTCACAGTAGAGCAGGTTAGTAGGGACCCATTTCTTTAACCAGTTAAAGAAATACAGTTTATATGAGATGGCCCAGTCTTTGTTTCAGAATTTAACAATAATTTAGGAGTATAGAATTATGCATTGATGATTCCTTTGCACTGTCATCTTTGGGAGTGGACTTCCCAGGGGATTGATACTGCAACCTGTGTTCTTAGTTGCATGTGTTTTGAGTTACGTCATGAAGTAATCCCTATGAGAATTCTTACAGTTACAGTGGTATCACCTGACTTTGAGGTTCTGAGTGGTAGCTTACTTCAGAGTAGAGGATCAGGCTTTGTATCACGTGTTGTTTTTCCCCTGCTTATTTCTGCCATAATAAAATGAATGATTGTGGGGGATTTTTTGTATGAAAAAATGCTACCTTGACTTGCTGTAAGAAAGTATTTTCTTAATTGATCTGAATTTGTTGCAGTGTAAAGTTAGCGAAACTAGAACTACTGTTCCCAGTAATTTAATTGCCTGTTCTTATTTGCTCTGGTGGTGTAATTGCTATTCATGGATTGGAAGCATATCAGTGTAATTCTTCCATGGGACCTTCTCATTAAAGTAAACATTCTCTGTTGAGTTTATGTTACGTAATGGTAAAAGTTTAGGTAACTGCTGTTCAGCACAGCAACAGAAGTAATCACAGACTTTTACTGGATTATCACTATGGCTAAGAAAACGTACTACAATGTTTAGCTAATCAATGGTGTCCATGTCTACTGGATTCACAGCTTGATGAGAGCTGAATGTAAGTAGTGATATTGCAGAAAAGGAAAATCTTTTTGAACAGTATGCAAAGTAGCAAAGGTTGCAGAGATTCCCTGGAGGAAAGCGAATCACAGAATGATTTTCATGTAGAGTTCATAAAGTGTGGATTGCCTTGGAGAAGGAGAATCTAAGCTGTGACACTTAAGTTTGGGTAGTTAGACTGTCAGTTAGATGCTTGTGTTGGAAAGGGCACCAACTTCTGGCTGCAAGTAAAAAACAGTGGATAGAGAGACACGCTTCTGGAGATTGATCCAGCCTATGGGTTTAAATCAAGTGTTTTAACTGGAACTTTGGAGGAGCTACTCTCCGTTGAGTAGCAATGCATAGAGTATGTTAAGACAAACTTCCTAAATTAAACATGTATGTCAGGTGCTGAAAGTGAGACAGCATGAATATTTTTCTTACGTATACATCAAAACTTTTAAGAACTTTCACAAGGTGGAAATCATTCATTGATGGGCTGAATTTTCTTTAGAGAACTGTTTGCGCATATCACCTGTGAGCTTAATTGTATGAAGGTTAAGGCACAAAAACAATTGTGGTTGTTTTGTGTCAGAACTTTGAAAGAATTCTGTTGATGTTTGAGTTTCTTGTGACTTACATTGATGTAACATCACTCACAGCATTCTAGTAGAATCCATAAGCTCCCACCACAAGGCAGGAATTTTCTGTTTCTTTTTTTCTGTTCCTGAGAAGAAGAGGGCAGTCCTTGACAAGTGCATCTGGAGAGAAAGCTGCCGATGGGCATGATTTATGATGTTATATTGGGGCTTCTCAATGCACATCCCTCTAGTATCAACAGGAGATACATAGAAAATGCAATTAAAGTGCCTCACAAAACCCATGCTCCTGTAAAATATTGTCTAACTTTTTTCTTTTGAAGCAGTACTTCTCTAGAATGTGTACAGAACACTGTGATTACTGGTGTAGACATTCTTACCAGTATTGTATTTAATAGATAATCCTAACGTGTTTCTTAGTCTTCAGTGGTGGTTAATGATATTATCTGTACTTTAACTTCTCAATACTTCAAAATCTTTGACTTCTGGTTAATACTTTGCTGTTGTATATTGCTGTAAAGTTTTGATTTAGAAATGAACTCTTTTTTTAAAAAGCAAAATAACCTAACAATTCTTAATCTAATGCAAAGAAACTGGTCACATTGGTAAGTAAAATGATAATGACTGCCCATAAAACTTCTGATATGGTTTGGCAAATAATGGTAAGCAAATATTGATAACGGCCCCAAGGTATTGAAAGCACTGTTTTATTGTATACAGTAGCTATAAATTTAAGGGCTTTTCAGTATGTTTAAGACAGAATCACTTCTGCCTGAATAAATACCACATTTGACTTGACTTTATCAATGCTATGTCAAGTCTCAAACCTGAGTCCTAACTTAAACTGACAGTGCTGCTTCTTTGTATCACAAGCTGGATATATATACCATGCTGATGTAACTTCTCCACATGTTTTCAGACTGGTTCTTCTTTAATTCATTGTAATGATACAGGCAGTGAGTTATTGATGGCAGTTAAAGTGAGACCATTATGACAGTAATCAATAACACACCTGTGTAGAATAACAACTACTATCAGAGACATATTTTGTATTGATTCAGAAATTTATGCTGTCTCTGCTACACCCAGTCTGCTACTTCCATAATTTATGTAATAAAATCTCTACTTCAGAGAAGCTGTTACTAAGTTAAATACCAAGAAATGATGACATATCAAGATGTAAATTACATATTGAAGATTTTACTACAAGCAGAAATAGTGCTTGCTAAATTCCTGTGGGTTCTGATTCAGGACCAAGACACTTCCTTACTGCCGGCTGAAAGGTAATGGAAATAAAAAAGTATGTTCCTTCTCCTGAGGCAGTATTTTAGAGGTGGAGGGTAAGACACTGATGTTGTGATGGAAACTTAGTGAATTGTATAATCCATGAATTTGAAATCTTAGTAGACTGTCAGTAACAGTAACTCTTATTCCAGTTCTGTCTGTAAACTGGAATGTAATTTTCTCTCAGTATTGATGGGTCCTTTCCATCTTGAGATATGCTATGATTCTATAATCTGTCTGTGCCTCTCTCTTTTAAAGCATCTTATCTGGAAAGATTGAGGCTACCTTCTAATTGTCAGCCCTAACATTGGTGAAGTTGAACAGAAGGTACAGACTAAGAATTTGGGAATGCCAGTGACCCTTGAAAGTAATAGCTGGCTTCCTGGAATTACACATTTGTTCCTTACTTGCTAACTCTGTTCATTTTGTTGGCCAGTTGCATAAATCCAATGGAAAACTACTGTATATTTATACTGAATAGAATAAAATATCTTGGTATATTTCAAGCATGATAAGAAAACAATATAAATAATCTTGGCATGTGAAGCCTACATGAAGCTTCAAACTCAGTTGTTCATACAGGTTCACGCATGCTTTATTAATTCGTGATTTGAATGTCAAACACAAAACTCAAATTTGCAAGCATTGCATGAACTGGCTTCCTGGATACACTGCCTTCTATTTCTGATGGTGTTAACATCTTTATATCCAAGTACACCTACAGTTTGTCAACAGGAGTAATCTGTCGTAAAATGTTCAGAGAAATATGAATGCCTTCAGATTTATTGTTCTTCAGATTATTAGATGATATACCAGTATTTGACTGGCTTCTAGATTTTGTTCCCTATCTTCTGTTTAAGGGGTTCTTACACCATAACACTGCTGTAGGAACAATTGCAATATAAAAGGACTTGCCTGTACTTCAAATGTTCAAGAAGCTCAGTATTAGGTCTGTTAGTGAAACACTTCTATACCAGTCTTGGACTAAATCTAGTAACTTTCAAGTAAGACATTATATTCTTTCTACTGATGTTGTTTTGTTGCTTAATGCTGAGATAAAACTCCCAAAGTATGACATGAGAATCTGGATAAAATTATGTTCTTCAGACATAATTTCTTAGTGTGTTAACTCCTGAATAGTATCCTAAGTCTTGAGACCATGTTTTGTGCTGGTATGTTGCCCTATACAAAACTATGGTATTTTTGATATTTTATTGAAGACTATTATCTTTTTTACCAATATTTCATAACAGTGATAACCAGAGTCTCCAGCTTTTACAGACTACTTACTGTGGTGGTGTTTCTGAATCCCAGCCCATGCTCACCTGTGTTTAAGGAAATAACCATTTTTCAAACTGCATGCAGTTGTGAAGGCATTTAGTGCATTCCCAGACCTGAGTTAAAAAACGTTTGGAGGTACTTACAGCTGTGAAGGGTTTCAAAATACAGAGTTGTTGTTTATAGTTTTGTAAATTGTTTAATTAAGTCCAATCTCCAGTTGAGATGATTGTGTAATTCAGAGAATATTGAACATCTACACTTGCCGTAGGCTGTCTAGTGGACTATATTGCCCGCAATTAAACAGTTGAATGCACTAATAAGGATAGGCATCCTTCCAAACAGTTCTAGCTATATTTAGCAGATTCTTCTCATTTCGCTCTCTGTAGGAGGGTAGTGATGTTGGTAACCTTGACATTGGTCAATAGAACTCTGAGTGTCTTAAGCCCTGTCCTACAAGATGCTTAACGTTCCCATTTTGTTTTGACCTTGTGTTCACTCTTTTTGTTTTGGGATAAATCTTTTTATGTCCTACATGAGAATTTTGTTTCACATTCTCCATGTGAATATAGAAATAAGTAGAAGCCACCGCAAAGGAATAGCAAGAACTGAAAGTTTCACAAGTTAAATGTTCTGAAAGTTATGAAAGATACAACCAAGGCAGGGGGGCAATGCAAAGAAGTCTCCTTTTTTATGGAAGCCAAAGCTGTTGATTCTGTAATATGTTTTTAACCTCATTTTATGTATAAATTTTCGAAAGAATGCAGTCTGTCTTTGTTAAAATGCAGTAAGCTTTCTTTGTAACATTACAAAATACAGAATTCCCAGTTTGCCTAGTTTTCTTAATTGATATTTGCATTTTCCTTTTTAAACTTCTGTATTATCCAAATATGTATTAATCTGATGCTGTAGCTGGCGGTATTGAAAGATGTAGTCTAATTCTCAGTATAATCTGCATAATTTTACCATATAAGTAACTAACTTTGAATTAAGAAAACAGGAACAGTTATTTAATCTCATTTTCTACATAGAGGTGGTGTGTTTCAGTAGGGACACCTTGTCAGATTTGGAAGATAACTGCTGTAAATTGTTGTCATCTTGTTTTTCCTGTCCCTTCTTTTCATTTGGGAAAGAAGTATATTCCACATTGCCATCAGCTGGAACCCAGAACAACACTAGAACAACACTAGACACAGGTTTTCGTGAAATTGCTTTCCGTTTCATTACATCAGGAAGTAAGTTTAGTATTCATTTATGAAGAATAATTTTTGTGTTTTGAACTGACCACATTGTTCAGCAGCGTCCAAATAAGATGCAAAATCTTGCTGTTGCAATGAATCTTGAACAAATGGAGTGCTGAGTGGAAAGGCTTTGTATGTATAGGGGCAGCAAACAAGTGAGTTAAATCACAAAGACCTGTCAATTCATCTGGTCCATTTTTGCAAGATTTCTCCATATAGTATACAAAATCTTTGCCTCAAACTGTATTGTTGTATAGTAATTCAAAGAGGAGACTTCAAATTTAATTCCAATACCCTTCTGCTAATTTTACAAGTTTAATTTCATTTGCCTCTCTGCTGCTTTCATTTCTGACTATCCTGTTTCCCAAGATTTAAGTGCTTAAGGGCAGAGATAGTGTTCCTGGGACCTCAGGTCATAATGAACTGTATAGGACTCATTTTGGTAGTGTAACACTTAGCGTAGCTTGTATTATGTCTCCTGCATCAGTTGCACCTCCAAGCCTCATAGGTTTGAATTCAGCACTTTCTTCCCTTTCTGATACTTCAGGAAGATAATGTTTTCTTTTCAAAGTTGTGGTTGTATAGATAGCATAATCTCTACTTGCATTCCTACATCCGAGGAAGTGCCTGGCTTTGGCATTTTTAAGGGAATAGTAGTTATGTCTAAAAGGATAATCTCTAAACTGTCAGCATGTTACATCGTTGCTTTGTCATCATAGAAACCTGAGCTGTAGAGTAAGCAAATCATTTCACAGTGGAACTTCTGCTGAGGTTTAGCTTTGTGGGCTTTCCTTTGAGTGTGGACAGCTCTCTCTGCCCTTCTTCTGTCTTTTAAGCATCTTCTGCATGAAGTCAGCTTCCAGAGAAGTCCTCATTCTGGTGGTTAAAAACACTTCAGCTTATTTACTTGACTTTTTCATTTAGCGAGTTCATATCGATCTGGTTTTGTGTTTCACTAACTTCTCTTCTTACATTTGAGTTGCATGTTGAGTATACTTAGGGAAGACAGTTCTACTTACTTTCAGCCTTAGTTTTGTTCTGCTAAATAATACAAACTCTGCTTATAGCACTCTCATTTAAATAAAGAAATAACAAAGCTTTATCTAAGAGGGAGTGTGCTGCTCTGCTCCAGTTCTCAGTGCTGTGACATTTCTAATGTGGTCTATTTGAGACAGGATTGTAGGAATGCTCACCACTTCAGGACCCTGTGTCTAGAAAAGAGGGAGATGCTTATGTGAACCGAGAGATGTCACAGGGAGTGCTAAAGATGGCTGGTGTACTAGCCAGGGAGCCAAGACACTGAGGTTGTTTACTCTGATAAGATGGGCGTGAGTTGGACTGAGAGAACCACAATAACTGGCAACAGTCATTTTAAGTATAAATAAGATAATATATTGGCTTTTTGTTGGTTTTATCTTTTGTGCTGCAGGCTTATTACCTGATAATGGATAAATACTGCTGCATTTTGAAAGTGCTGTGTTTTACTTTATTAATAAAAAAATTGGTTACTGATCTCAGCAAGGAAAGAATTTACAGGTGCCACATCCAGCTCTGTGTGTAGCTGTAGTGCAGCTGGGAAAAAGAGGCCGTAGCCTAGAGGTTTAGTATGTATGTGATTGTATTGGATGGTTCCGCCAGTGCTGCAGGAAGCAAGGCCTATGAGAGATAATTCTTAGCCTTTGTGAGGTTAGTGTTTGAGAAGCAGATACACTTGTCACCGCAATCTGTAGGAGAAGTCCTGTTTTTTGGAGGGTTTCTAACTGTGGTTAAATTCAAAAGATTAAGTGGCATAGAGATCTTGGAATAAATACTGCTGCATTTTGAAAGTGGTGTGTTAATCTCAGTTAAGAAAACTAATGTCTGTTTTAAATTAGTTTTCTAGTATTTGTAGATCTGTTAGGTGTATCCACATGTACTCATGAGATTGCTATACCCACAATATAATTATTTTGTTTACTGTTAAGAGATTGATGTGAATTGAATCAATACCAGTTACTTTGCTTTTCATTACTGAAGGAGTCTGAAATGTTGACCAACCTTTTTTCACTTGTGTCAGGCAGATCACAAAGCCCTTATATCCACGTACCATTTGATCTTCCAAGACATTCTTGAAAGAACTGGAAGGCTTAGTATATCACTTTTTTCTCACTTGAAAAAATTAAATCTAATTAGGAGGATCCTACTAATACAATGTAGATACAGATTACAGGTGCATGCAGTGTGTAGAGAGTCCAGAATGAAAATCACTGTAATAAAGAGGGTGAGGTGAGCCTCTGAAATAGGCTGGCTTATTTCAGAGCAGAGGATTGATAATTTAGTGACTTCAGTAGCTGCACAGAGATAAAGTATTTACAGCAAGTTGTAGAATTCTGGTTGAGGGGAAAAAATCTCTCAAGGCAGTTTCTTCCAGAGAGTAAAAAAAAGGTGAAAGAATTATGCACAAATTTTAACAATTACAGTTTTAGTATTAGTGATTAATAACTCTGCTTCACATAGGCTTATTTTGACAGGATGCACATGAATAACTTAGGTGTTTTAAGATGGGAATCTTGAACAGACTTCTCCTTGGGAAACCTTTGACATTTCACTGCCTGTTAACGTTGTCCTTCATACAGCAAATGTCACTTGAGACTCTTGTAATAAAGAACAAAAAAAATATGCTTGTGCATTCTTGTCATTTCACATGAAATCAAGTGACTGATTTCTGATCAGAGTTTCAAAAGCATTGCACTAATACAGGTTTCTTCCAGTTCCACGTAAGAGTAAGTGCTTGCAAGTACTTTTTTTTTTTTTGAGGCAAGGAATGTTAGTAATAGATTCTTTGTGAGAAACTAATTATTAAAAATATCTGTGATACTATGAAACTGGAAGAAACTTGTTTGGTAAATACAATAACGAGACAACCCAGCTTGTTTAAAGTGGGTGTAATATCCAGGAGTAAAAAAAGTGCACACTTGCTCTATGTGTCCTTGTGTGACTAGGGAATTTAGAGCAGTCACTGGAAGATGAAGGAATCCAGCTCTCTGCATTATTGGACCCAGAGGCCATACTGTGTCATTACTAATGCATGCAGGCATGTTCAATAAATTTCATGGTTATACATCTCATTGCCATTTTCAGAGCTCATTGATTTAAGCAGCTCCCACTGATCAAGAATACTACAACAGGCAGCACAGCCTAATATGCTGAGAGGTACAAAGTGGAGAAGTCTTATTTAAATCAAAAACAGAGAAAAGAAATTACTGTGAGGATGAACTGACCATTGGAGCAAGTTGCCTGGAAAGGTTGTGATTATGTTCCTGGTGATTTTCAAAACCTGACTGGAAAAGATCTGAAGCAATTAGCTCAAACTGGTTCTGCTTTGAGTAGAGGAATTGTACCAGATGGTCTCCAGCGGTCCTTTCCAACCTTAACTATGCTATAATTCTGTGAAAATAAGATGGTTAATAGTTAAATGTTCTTAAAGAAGAACAAGAAGAAGCAAATTTGCAGAGAAAGGGGAGAAAGTTTTAGGGATGCAAGACAATCTCCTTCATGTTTCTCACTGGTGAATATAAACATCAATCTGCCAGCATGGGCAAAGAGTGTGCAGGGACAGCTGGATGGACAGAGCTGCTGGTCAGGCTGGGAGGTTGCTGCGGTTCTGAGGCTACCACTAGCAGAAGTGTTTAGGAAAATCCAGTTTGTTTAAACCAATTTATTTGTATTCATTTAAATATTTATTTAAATTAACACTTAAGATCAATCTTCGGCCTTCAGTGAAATAAAAAAATAAATGTAAATGTTTATTTAAACTTAAGGGTTCTACTATCACTTTATGCAACTGGCTTCAAAGCATATTGGACATGATCTTCTAATGAGTTTTGGCTTTGTCAGTAGATACATGTTTCTTCCATTATCTTGTTTGTTTCTGCTTGGTGTTTTGTACTTTGTGAGTAATATTTGCTATTACTTTGCTACAATGCCCAGTTAGTAACAACAGCAGGAAACCACCGCTAGCTCAGCTGGAACATTTTGGCCTCTAGAGTTGTTACTGCATTCAGAGTAAGAAATAACTGCCTGCTTGTCTTCCTGGAGTTCTGATTTTCCTTCTCCTTCTCATCCCCTTCTCTTGTTCAGTATTGCTTTATTAGTTAGATTAAGACAGATGGTAGGGATAGTAAATCCAAGTTGAATGTAACAGATATTTTCTGACATTGGCATGTCGGTAACTAGGAAGATGAAAACAATGGCAGTAAATATTTTGGACAAGCTGACTGTTTGACTGCATAAACAAAGTGAAAATTATTTCCTTTTATTTATTTGCAGTTTTGAAGAGCCTCAAAATTGCTGTGATGGTGTATTGAGCTGCATTGCTGCTCAGTGTTCACAGGTTTTTGGTGACATATTTAATATTACTCATAACTGTAATCAGTGCAGTCCCGCCATGGAGAACGTGGTTCTGTGGCACTGTTGTGAGACTGGAGATCTGTATGGTTTTCACCTCTGCAACTGGTCTGCATTAAAGCACCCCAAGAACATATTTACAATATTAAAATAAAGGTGTTTAGCCTTTGTTTAAAATCACGTCTCTGTGGATTTAGGTTACCTAGTGAGCATGTTTTACCCATCTCATGGGGATAAAGCCTGAGCTGTGAAATCTGTGGCAGCAAAGCTAAATAATTTTTGAACCAAGTCATCCTTTTCAGCATCAATAGAAGGTCGTGCCCTCGTCAGCAGCCATTGGTTTAGCATAAGGTTCTAGTCAGAATTGGCTGCATTATACATGGAGCTGTTCTTCAAGGGACCTTCACCTTTTACTATGTTTGGAACTGCTAATATGGTGGGTCTTTTGAATATTTATAAGAGACTTATTAAAATAGTCTTTACTGCAGTTATTCATAGTATATGCTCATTAGTTCTTGGTAACTGTCTAGGAGAAAGAAGTTTGTCCAAGTTCATGAAACAGCATTAGATTAAGTATTTTTGTCAGTCATTTCTTCTCTCCTTAGTGTTGTGTGTTAAGCTGTGGTGCTTACTTGGTGAGTTCAAAGTACAGCTCCACTTGTACTACTTCTGTAGTTTCATTGTTGGCTTGATTCCTGGGAAATTCAGACGTTCTGGGACACGGAGTTTGCTAGACTAAACTTTTTAAATTAAACAAGGTTATAAGTGAAGACTGGAAATCTTGTTCTATTGCTTTGCTACTTGATTTACCTAGTGTTTTGCTCAGCTGCACTGTATGAGGATGTCCAGAATCACATCCCATCCGTAGCCCTTGCTGTGTTCAGCCTAAGTTACTGCAAAAAGCTAGGGAAATAGCAGGTGGTTTTCCTCATCAGAATTGCTCTGATGTTTTTAAAGTATATATGTCATATACTTGAATTTCTTTTCCCATGAGTCAGATGGATAGTGATTTGTTTTTCATCAAAGGAAAATTACCAGATTGTGGAATATACTTTTTGCTCAAGCATATTATGTTGCTCAAAGAGAAAATGTTAGAACACACATAGGTGTAAGTAAAGTTATTTTAAGAATAAATTATAATTAGGTGCTACAGGTATCTACAGGTAGCAGAGTATCCAGATTTATAATTCAAGTGACAGAAAACAGAAACCAGCTTGCCATTGAGCTTTTGATTTCCTTAATTTGTGAGATTCTTAACTATTTTTTATATGCCATCATTTCTACTACTTTAGTATAGAAGATTTTAAACTGGCACAAAGAATTGCTATACTTATTAAAAAAAATAAATGTAAAGTGATCGCTTTAGGATTTCTTGCAAAGTTTTAAAATTCAGTCAGGCTGTTAGTGGTATTTTTATAACATGTAATGTTACCCAAATAATGTCTTTTTAGTATGATTTCTGATTGTTATCTCTTGTTTGCATTTCTTTAGGTTAAGGGAAATTGTCTGTTTGTTTTATTTTTTGGAAACAGTTTTGGACAGGGTGAGCAATGACAGATTTTTCTTCTGACCTCTATTGAATTGCTCAGCAAGCAAATTCTGAGTTGCTAACAAAAGCGAAACTTTTGAGTAAAATTCTTGCCTGAGATTTGTACTGTTTTGTACTGATTCCTTATGGTTCTACCATCTCCTTCATTGCTGCTTCTGGAATGACGTGACTCCTTTAATGTCATTTTATTTTGTGTCAAACTGAATTTCCATGTACGTGCTCTACTTGTTGGTGTGTTTCATGACTGTGATGAGGTTACTCCTTTGTTCTGCAGTACTTAAAAGCATTTACTTATCAGAGTTGAAGATAAATAAAGCATCCTGTTTACTAATAAGATTAATTTTCATCAAGTGTCATCCTAAAGTCACTGGGGTTACAGTGTTGTCTTATGAAATGATACAGAAATTAATGTGGAAGATGAATGTGGAGAATATGTTTCTGGTAAGGCAGCCAAATGCTGACTGGCTTACAAGAATGAAGAGGGAAAAGAAATCCAAGTTTGTCTTCATAAAAGCAGTCTGCAGATAACTTTATTCAAATTTTTTATGTCTTAAAAAACAAGCCTCTCAGCTGTAAAAAGCTGGTTTTCCCATTGAGTGCACACACATCTTCTAGTGTCATTCTTTTAGTGGTATTAGCGCATTCAGGATGGACCTTGTGTTTTCACTGAGGACTGTAAAAAAAAAAAAAAAAACAAACAAAAAAAACCCAAAACAAAACAAAAAAAACCACAACCAAACCTAACAACCCTAAAAAGCAGAACAAGCCCAAACCCTAAGCAAATGGAAAAACCCAACCAAAACATTGACTGCTTAAGTCTCTGTTGTTAGGGGATACCAGCTGTGTCAGTACAACTGTCCTATAAACCCAGAGTAGTCAACAGCCAGCTGGGTTTTGATTTTGCAGCAGTACAGCTACACTTGGACGTGTGTGTATATATATTCCTTTGTGTCTTGCCCAATATGTAGTGATAATCAAGAATTCTATGTCACCACCATTCAAATGGCTTGCTGCCTTTTTTATTATATATTTTAAAATTCTGTAGAGAAATTTGGGATCTAAAAACCTTTTAAATTTTCAAGTCAGGGTAAAATTTATCCTCTTCTCTCTTGTAACCCCAGTGGTCTTACTGTTCCTGTTTACATGAAAGTACTACTTCCAAATTGCAGTGTATCTGTGGAATCAGATACATTTCTAGTTAGGCAACAAAGACAAGTAAACCAGTTGGAAATTTATGATCTTAAAATAAACACAAAGAACATTGCTTAAGACTTGACAATCTTTTTATCTTTTTTGGGAATTTGTATTATTAGTAACTTGATTTGAAAAATTCTCCAATTTCCTTGTAACTTCAAGTATGCTTGTTTTTTGTGGAAAATATTCTTGTAGATGTGTAGCACTTGTTATAGGACACAGAAATTAAGCATTTGATCCAGTTAAAACATATTTAAGCAAAGAGATAATAAGGAGGAACATCTAGGTTATTTTGTGTCTTGTTACTGTACACTCAAATAATGATTTTGAGATTTTAGTATAAACTTGTTCACATAATAGAGCATTGAAACTCGATAGAAAATTTCAATGATGAACTTCGACTTTGGGAAGGAGGAATTTTAGAGACTGATGGAAGTCTTGACATATCTGTTCTGAACTAGGGTAGCTCTGTCGTTTTTTTGACAAGTGTTTGGGCTGTGAAATTGTGCATAGACTTGTCCTGTTGCTCAAGTCAACAAGTCATTAGTCACCACAAGTCATTAGTCTCTATTCAGAGTTTCCAATCAGTTTTATCTCTCTCATGTTTTTCAGGGATATCCATAACTTGGAGTTGTGCTTCATGAACAAGGAAAGGGGCCTAACAACTCACCTGACACGGTAGTAAGTCATCAAAATGTCTTTACATATATTTTTATTTCTTTTATTAACTACATGTGTTTGTATCTTAGATCTAGAAGCCAAAATTGTTACTAATTTAATCCTTCTTGCTATTTACTGTTCCAGACAGTCACACAATTGTTGTGCTTTAGCCAGCAACAAAGTGATGAAAGACTAAATGCATAATAATAATCTATAGTAGCCTTTTTCTCAAACAGTAGGACTGTTGAACTGAGTATGGCTAAAATATGCAAGAGTTTGAATTAGATTGCTTGGCATGGCAAACGGCAGTACAAAACCAAATGTCTATAGTCAAAATGTAGAAAAATTAACAGCCTATAGTTAAAAACAAAGATTCTAACATTTAAAAATAGACCTTTTCAAAATACATTTTTCTGCTGCTGTCCTGCTTTTGGACAGGAGGTGAGCTGGCTTTCTACGTCCTAACTGTCTGGTCACAGCCTCTCTGGCTGTGTTCATTTGTCCCATTAGGCTTTGTTTGAGATTGTTCTCTGGGCAGAAAGCTGTGCTGTGTGAATGCGCAGGTGTAATTCAGTTGTTATCTACTTGTGTGATAAGATGTATAGATGGATGCATAGATGTCTACAGCTTTTCACCCTTCTGCTAACACACTGGTTTTAAGCAGTGTCCTTGTTGGAACAGTACAGTCTGCATAGTCAAATACCGGATTGTATTTGGTGACTTGATGACCAGATTGACTTGGTGGCCAGACTTGTGGTGACTTGGGACAACTAAGTGGATGGAAGTTTTCTTACACAAGGAATCCCATCTACATTGGGATAAATGAATATAACTTTTAAAAAGTTGGTCTTTTAAATTACAAAAACCAGAAGACAGCTGTAGTTGCTAAATGAATAAAATTCAATAAGTCAAACTTTTGAAAGAGTTTTCCAGTTTAATTTCTTTTAGAAATCTCTTTCTAACTTTGGTTTAGGGAAAGTACAATTTTGAGTGAAAGAGTAGAATACAGTTTGCGCAGTGCAAGCAAAACTGAGTTACTTGTTCTTAATATCCTAAATAGTATAGAAGAGGTGGGAGATTTCTGAGGAAATTTTTCACTGTAACAGTCATCTTGAGGTGAATTTTTTTTTTGTGTTTAGAGCAAAGGAAAACAATGAAAGGGAAGAAAATGATAGGAGCTAAGAGTTATCTTTTACTGAACAGCCTCACAGTTTGTTCAAAATTAACAAAAAAGTAGCAGGCAATGATGCTCTTAAATGGACACCATGAGATGCTGTTTGTGGACACACATACAACCTATTCTTATTCTTTAGCATATTTGTGAAGTAAAGCCATGTACAACTTTGAAAGCGTTCCTGCTCCTTGTATGTCGAAGAAACAGTAGTAATTGTGCTATCATTACCACAGATATTTTTTACAGAGTTCACGACTAAGACTGATTTGCTTCTTTCAGAAGCGAGGTGTTCTCTGCACTCATTTTAAAGAGTATGTCACCCTTAATCAGGAGAGCCATACATTTTCAGAGTGATGGTGCTTTCAATTTATTAATTGTCAGCCCTGAAGAATGCTGGTTAGTTCCTTTACAAGTGTGACTCCTTGGCTGAGACTGCTCACTCTCAAAATCATTTTAGGTTTATTTTGTTTGGTATTGGTTTGTGGCTTTTAATGATAAACAACTGCATTTTTGGCATTAGATGTCTTGGTGGAAAATATGAAAAGTTGGAGCCATTTAGAACTGCTCTTACTCCCACTGAGGTCAGCAGTAGAATTTCTGTGGCTTTCAGTGGGAGTAGCATTACATGGTCTGAATGTGAAGACTTTTCCTCTTCTTCCAAAAAATGGCTTATAATAGTCTGCTATGGCTAGGGTTACTTGAAAAATAACTAACTGTTGTTTCACTCAGTTAGGACAAAAAGGCTTTTCCTATGTAGGAGAATGATGTTTTAACCATTTCTGTTATGGCAGCATATTAGGAATTTTAATAAATATCACTGCACGATAAATACTTGGTTATCTGTAAATATGTTATTTATTGTAAGTCTAAACAGGCAAAGACTGACTTCTCATGGGGCAAGCAGGAGACTTGCAGGTTGAATACTTCTTTGAGCAGTGACCTAAATTCTATAGTTATGGCTAGTACTGGTCATCCAAACAGGGAATCTAGATTAGAGAGAGAGCATGCAGTCTCATGGATAGAAGTGAAGTTTTCAAAACTGTGGATTACTTCTCAACTCTTTGTAACAGCTTAATAGTATTAGTGGCATTTTAATGGATGTTATTTGAGAAAAAGATTAACTGTTTTTTCAGAGGTGAAATTTCAGAAAGGGAGATACTGTGTTCTCTGTGCAAGAACTTTCATCAGAATTGTTTTCATCTTTTATTTTTCCTTTAGGAAGATGTTATTACAAGCTAATCTGGCACAAAGTCCTCCAGTCAATGTTTGCCCAGAAATGGTTTGTGAAACATTAAAAATAACTGCCATTTCAGAAATTAATACTACATAAATATTTTCAGAGCTGTGATGGTGTGATTTAAGTGGTCGGTTTTGACAGCACTGTACAAAACGAAGTTGACTTGACTTGAAACGTGTTCCAGACTCCCAGATTTCAAGCCTGTGCTTTCCAGAATGTGTGTTTTTAATCTATTCTAAAAGGGTTTTTTTCCCTTCTAATTAATTTTCTTGTAAAATTAATTGCTTGTAGATTAATAGTTGCTTATTTTGGCTTTCTGCCATCTTTTCTGGAACAGTCAAGAACAATGGATTAATCTTGTTTAATTGATGGATCATTCTAGATTAATCAAACTCTTACTTAATATCCTTGATGTTTCTTGCTAGTAAGCTATTTTAAAAATAAGTTTATCATAAAATTAAGTCTTGGCCATCTCAGATTGTTTGTCATGCTTGGGAAGTGGAAGATATGAACAAAATAGTCAATGACCCAAAGATAGCAGTTTGGTTTATAAACATTTGCAGCATAAACAACTCTGAGCCAAGTAATTTTAGAAAGGAATTTTCCGTCTGTGTAGCGTAAATTATATGTAGATATTAATTAGTTATCTTTTGTATGTAGCTCTTGGAAATTACTTTTGTCTGGTTTGTCTGACACTGAGTTTATTTACCTTGAATTTGAACTTCACAATTGTTTCTGCATGACACTATTTACAAACTAAGTCTGACTTATTCTGTGTTGCTTCCCTACACGGTTAGTTCTCCTAACAATGATGAGAGTAACAAGATCTAGCCTGGTACTCAGCAGCAACAGCACAACAGGCAGCAGGCTGAAGTGATTTTCTTTCATCCTGTTTGATGTTTGTGCAACTGCTTATACAGTAACAGAAGATAGGTTGAATTACTACAAATAGTATTTTATGCTTTGATCAAGTAGGCTTTAATAAATTACAGTTACCTTCAGGGAGCATCAGAACTACTGGAATAGTGATTATCAAAACAGGCAAGCTTTTTTAGTAGGATGTCGTTAAATGGTGTTTTGATGTGGCACTTATAACCTGCTATTAGCAAAAGTAGTTATTTGTCTGAAGGACAAGTCCTTTGACTTGCCTGGATGTGGTTAACCTTAGGAGTGGAATTTCATGTTGCTGAAGACAGTATGGTACTTCAGTATGTGCCTTCAGGCTTCCTACTTCATGGCTCAGAGGGAACTTAGCTCACCTAGAATGCTGTAGTATTCCAACACTTATATGCTTCTCTGGACCCAAAGGACCTATAACCTGTAGGCATTATGTGTATGTGGAAGCATGCTGATGTCCACCTATCAAAAGGAGGGGACATTGCACGTGTTAGTAGTGAAAACAAACAAGTAACTTCTGATACCAGGATCTAGCTATGAGTGTTTCTTGTGCTGGTTAAATGTACAGTGTAACTGCTTTGTGATACCTCTGCTAGCTCATTCCCTGAAGCCATGCTGCATTTCCCCATGTGAATCGAGTTGGGAGATTAAGTTTAGGATTATCTGTACTTCCATAGCAGGTGTTATGGTGAGCCTTCTTAGTATTCAGTCAGTGTTGGATGGAGACATCTCTGGCAATACTGGAGTAATATGGGCACGGTCTATTAATACTACAGTGAATAATACCCAGTCTCTTGATTTACATTTCTTACAGCACATTTCATGAAATCAACAAGAAAGAAATGTTAGAGAGTTTTTCTGACAGTTTTTTTAAGATACGTTAAAGCCCCTTGCAAAAGCAGATAAAGGAAACTTAGATGATGAATTAAACAATAAATATAGAGCGTTATATCAGAAATATCTTAGAATGCCTGCTCCCTGGTATCTTCCCCCTCAGAAACATACTCATTTCAATTAACTTTAAACTGTGGAATAGAAGCACATGCAGTTGAAATGTGGCCCTTTTTAGCTGCTGCACCATGCCATGGTGACTGTTTTTCATTGTTAAAGTAGACTTTATAAAAGAGGACAGGCAAGTTTGTTTGACTATTGCTACTTCCATGATGTTTTGTAATCTCAGTATTGTTCTTCTGTTGTAAACTTTCAAATTATGCATTAGAAGCTTTAGTTAAACATTAGATTGCATTTTTTTGGTTGTCTGCTTTTTGTTTTTCTTAAACCTGTGTATGATGTATAAATGGGTTCTGTTGGCTTCAATAGGGAAGTTGATGGAAAACTGACTTCCCTGCTTTGCAGAAGAAACTTGTTGAAATTTGTCAGAATTTAAAGTGTCTTCCTGTTAACCAACTGATGTGTGTTAAAATTTGACATAGGCTCTTAAAATACCTACATAGTAATGTCAGAACCATTAAACTCTAATAATACAGCAACCTTTTGCATTGTAGATGTAAAGCTAAATTCTTCCTCTCTATGTAGGGTTACACTTGAACAACTGCAGAGATGTGCTGCCCCATGAGAGCTCTGGCAGGGATTGTTTCCCTGAAAAAAGGCCTTCAGAAACAGATGCTAAAAGCATTGCTTGTTCCTCCTCTCCTTCCTGGTGGGAAAACCAGTAATTGTTGCAGCTTTAGCATCGCCCACATCAGTAGAAAGGGAGACTTCTGTTTCTTGCAGCTGCTACCTACTGTTGCCATGATGGAACTTGGATGTTTTTAATTTGGGATATGAGGGCATGTTTATATAATTTAAATTGTCGTTATCATATACTTCCATTGACATTATCTTCAGATTGTTTCTTCTTGTAATTAAACTGTAGCTTCTTGCATAGTAATACTTTTGCTTTCCTGATGTGTTTCTTCTGCATAAGATAGCTGTGGAGAATCAGAATATATAGTTATCTCAATGAGCTGCATGACAGAAGACAGAGCTTGCAATTCTATACTGGATCCCAGCACTTGTTCTGAGAATTTCTTCTCTTGGCACTAAGCATTTCTGAAAATATCTGCCAGTATGTTTTTCAAGTTTTACTATATACATGTTTGAGATGGTATTTTGGCACAAGGATGTAATGCTTTATTTGGTGACAAAGAATGTTCAGCATTTTTGGAGGACATTTGGATTTGGTTTGGTAGTTGCATGTCACACCCTGGGTATTTATAGACATAGGGGCAGCACAAAGGGTAGATGACTTCCAGCATGTGTTAATGCAATAGTGTATCTCATAATAGGCTTTTTGCTGAGTTGAGTTTGGAAATGTGTTTGGAAACAGCCTTGTCACACATGTCATCAGGGTCAGAAAGGAGAGAAAGCAGTGACTTCAGCATTTCAACTAAGATTTTGTGAGAGTAGAATGTCAGTGTTTGCCAACTGCTAAACTAGTATCTTCATGCCCATTGAGTATGCCTGCAGTAGAGGTGACTCAGTTTCTCATGCTCCATGAGAAGTTTAGTTCAAACTGCTGTTTGAGACTTGACTGAACTTACAGGAAGTATGTTTGATAAAACCCACTGATGATAGATTGTGAATCTGAAGTGTTATAAGTGGTTGTTACGGATTTGGTGAAATCATGTTTGCTCATGGTATTCCTGCATCAAACTATCTTCCAGCATATAAGGAGTTAACTAATCTCAGCTTTGGGAATATGTACTTTTCCCACCAGCGCACAGCAGCAAGGGTGCCCACGGTAGGGTGGCAGAGGTCAGTGTTGCAGAAATGAAGTGGAGAGGTGGCTGCTGCAGGGGACAGGTTGAGCAGGTGGAGTAGGCCAGACAAATTTTGGGGTCCTTATCTGGGGACAAGGTTTTTCTTTTCCCTGCTTCTTGGTATTCCCTCCCTGTTTGTGTGTCTTGGGAATCTGGTTTCAGTTTATGCTCCTCTGTGGCTCTCTGTCCCTCTTCTGCGTCAACCCTTCTCCCCCTCCTTTTTCCCTTTCCCTTATCTTCCTTATCCCTTATCTTTATCTCTTCTGGTAATCTCAGACTGTATCCTTGGAAGATGCTTAAATTGAATATTTGAGCACTGCCTAGGAGATTCCCAGTCTTTTTACTTCTCCCTTGTCTGTGGCTTTTAGCATTTACTTGGAATTAGGGGTTAGCAGGTCTGCGCTTGGGTGGAGGGGTGGACTTAGGTGGTTGAGGAAGAACACACTTATTTTCCCTTTTCGTCTTTCCCTTTCCCTTTCCCTTCTCTTTTTTTTTTGTTCTCTTTCCTACTTAATAGAGTTTTTAATAATTCTAGTTCCAGTTTCTGGAAGTATGTTTATCTCTTTCTTCCCCTGGGGGGTGGGAGGACATTTCCTTCTGCATGGTTGAGCAGAATATAATTTTGTGGGCTAACCTGGTGCTAAACTGTGACAGTGGTATCAGATGAAGGCCTGGAGTGCACAGTGTGGAAGAATCCCCAAGTGAGGTTAGGACTGCCTGTTGATACAGTGGAGACAAGAGATTAATGTAATTAAAGACAATTGTTAAATAGCTGTAGCACTTTTGAAAGAGTCTGTTCCTACTGTAGTTCTGACTTTATCATACTTTGCTACAATCAGTTGTTAAGAAATGAGAGCAGATGGTTTAATGTTACAACAATTCAGTGGTATATGGTGAATACCCATTCATTCATTTTGAGTCCTGGCTCAGAACACCTTTTAACTCCAAATAATCATCAGCTGAAAAACATTAGGGCCCCAGATCTGAAGTTATACAGATCAAAAGCACACTTAATATAATAATCTGTGTGAGCCACAGTCATCATAGGAGAATTGCTTCTTTGTGTTGGGTTTTTTTAAATGAAGAAAATCTCCACTTATTTATTTAGTTTATTCCAGACTTAAGCCATTGCCAAAGCATACTATCGCTGTGTAAGTAAACACTTTCTGCCAGCAGGTGGAAATATGTATACAACTCATCCATTGACTTATATCCATCTTTGGCTAGCTGATGTCTCTCTCAATTATTGGAGCTGAAGGTTTGTGAAAATTCTATATAAGTTTTGCAATATAATGGATCTTACTGTGCCAAAGTGTTCAAGTTCAGCAGTTGCTGAATTGCTCTTGAACTGGACAGGTATTTTTGTCTCTGTGCTGTTGCATTTATCACCAAACCTTTTTGCATGGGTGTGTGTTAAACAACAATCGATAATTGTTTCAAATGAACATGATCAGTACCTTCAGCAATAATGGTCTTCCACTGAATCACATGAATAAAACTGAAAAGGGAATTGTGCCGTCTAGAACTGGAGGAGCAGATGATCACAGGAGGAAAATTTTTCATCTGTCTGGTGTTAATAAATGTGAATTGTATGTTGAGGCAGACTAGGAAAGGAACTTCCTTTGCAAAGAGGAGACTCATAGCTGCATGCACTTGATCTTGGTGTCCACCCGCACCCTCACTGTCCGTGTTACAATTCTAGTTCACTTCCCTGCAAGCGGAGAGTACATCCATAAGGAGGTGGTGCCAAAACTTCAAACTAATCCAATTGTACGTAGTTAGTTCTGTGGTCGCGTATATCTCTCCTCCTATGGTGGTTTGGTCGTGGCTGGCGTACAGGTGCCCATCAAAGCTGCTCTATCACTCCCCCTTCTTGGATGGACAGGGAGGAGAAAAATATGACAAGATGCTGATGGGTAAAGACAGCTGTTTAATAAAGCAGAAAGGAAAAGCGATGAATAGAAGCAAAGGCAAATAGTAAGATTATTCTCTACTTCCCATATTTAGCTGCTATTCTAGGAAGCAGTGCCTGATACACATAGCTGTTGCTTGGGAAGCCAAAATGCCATTGATCAATGTCCCCTCACTCCTTTCTTCTTTCCCCTTGCTTTTATGTCTGCACTGACATCATGTGGTCTGGAATATCCCTTTGGTGGGTTTGGGTTAGCTGGGCAGGCCCATTCTTCAGTCCTCTAGGAAAGAAAAAACCTTGGTGCTGTGCCAAGCACTGCTCAGCAGCAGGCCAAAATGCTGATGTGTTATCAACACCCCTGCAACTACCACCACAAACACAGCACCATGAGAGGTGGCATGGGGAGGATCAACCCCATCCCAGCTAAAACAAATACACCTCTGAAGAGCATGAAGAAAATGCATATTTTGCTAAATAAAGACAACAGTGATAAAGAGAAAGAATTATGTATAGCTCTGTGATTACTTATGGAATAAGGTAGGATATGAATTTACATTTTCTCAATCTTCATTGGATTTGCCAGGTGAGAGGTAAAGACATGGACAGTTTTGAAAACTGAGAGGGCCAGCCATGGTTCTTTTGAGGTGGCGTGACAGGAGGAAACAAATTGAATGTCTTTTTTGTGTTGCAGGTAATTGTATATAGGAGTTTTGTGAGAAGGCAGAGCCAACAATTAATTCTGTTCCAACTTCCGTGGAACAGAAAGTTGCTACTGTTCAATAAAGTAATCTTTTAGTGTAAGTTTTCAACTCTTTCCATGTCAACACTTGTTTCATATTCAGGGACCAAGAAGGTTAATTCCTATGTTTTTTTCAATTAGTTAAAGTGAGCAGAATTACTGCTGCCTGGTTGTCAGGTTCCGTTTTATTTGGTACGTGCGATAGCAGTGGACTGGAAAGTATTTGACAGAAACACCTTCCTTTTCAGTCCAAGTGCATATAGTCAGGACAAAGAAAGGAAAAAGCACTTCCCAGAGTGGTGAGTGTTCTGGGAATCCTTTAGTCTTAAAAACATAATGGGAAGACTGGCATTACCCTCACTTGTTCATCCTTATTCTCTCCACTGAAATTTGCCTCTTTTTGTTAGTGGTTTATAAGAAATAAGGAGCTTTTACAAAGATGACTGCAGTCAAAGCTATCTGTGATAATGTTCCCTCAAAACTTAACTTATTTTCATCTTTAGAACCTGAACAAACTGCTTGTAGTAAAAGGGTGGTTATTGTTCTTTGCTCTTATCTTTGGAAACAGTTTTCAGAAAATGTGTGGGCTAGATCTCTTTAATAGAAAGTCCAGGCTTTGTGAAAGATAGGAGTATCTGAATAATGTGCTGTAATACCCAGAACAGCTAATTAGAGGCTGTAAACTTGGGGTAAGGTATATATACTATGATTCTGACATGATTTTTTGTGGTATTCATTTCTACATTTGGTCTTGTAACTGCAGTATTGGCAGTAATTATACTTGCATTGTAGTGCAAATCCCATGTCATGGTCATCTTTGTCCCATAAGTTTGTAGTTAACACAAAGCCTCTTTAGCTTTTTCATGGCTGTTTTATATATTTAAAATTCAGAACGGGTCATGCAGTCTTGGCACAGTAGGTCTAGGAGAGACTTAATTGAAAATAATTTTGTGGAAGCAATTTTTTCTTGTTAGAGCTTACATAAGATCAGAACTGGATCCTAGCTTTGTATTAGAGGTTGAAGTGTTCATACTATTTACATTACTATGTTGTTATTATGTAGTGAATAATTGCCACTGACTATTGTGACAGGATGAAAAGTCAGACTTTCAGGTCCACCAGGGTTGTGGGATAATCAACATGACAAGGTACTAGGTGAGATAGGTGAGATATTTTGGGTCCATTCTTAAGTATTAAAATCCTAATTTGTCTCTAAGGACAACTGTATTTGTGTCAAGTGCTGGAGAAAGTATCTTAGAGGTACTGGTACTCTGAAGTTCAGAGGTAGCCAAACTCCAGAAAGGAATATGGAAGCTTGTTCTTTGAAGGCTGGATGATGGTGGAAACAAGGGATGGAGTAGTACATCTGGACATAATCACAAAATGGCTAGAAAAACACAGCACTTAACACCATTCAGTTTGTATAAAGCTATGTATTAAAAATAGGATTCTGAAGTGGATGTGCCACATGTATTTATTTTCTTTAGTCCCAGCAGATATCAAGGTGAATTCACTGTTTTGGGAAAGCTTCCCAGTAAACATGCCATGTTAGCCAACTTTAAGGCTGAGCAAATTACTGCTGTGCTCATCAGGGTGCAGAATTTCTCAGGGGTATGATGAAAAAGTTAGATACGCTAGAGACTGGGGGGGAAAGAAATCTGTAGTCACAATGGAATCTGTCAAGCAGAGACGTGTGTGCCATGGAAATGTTCCCACTTGACAATGGCTAATGGAAGGCCTTACGGCTCTGTTTAAATATGAAAGCTCTTGCGTTCTTAATTTCTGTATAATTTAACTAGAGGACGGGGCACTACTGTATTACCTGATGCATCTGGTGTGTTACTTTGAAAGCTGCTCAAACCCTGGTAAACTAGAAAGCACAGACAGCTCACAGCATAACGCTTTTCTTGTTTCTTTCCTGCTTGGTAAATATTGTAGCGATTTCTGTTTGCTTGAAAGAAACAGAATTATTTCTCTGTCCACTTCGGAATGAGAGATACAAAGGGCTTCTTTCCTACTGTATCACAATGAAATGTGAAAAGGTTATCTAGCCTTTCCGAGGAATCTCATTTCAAAAGGAAGGAATGAGAATACACTCTCATTTTTCTGAATAATAATGTGCTTAGATTACACTTTACATCTTGGTCCAAAATTGAATGAGGTCTTATTATTTCTACATAATTCCTTGACATTTTGGAGAAAACAGCACCAGAAACCAATGTGTATGGGTTGGAGTTCTTTTAAAGCAAGCAAATTAGAAGCCCATCCTCAGTCAGAAACACTTGATCGCATGGGAAATATATAAGCAGACTGTATTGAAGCCTGTGACTAAAACTGTAAATTTTAATATGATTCATCCAAAACTGTATGTGTAAACTACAGTAGAAAGAGTTTTATCTTAGTCCACTAAGGGCAAGTGAATTGGAAGATGGGCAGTGTAGGCATTTTTTTCGTCATATTGTGACCACAGGGTATTTCAGAATAGCTCCAGTTTGTTAAAGGCAAATTTTGCTGGAAGGGATAAATGCAGGACTGTATTTGTCAATTTATAATAGGAGTAGAATTTCATTAGCACTACTATTCATTTGTGTTGTGGGAGGAAGAGTAAAATAGATTCTCATTGACTTAAAATGTCACTGTCAATTCTAGCTGCTGGAATTCTCTGCAGTTTGTTGTCTGAATACATGAAAGAAAGGCAGACTGTGGGTCAGTCTTGTGCTCACTAATTAGGATCTTTGGGGTTTAGTGTGGGCTTGTGCATCTGGGGATTTTTGTTATTGTAGTTGTGTAACATTGGGCTTTTGTCTTACAACATCCAGACACTCTCTGCTTTCTGATAGCACTTTGCTTATACTTCTGTAATGCGAACATTCCTTTCAATTACAAAAGTGTGATTTGTTGTGCCTGTACTGCATACTTCTCTGTCCCTGATCTCTTGTACAGACCTTGAGTATCTTTGGTTGCTCAGTCCAGCATAATATTTACAGTTTTCTTCTCCAGCTGCTGCCTGGCCTGTCTTCAGCATTTCTGTCAAACTTGTATTTCACATCGGTGTGTCCATTTCTTCACAATCATTCCATATTCTACTCTGTCTTTCCAAGCTTTGTTCCTTGTCATACATTTCAGTATACTTCTTACAGGGCATCACTGGAAAGCAAAGTCTTGCATACTGGCAGTGAGATGTATATGCTTCGCTTTCGCTTTGGGGTAAATGGAAGAATGGCTGCCTGTGCCCATTCCGAACACATAGAATTGCAAGCTGGCTGCTGGATCCTGGCCTTTTTGGAATGAGGTTGCGTATCTTTTTGGTAGAAATACTTGTTAAAGATTACATAAAAATACTGTCCTTCCTGCTCACAGTGGCAGATTGTATTGATAATGGAATTTTCTGCCGCTACTTATGAACAGCCTTCAAATTATGGCTGTCATTAAGTTCTGCATTGGTTTGCAGCGCAGTGATTTTTTTTTTTTTTTTAAACCAAATTAAATCACAAGGGTGTGTTGATAATCTCGCATTCAGAAATAACACAATAGCTGAAAATCACTGTGGCCTCTTGTAGTTTTCTGCCCCTGTGACTTGTGAAGATAGAGTATCTTTCTCCTGACATCATTTTCTCTGTCTTACAGAATTGTGTAAAGACGGCTATTCATTTATAGATGGCCAGGCTTCCCATCAAACTTCGTCTAAAACCTACTTTCTTTTTCCCTCAGATTTTTTAAAAATTTGAGGAATAAATGTTTAAAATCGTATTTTGAGTAACCTCAGAGTAAAATACTAATCATCTATATTTACCACAGGTATTGAAGATCTCAGATTTACAGGTCTTCGGGGAAAACTGAAGAATCCCTAAAACAGTAGGAAGGTGCTAGTTCCTTCCTCTTTGATTCAGAGAGAAATGTTTCATGTCTTATGAGTAGCAGTTATAAATGGGAGTGTGTTAGGAGGTTTTATTTCTTTAATTCCAAACTGGCATATGTTAGACAAACAATTAAACATACAAGTACTGTTAATCCATTATGACTGTTTTATAATAGGCAAGGTCTATGTTTTAAATATGGCTTTAGTTGAACTACTGCTTCTCAAAATATTTCTACTTATCTGTGAAGTCATAATTATGGCATTCATCGTATTTGAATGTAATTGCTGCACTTTGCATATTGTTAAGTCATGAGACTTAAGCAAGGAATTAATCTCAGCTATTGCTTTTCTTGCCTACAAGAGCCTTAATTTGGACCTCATCTCCTTTGCTTTTTATACATTACAGTGTAATGCTTCTAAAAAGACTCGTGTAGAGTTTTTCTCTAAGATAGAAAAAGATATTTACACAATACACAAACACTGCATGTGATTATGGGGCTCGTTCCTATCAGGTACACAGAGGTTTCTGGAATTGCACTTGCAATAGCTCCACGTTAATCCTATCGTAGAAATCTTATCCTGAATGAATCCACCTCTTTAAGAAATTAAATGGTGTGATCTACAAAAAGAGAGAAATACTATCTCTGTGTAGCAAGGCTTAATTGATACTTGTCAAGGGTTTGAGATGCTCTGCATTACAGAAGATGTAATATTTGTTCTGTTGGATGTGTATCTATCAGTGAGTAGAACAGACCAATGATAAATGCATCCATCTTTATTATGCCTTGAAGGAATTAGAACTTGCAAAGAAGGAAGTAGAATGTTACAGGTTTTTGCTTCTGGTAGATGAGGACCTTACGAAGTATTTTCAAAAGCCTGATAAGAGCAGGAAACCACGGACACATTGGCATGTGTACTGCCAACCACACTGTAATTGGGCTGAAGCTTTGAAGTAATGCAGGACTATATCGTGTATTGCTGTGTGTGCCTTTTCTGAGAGTGCGACCTCTTAATGCGAAGAGTTGCACATCTGTGCTCTAAAGCAAATATCCTCAGTTTGGAATTGATTAGGACAGAGATGCAAGGTCCAGTCCTGTCACAACCGGGATGCTTTATATATTTAAGCATATCGAGTTTCCTTCTAAAAAAGAATATGTTTGTGTTTTGTGCCTCTTTATTTGACGTGGATGCTGTTTCTCTGATGAATAGTCATCCTGATTTGTACCAAACCTGATAGTACAAATGGCTCTTCTTTGCAAAACAACAGACTAATGGCTCTGAAGTAAGAATACTAGTGAGAACCTTAATGGAACTTGACGAAGCTTGGCCTTGTGGTCCCTCTCATCTTTTTCTTTTCCTGTCTGTTGAAGAAGAGACTGAGTTTTAGGAGAACTTGCAAGAGAGAAGGCTATTGTGAGCTACTTCCCCACGTGACCTGTTGTGTTGAGAATACTCCTCTGGTGCTGGTGAACTCTGATTCTCTCTGCTTTGCTCTGCAGTGACATTCTTGCTACACACATTGAAGAGAAGAATTTATAAAATCAGGCAGTGCAACAGAGGATGGGGCTAGAGACATTTGTGGAGTGTTAACAAAATAACAGAATATCTTTGGTTGGAAGAGACCTTTAAGATCATAAAGTCTAACCTTGGACCCAGTACTGGCAGATCAACCCTAAACCATGTCCCTCAACTCTGTCTATCTGCCTTTTAAATACCTGTTGTAAGCTGTGTCAAAGGCTATCCAGGTAGACAATGTTCACAGTCCTTCTGTCATCCGCTAAGAGGGTCATCTTGTTGTAGGAGACCTGGCTTTCATAACCCTATGATGACTGAGCCTGATCACCTGATTCTTCTGTATGTGCTGTGTGCTCCTGCTCTTTAACATTCCCTGGCACTGACAGGCTTGTAGTTTCCAGGATCCTCCTGTCCATTCTTCTAATGGGCATTGTGTTTGCTAGTCTCCAGTCTATTGGGACCTCCTTGGTTAGCCAGGATTGTTGGTGAGTGATGGAGAGTGGCTTGGTGAGCACTTCTGTTAGCTCCCTTGGTACCCTTGGGCAGATCCCAAGCAGCACTACAGACGTGCACATCTAAGTGGCACAATAGATCCCTGATCATATGTTATTACATATATGGGGGGCTGCATTTTTCTCCACATCCTTGTCTTCCAGTTCAGGAGGCTGGGCCCTTGGCTCTCCCCATTAGCTATCCCAGGGTGGAGACAGGCTCAGCACATGCTGAGCACAAACCACCGAGTCTCCCTTCATGTTTTTCTCCTTTTTATAATAACTTATTTTTTTTTTACTGGGGTGCTTTGAAGTTTCTTTGTTGTTGGGAATTATTTTCAACTGCAGCTTTGCTACTGAGCAATTTTATTAATAACAGTCCAGTGTAGCAGTATTTCTTCAAGAGCATGGGTCCTTGACTGATTTGTAGAATACAAACGAAAAGAGTAATTGTAAATGTGTTTCTATACTATTAGAGCTCTAAACAGCCTTCCCTCTTGGCTGTGTGTCAGATTATACCTCAAGAGGGGCACGGGTGGGCTATGGACCTTAAAAAGATAAAATACTTAAGTGCAGGGTCAAGTATTTGTGTCAGTGGGTGTCTTAGATTATCAGCAATCCTAATTTTAGGTAGCACTGAAAGTGGTAGTTTAATAGAGTTTTAGATTTTGGTGTTTCTTCATCAGCTTTCCCTACAATTTACTTAAATTATTTCACTACAGAACTTCAATTTTGGATTAATTTTAAAAGGCCTAGTGACAGGTGGTTGCGCTGTGGGCAAAGCTTGTATCTAGTATAGCAAGACCTGCACAGAGACCTGGTAAGGCAGAGTATGAATCAAGCTAGGAGAGAAAGAGGTTGTTACTGTTGAGGGCTATTAAAATTGTATTCTCAAGGACAGACACAGAACTTGCCCTCTGTGGATTCTGTTTCCACCATTATTCAGCTATTGTAGGGTATTCTGTCAATGCATAACCCTAATCAAGGGAAAGGGAATTGCTAGCTTGTGGACTCTGCCTTGTCACTCAGTGAGGCTGTGCAGCCTCTCTTCCCACAGAAATACATAGACTTCAACTTTTCAGGAGCCACCAGTTCAGTCACCATTCTCCTCAAATACAACTTCATAGCTTTTCAAACATTTTCTTTACTTTCTTTGGTGGGCAGAGTGGTAGACTTACACTGACGTGGGCAAAGAGCTGTAACAGATAGGTGCAAGAGGGCTGTCACGTACCAGTTAGAGTCATGGCTTCTGAATATGAAATCCATACTTTGATCCTTTGCTTCACCTGCTGTTTCAATGTTTCTGCTTCCATTCAGTCTACCACTGAATCATATTTGCTTTGTTGTTTACAGTTTTCCCTTCTCCAGAATATAGATCTGAGCCAAAAATGACTATTAGAAAGGATCCACATTGCCTTGGACTTGCCAAGTAGTAGAACTGTGGCTGATTTATGACTCAGTGTGGAGATAACTGCCTGATTTTTGTAATATTTCACATATGAGAAGGAGGTAATATTGCCCACTATTAAAGAAGTGGGCTCATCAAAGAGAAAAGGTAATTACAAATCAACATTAGCATTCCTCTTTGAGGATAGCTTGTTGCAAGAAAGGAGGAGGAACAGCAGAACGGAAGAGTTTTAGAATTAAGTGCTGGTATGTCTGACCTGTTTGAGCATCAAATCTTCCTTGTATAATAAAAGCTATTTATAAATTGTTGCTCTGTTAAACGTGTACAGAATTTTATGATGCATAAATTCACAAACAGAGCCAGCAAAGGGACTTAGCAGAGTGATGGATGGATGACAGGGAGCAAGACTGAAACTGTGCTTTATTCATGGATTGTGAGGTCAAGAAGACAAACTGCTGGGAAGGGCTGCAGTTGAAGAAGAAAGTTATAGAACCCAGGAGAGAATGAATCCAGTAATCTGAGACTTGTCAAGCCACATTGCCACACTCTTTTTGGCAGTGACAACTCCAGGTAGTAGCTTACCATTTTTACTTTACATTTTCATTAGTGTATTTAGTCTTTCTCCCAGCTCCAGTTGCACCACTGTTGCCAGCCACTTCCATGTCATAGCTGTAGTCCTTCTAAATCTCTCTAATTTATTTCCTTAGATTTTTAAGCAAAAGGTAAGAAGAGGTGGTTGCTTTTCTTTTATTTTGACACAAATCCCTCCCGTTCCCAATTACACTGTAAGGGATAAGTGATTGAGTAACCTAAATCATAATCTTCATGTAGGACGGCCTACCTAGACATTCATGAGTCTGTTCAGTTGGTTATCACGGCTCAAAAAACGCTGAGAGACTGGTAACTCATTAAAACACCATTTAATTCTACTGATCATGCGGATAGTCCTCAGCAGAATACAGTTAAAGCACCTTAATTCCAAACAGATGAATCAAGTTAAGGTCACTAGGTTGCAATTGTGGTAGGATATGTGTGCAGGTGCAATTTAGTATCCCCAAATTCCATAAAGCACAACAAAACAAGGCAAGAATAGAACTGTTTTGGACCAATAAATGAAATCTGATTTTTCACTTTTTTTTATTCCTTTTATAAATGTGCTACAAGGTCCTCATGTATTTAATTTAAAACTGGCAGATAGATTGTTTAAAGATATGTGGTTGCACTTCAAAGCGCGTGTTTTTCTAGCTTTTAAACACACTGTGTCTGCCAAAAACCATTGAAAAGAAAATTAAGGAGGCAGTCATGATAATCATTACAAAAAGAATTCCCTAGTAGTGAAAAAGAAATTATATCCTCATTAGTTTCACAATAGCAGTAGCCTTTCGTTTTCTTCTGGCACCTTGTGGTGTATGTTGTTAAATAGGTAGCATAAAGACCTCTCGTGTTTGGGGAAACTGCAGCACTTCTTTTGTGCAGAAATTACAAGAGGTTTAGTTGGCACACCCCTGTGTCTTGACATACCTTTGACATTGTAACCCTGTAATGCTGTAATTTGATTAATAAAAAAAACCCCCAAAGCAAGCAGTATTAAAAAAAAAGAAAAAAGCAGAAAATATTGAGTTGTGATTCTTTATAGGATGAAATATATGTGACCGGCTTCATTATTGTTTGTTTAATCTGCATGATGCAAACTAACAGTATTTGTTGGATAAATTTCATCTGGCTTTTGACCACTGATATTGTTGAAGGCTTCTTTAGAGCATGAAGGAAGTGGATTGAAAGTGGACTCTTTTTCACTAACATCTTTTACAGCACTATGGTATTTTTCAGGGAGTGGCCTCTTGCTACCTAAACTTTATGGGCCTTTAGGTTAGGAATGAGCGAGCAGCAAAAGTCTTAAATCCACAGCAGTTGTTCAGTAGATGACTTGCTGCTAGTCCGGTTGTCTGGAGTTGCTGTGCACGCTGACTGGTTTACTAGGAAATCTAGCCATGCTGCATAAAATAATTTCTCAGCCCTACCTTTGTCTGTGAGGCTATCCAACAATATAGCATGTATCTTAGACTGCTCATTTTACCGATGTGTTGAGCTAAAATGTTACAGACTTGTTTGGTACGTATGTCCTCACTGTTTGAACTAGGGTCCCTCTCCCATGCACTGGGTATTTTTATGCTACAGCAAATGTAATTTGAGTTGGATATTAGAGCTCGTTTGCATTCATAATACCTTATGCTTGGAGTAACATGAATGTCTATTCTGCAAATCATTGCAAATACAGCCTGTGTACTAAGCAAGATGCAAGGGGAGCATGATTCAAGATCTTAAATTAGTTTCTCTGAAATAGTTGTCATCTGTGAGCTGTTTTTGATGGCAATAACTTGATAGTTCTAAACTGTTGGTGTTATTCCTTTTAAAGAAGCACATTTTCACTAGCTATTTATTTTATATGGATCTTTTATGGATAAAGATAATATATATTTATGAAAAATATATTATGATAGTATATGAATCAGAAATTGCTTTGCCGTAACTCTAGATGGAATTTGTTAAGTTAGCCTTAAGAACCTATCTTTTGGTTTGCAGTTTAAGCAAATTTTGCTTGGGCAATTTGAAGCAGTAAATATGAAATCCACTGCAATTTTTAGACACTTTTCAGAGTAGGAAACCATTTTAATATGGAACAGGACTGTACTGATAGTAGTTAATAACAGCATCTTTTAAAATGCTACAAAGATAGCATTGCTCGTTTCCACGTAAAACAGCTTGCTCACAAGGTCACATACTTTCTCCTCAGTGCTTTCCGTGATGTTATTTCTTCCCTGATACATTGATGGTCAAAGTCAATCCCTAAGAGTACTTATGGATTGAGAAGCTAGAGAGACACCGGAAAGAAGTTCAGTCTAAATATGGGTGTTGGTTTTTACAGTAGCTGGGCTGTAAAGTAGTTTTGTAGTTCTACTGTAGTAAAGGTCCTGCATGATGATCAGTCAAAATGATACGATGAAGACACTTTATTCCTTCAGTGTGTGTAACTTTGTGCTTTCTGCACATGGAATTTTAATGGAAATTAGAGGATGTGCAGGCTTGTGCTTGTGACATGAAACACAAAATGAAAAGGACGATCCATGATGTCTTACCAAGTTCTGGGAAGGAAGCAAATTGCATACCTGCCTGAAAAGGAAAGGCTGGCTGCTGTGGTGTTTAATGTGTTATCCTAAGAAAGCAGTTATGTACTGTAATCCTGAAATCTATGACATGCATGCATTATATGAGTCACTTTTCTGTATGTTGTTTTTCTCTGGAATTGGCAAATAAGATTTGTTTTGGACTTAAGCCAAACAATATATGATGCAATTCCATGCCTTGTGAATTATTGACGAGAATGTTTGGTATGTAAAATTTGTCTTCACTTTCCTGGATCCCCTTGCATTTCTCTTAATCCCTTTGGAAATCTTGGTTTAAACTATCTTCCAGAAGCTCGTTTCTAAAGGCTGGGTGACCATTCCAGTGGAATGGAAGGAATTTTAAATATGATTTCCCTTTCCTCTTTGTCCCTTTCTGAATTGCAGTCTACTTTTTGCTGATTCTAGATAGCTAGGATGCCAGATTGCAAAATATGCTTTGATCATAATGGCTAACCGTGTCACTAAATTCACTGTCTGAACTTGGGATCAGAAGTAATAACTTAATTTTTTTCTGTATTTCTGCAGTAAATTTATTATCTATACCATGATGTGTTTTCTGACTGAAGTATGTGCTTCTTTTTGGTTTGTACAGTGTGATGAGGTTAGTTATGGGGCAGGACTGTGGTTTTCTGCTGTAGCAGCAGCACAAGTGAGGAAGGCAGACAAACAAGTAGACTTTATATTTCGCCATGTTGTTGGAATAGAACATAACTCAGACAAATTCTGTTCAGATGTGAGCTCTTCTAATACTTCGGGTTTTTGTTGAACAAAGTCCAAATACTTGCGCAAGTTGATTGTGGGATACAAGGTGTGGGGTTTTTTTTTTTTAAGAGCACTAAAGATGCCTGTTAAGTTTATCTTTAAAGACTTTTGTTTTAAGGGTCTGATACCTCTCCTATTTCCGTTGTGCAACTTTGCAAAAGTCTGAAATTGCATATCTCCTCTCATTTAAAATATTGTCTAGGAAAATATGTGTACAGAAAATGTCTTAGAACCTTTTTAAAGGCTACAAGAACATTTTAATAGAAACTAATAATGCTATTTTTCAGTGTCACTCAGGCAAATATTTTTTCCTTTTTCTGCATACTCATTACAGAAGATATGAGCCATGCATTAGACTTGTTAAGAAGTGAGGGTCTGGATTTTTCTTGATTTACACAGAATACTGCATGGAAACATGAGATGGGCACTGTTTGTTTAAAGGAACTACAAATTGTATTAAAATACTTGCCATGTAGATATGTTTCTATAGCAGTTTTTGCTTTTCCCTGTGTGAGATGATTTGTATAATCCCCATTACTGATACAGTGTAGGCAGTCTAATAATAGTACAATTTTATTACTGTGTAAATCTCTGTTACGGCAACATAAATCTCATATGACAAACTTGAGGCAAAATGGTATTAATTGTGTCCTTCCATTGACTCCAGCTGAGAATGTCCAGGTTCTTTTGACAAAATTAAATATGAAGAAATGCAAATAGGTGCTTGTTAGTTATGTCTAACATAGACAAAATTCAAATAACTTAAAATATGGGGTAATGGTGCTAACACATCTGGTGAGAACATGGAGGTATGGATATTGATGAGATTGACTCTAATGATTTCTAAGACGCTAATGATTTCTAATTCGTCAACCACAGTTCTCATATAAATGTTTAACTGTAGAAAAAAAAATAGTCTGTTATATTAACCATAGTAATTGAGATAATCATGTCGTAGTAGGGAATTCTGGTACAGTGACCTGGAAGATGTGGGGAAAGCCGCAACTGTGGATCTCTTCTCAGTGTTCGATACTGCCTATGTGGAACACCTTTATGCTTTCCTCATGATGGAAATGGCAGCCACTAATAGGAAGCTTTGGATCTATTGATTCACTTCTGACTGCAGTTGCGTACCATGCTGGGCTATAATGAGCTTATTTTCCACAGTGATTGTATGTAGGTAGGGGACAATGTAGAGAGAAAATAAACAATGCAGGAGGGATTTTTAAAAAAGGCAAGGGAGGTAATTTTAAGCCCTTCATGTGGAAAGAGAGGCTTAGAGATGACTGTTTTTCCCAAATTTTTGCATGGGTACTTGTCTTAATTTTACTAGCTTCTCTAATTAACGAGCTCTCTTTCATGGCCTTCAAAATACATGAGGGATTCCCATGGAGGTGAGAAATGAAATTCACACAGATTAAATTTTGGCTTTGCTTTTGTTCCGTCTGGTCATTTTGTTTTTATTGTCACGATTTATATTCTGAGGACAATTACCACAGTATCTGATAGGGTGTGAAAGCACACAGGAGAGCTGTTTTTGACCACAGCACTAGCAGTTACAGTAAATTATTAATAATTTCAGTAACTAAATTGGCACAACCTGATAGTACTTGCCTTAACTGATTATTAGCTACATTGTAGGCTGTTGAAGGAATTTCTTTTTAAAACTAAGCAGAAGCAGCAATTTATAGAGGAAAACTGCATTCTTTGTTACCCTAAAGACTGGTGTTAGATAAGCAACTTGAACATCATTAATAAAAACCTGAAACAAGTGTGGAACAGTTTTTAGTTTTAACCTTATAGTTGTTATTGTTCATCATAAATGGCCTATTTGTTTCTATATGCTCTGCTGGCAGAAAGGATCTGTATTAATTGGAAATTCATGTTTCTTACTTGTGTTTAATGGGCATGTCGTGTGCTACAGGGTAACACATCTGACAGGCAGACTTTGAATGAAATGTGGCAGGGCTGGGATGTGGGACTTGTGGCACCTTGAGAGAAGGATGTGTAAAAATGCATCTATTTTCTAAAGCCAGAGACTGTCATTAAGTTACAACCTGTCTCTTGGTTATGCTGCAGTTCCTAGTTCTGACTTTCTACTAGGATGGCTCAGCTTTAAACATGCTGCCACAGTTAAAGTATAATCTGTTGTCAAGAGGCACAGACTGTTTGTGACCTTGGATGAACCACTTGGTCTTATGAGGAAGGGAGATATTATTTCAATAATAAAATAATTACCTTAGAAAGTTAGGAGCACAACTTTCTTAACAGGTCAATTCAGGAGTTGTGAGGATTTGGGTGTTTACAGAGTCCAGTGTGTATTCCACTCATAAGGTATTTGGCAGTCTTTCTTCCTTTAAATGTGTGTTTTCATTTAATAATAAAAATAGGTTCAAGAAGTCGGGGGGAAATTTGAAAGCCAAATTTAGGAAAAGAACTTTGGTGTTTTCATCTAGATTTAGTGTTCAACATTTGCCCTGGCAGCTCTGAGCACTGTCACCTGGCTTTGGATCTGGGCAAAGGCTCCAAGTTCTGAGTTACTGTTCTGCTGTTCCAGTTTTGTCCTGGTTCAGTGTTCCTCTTCTATATGGCAGTTGATTTTTCATGCTTTGTTATTTCTTACTGACAGTACAGCATGTCCTGTAAACACAGCATCTTAGTTTGTAGCTTTCTTGTTCCTATAGTCTGGACATTTCATCCACAAGTGAAATGCTGAGCAGAAATGATGCTAAACTTGCAGGATGTTATTACTATATAAGAATTCAGAGAAAATTTCTGGAAAACTGTAAGACTTCTTTAAAAAGGAAATTTCATAGGTTTTGAAAAAGATAGATTGAGTTGTTTCTGCTAAGAGAAAGTATAGATTTACAAACCAAAGAAAATGGCACATCCGTTCCCTTCTATTCAGATGTATACTGCTTAGAGCACTGCCCAGGATATAGGAAACCTGATTCAGCACAGAGACTGTAAAACTCACCTCTTCCAAATTAGGGAAATGCTTACTGCAGACTTTCCTGGCCCAGGAACCCTATTTTTTCTGTTGCTGCTGTTCCAAGTTAATTAAAACATCTCAGCTTGCTTAAAATCTTCTGTTTGATTTAACTGAAGACTATACTTGAGTGCACTGAGACTTGAGTTCAGAAAGATGCTTTAATTGCGTGCTTCTCAGGGAAGTGTCCTTTGGTCTCATGACTGGAGAGGATTCACTTTGAATGCAGCACTTGATCATGGAGAGATCAGTTTTGTGACAGATTTAAGCTAACTTCATGGAAGGATGCTGCCAAAAATGTTTCTCCCACTTCACTGCTACTCACTTTTTCACAGTGGGAGCACGGAAGATGGTCAGGATGGCTCATTTTCCCACGCGGTTGGTATGGCTGAGCTAGCTCATAGGGGCGAGGGTAGGTGCAGTTACACAGAGCTTTTCTGTAAGAGCGAACTCTTCTTTTCTCCTCTCCATTTTGTGAGCCTGGCCTTCATTTCACAGCTTTTGTTACAAGGCTGAAATGGAACATGTCATGTCAAACCCAAATTTTGAGAGGACTTGAGCAAGAGCAGGAGCTATTTCAAATTCCTTTCGGTCTGCTGAAACAAGAAATGAATTATTCATGCAGACCGAGTTAGGACATAAAATGAAATAGCATGTTGTCTATAGACATCAGTGTTTATCTTTGTAGTTTTAAGCTGGATGTTAGAGCATTTGGGAGGTGTGTGGTGGTGGTGTTTTGTTGAATGATCTTGTTTTGGATGATGGTTTTTATTAATTGTTTCTGCAGTGCAGAATGTGTGGAGAATACACTGCCCAGGATGGGTAGCTGCTGCTGACTGCACAGGGAGAATTACACCTGAATTATCAAGGCTACTTAGTTTATACCTGTCCAAGTGTGGTGAGAAGCTGAAACCACTCTGAGTTTTGATGAGGCTGTGATCCAGGATATAGTGGCAAGCAGAGCTGACACAAGTGAGCAGTGCATAAGTAAAAAGGTGCTTTCAGTTATTTATAATGTTTCACCATAATGCAACAGGATTCTGAATACTAAGAATTGTAGCAATGTTAAACTATAAATATTTCAACAAATGAGGCTTTTTTCTTATCTAATGTTGGGCTCTTTGGATGTAATGTCATTTTAAACATTTTTTTTTTAGCTCCTATCATTTTATACTGCCTCTGAAAATAGGCATCATGAGCAAATGGTTAATACTAAGGCAGTATAGTCAGCGTGCTTTGACTTCATCAGGTAATTCATACCCTAAAGGAATATTTAACATAAGGGAAAAATAGTGCAGCAATTATTTGGAGGCAACAAACAACTCTAATGGTTCCTTTTAGGATGTTAGTGGATGCAAAGATGCTTTGGCAAATCTTTGCAGTCAGCAGGATGGTGACAAGTGGCTGTCCTCCTGAAGACCCATCTCTACAGGGATGGAATCACCTTTGTCCTCATTCAGTTACCCCAGACCATTATGTGTCTCAAGCTCTTGTTGGGATTTAGTACTGTGCCTTCAAAGTATTTAAATTAGCACAGGAAGGAGTAAGCTGTTTGTTTCTGGTGTAGGAAGGCAGAAACAGCATTAGGATAAGAATGCTTTTGGTAGGCAGTGGTGTTACAGCTTTTCAGTTCCAAAATCTCTTGTTCATAACAAACATGCCTTTCAATTCTTAGTGTTTTTTCTGCATTTTGTCTAGGATTTATAATTCCAGACCCTTTTCTTCCTGAATTTTTGTGTTTCATTTTTACTTTTCTCTAAGCCTTTTTCCGAGTGTGTTTCACTTCAGCCTCCTCGTTGGTTGCTAGCTTTGTGCCTGTCTCCCTGTTCAATCCCTCAGCACCACTCTGTGTTTTCTGGTCTAGGGCTTAACCTTTTGACAAGACTGCATGTCTTGTGCTTATGTGCATTATATTCCTAGTCAGAGGATATGGATGTTTGGTGGTGGGTTGTTCTTTCTCTACAGTGTGTTTACTTTTCAGAAAAGGGAGGCTGTAGGAGATGTGAAGCCAGAGTCTTTTAAATTTTCCAAGATCCAAGTACTCTCTGGATGATGATGTGTTTGTTGTGCCATATACCAGCTATTTCAAAGTTATGGGGAAGAAAGAGTGTTCTTAATGCTTTTCCATGAAGTTCCCATACTGTGCTGACTGGGGGAGAGACCTTAGCAGTGACTCATGATTGTAAATGCTTTTGTATAAAGCTCTGACATAACATTCCTGTGTGTGAAAGTAGCATGCTCTTACAGATGCAACTGGGAGGTGTAGCCAAGTAAGAGAATTAGGATGCTCTTCATTCTGTTTATTTTCTTTTCAGAAGTGACTTAAAAATTATTATTTACTTCTTAGTTAAACTGCATAGGTGTTCTGAGACAAATTTTAACCTATTTATGGAATTCATTAAAGATTATAACTATTTATAGAATTTCACAGGCTTAATGGAAAAAGTCCACAAATGTAGTCGTGTTCTTTGTTAAATTCTAAATAGTTTTTCCATAAGAGATGTGTTGTTTTCTTTCCCTGTGGTTTTCTTTCACTCTTTATTTTACCAGTCATTGGAATGTGCTAAAATTACTAGCACTGAAGAGATCTAAAAATTGAATCTAAAGCACTGGAAATGGTCTTCTGTCTTCTTTGTGCTTTATCTATTTACATGAAAAAGACTGGGTTATTGACACTGTATCATATTTATTGTAGGTTCCTGGATCTTGTTGCCATAGTTACATCTGGTAGTCAGAAAGAGTTTTGCTGGGTTCAAAGTTATGCTAATTGACAGTTTCTTAGGAAGAATAATCCTTGAATTTCAGGGAATAGTTCTTTCTTGCTCTAAAACTTGAGGAAACACTTTCAGTTTTCAAACACAGCAATATCCCCCCCCAAACCCAATACTAGCCCAAGTTTTTACATACTTTGTTTTTCTTGGGGAATGGCTTTCTTCTTGAATGCTTTTTGCTGTTTGATCAATCCTTCTCTTGCTTTTCTCATCTTCCCCATCTCAGGAAACAATGGTTCTTCTCTGATGCTAGTATAGATTTTCCTGGAGAAGTGATAAAATGTCTAGCAATAAGATGTCTATCTTGAGTTTCAACGTACTGGCTTTTGTGGGTGATGCAGTCTACTGTTCAAAGAAAGATAGAAAGTGTTAAGAACATGGAAAACTAAAACATTGTTAGTGATGGTCTTTAAGAACATGTAAAAGTAAATTGACCTACTCTTACAAAAGAAGCAAGCAGAAAAACCTGAAACCCACTAACAAAAAAACTCATCAGATACCTAGGTTCCGGGCTTTCTCTCAGATTATTAGCAAGAAAAGAGATGGCAGAGTGCTGTAACTGAGGAGGCTTTATACTGAAGATTCATTTGAAACTACCCTTGGTGTGTGTAAGTGGTAGCTAGCAGGAAAGCTGGATCTGCAATGTTATAATAAATGTACAAAATGGGATAAGCTACAAAACTCGTTAATTTAAATTGTTTGAAGTTACAACCAGGGTGCATCTACCTGAAATTCCAGCTTACATCAGTATAAACTGCTCTGAAGCATGGAAGGGAGTGCTTTACCTAGTTTCAAGTGAGGAGAAGCGATACCTCCTGCAATATTTGCCACCTTATATGGATAGCTAAAATCCTTGTATAGAGGAGGCTTTAGTGGAGCAGACATTTAGATTTTATAATGCTAGTAAAGTTGTGCTTCCATTGTAGCAGATTAGGGAGAAGAGGAGCAGATGGTAGTTCAGCTTGCTTGTAGTGACCACTTGGAGTATGCTGTGGAGGAACCTGACTGCTCAAAGAATACACCCTTTTGGGATTTTCATTTAAAGCTTAGCTACTTGGCTATGAGTAGAAAATGTAACTTGCTGAAATCAGGGACATGGTCTAGTGACTGAGAGAAATGATTTAGTGGCAGGAGGTCTGCACTCTGCACCTCGCTCTGCTGTTGATTTGCTGCAGCATTACACGTCATTTCTGCTGTGTGAGCCTTTAATGACGCTTATTTTAAACAGGAGAAAAATGTAAAGAGAGAGAGCAGTGCTGGCTAAGTGGCTTTTTAAATACTGTTTCAATGGTTTTGTGTATTTAAGTTTGTAGAAACTTAAATAGCCCGTGTCTGTGGAAGTAGTATATGAGACATTTATTTTTATTATAATTGTGTAGGAAATTGATACAATAACAGTAGTGGTCAGGCTGTTGAGATTGACTGTGTTCAAAGTGTAACTTGCATGTCCTGATTTTTTTTTTTTTAATTCAAAATACAGTCTCCGCATTCTGTCCTAGAGCTATAGATCCTTTTTACTGTTGTTTAGCAGCAGTTATATGCCTGTCTCACCGTATCACTCTCTCTGAAAGACTGCTTTTCAGAAGCGAGTGAATATCCTTAAATGTAGTACTTTGTGCTATCAATGAAATCTGTAAGTATTATTTTTTCTTAATGTTTATAATGTTTTTGGCTTGGGTATTTTAAACTCAGGTTTTTTCCCTGCTTTTTCAATATACTGTGTTGTCCATGTATTTCAAAGAGCTTGTGATTTAGATTTATGTGTAAGAGACAAGCTTTGCTACAGGATGGTGTAAAAATTACCTTGCAATGCAGCAATTTTCCTCTGAATTTTCTTGGCTTATAATGCTGCCTTTAGAGAGAATAGGACATTTACAGGGTCCTCATATCCTAGAATATAAGACATTCAAGTAAGTACAATTTATATTTAGCCACTGAGGTATTTAGAAAATAACATCTGCTACAATCAGTGCAAATTTCAGATTAACATCCAGTTGCTTTGTTATTTTTCTTGTTATACCTGCTACCAACTAAACCTTGCAATCAATTCCCTATTACATGCATTCTAAGTTTTCTAGATTCAGTTTAGTCTTTGCCATTTTCCCTGTGTACTCTAGTGCTTAGTTTTCTTTGCAAATTTGCGTAAACTCTGAAGGCCTTAAGAAAGCACTGTGCTAAGAATGTCATGTTCCTGAATGACTGCTTCTTAGGTTCTATTAAAATTGCAGAGAAATTTACTGACAGTATTGTTTTAATTATGTAACAGCCGCATGTTCTTCCTTTTTTAAACACCATATTACGCAATGACTTAGAAGTCTTTTGACAAAGGCTTTTTTAAAAGTAGCATTAAATTAGTGATTTTCCAATACTGTGAAGCTTTCTGCAGTTAGGCAGATCTTGCCATTAAATCATGTTTAAATTGTAATATGTGGTGATAGGACTGAAACTTTCCTGAAATTTCAGTGTTTGAGTTGTGTATTTTAAGGCAAGCACATCTTTTGTTCCAGAACTGGGGAGCAGCCAAATTGTGCTACATCTATTTCTATGCCTGCAATTCACGAAAGGAGTCTTCAGCTTTTATTTTATGCCTTAGTTGAATGTGTTGGATTTTTGGGTGGGAATAAGGGAAGAGAACTAGTCTGTAGATGCTTGGATGTAACTTAGTAAGCTGTAGAACATTGGTACAATCACCTTCAATTAGGTGTTGTGTAGCTTCCTGATTTGGATTTTAGAATCCCAGAATTGTTCTGGTTAGAAGAGGCATTTCAGGTCGTCAAGTCCGACCGTTAATGTAGCCCTGCAAGGTCACCACTAAAGCATATTCCTCAGTACCACATCTCAAAGCTACTTTGAGAAGGTGGATGGTTTTTTATATATAGGTATAGATATATAACAGTATATGTATGTGTATTATATCACAGTGTGAACAACAGAGAGATGTAGACCACTGCTGTAGTGGCTCCAGCCATTAGTGTTACACGGCATGGAACATTGAGAACAGGTGTAACTTTTCTGTATGGCAATGTTCAGCTTAATTTCAGGAATTTTATAATTGTGTATAAATAATTGAATCTAGCAACCTATAATTTACATGCTACTTTTCTCCCTGTCTGCTCTGCATTTTATTTAAGAATGTATTTGCGTGTTATATTTCACTAGAAGAAAAATCAAAACATGAATTTTTCCTATTGACTAAAAAACATCAGCCTAATGATGTTTTAAATATAGTGTTCCTGCATAACTTACTGTCTAGATTTACAGCACTGTTTGTAGCCACCTGCTTCAAGAATTGTTTTTGTGTGTCTGACTGGTCATTTTCCAACCCTGTTGTGAAGGTCGTACTGTCTCCTGGTAGAGAGGACCTGCTACAGTACTTAAATAATGGCCTGAGTTTATGTTGCGTGATTTTGATGCATGACAATATGATTATGCAGTAAGCTACAGTGTGATTCATGAGATCCAATTTTGTAGTGCCTGTGATGTTATTGAAGCTGGTGCTATGATTATGACTTTGTGTTATGACATTATTTCCAAAACCAATTTTTCTTCCTCTTAAAATATTGCCAGTGTGTATTCTTATCCCAGCTGATATTGAGAATCTGCTTGTGCCCTTAAATTGACACTAAAGTTTACATTTTGGGGTCGGAGTATTAGATTCTGAAAAGTCTTAGGATGCAAAATGATACTGCTAGCTTCTGCTGAGTACAAACCCCTTGTTGGACAGATTACTCAAGGTGTACGTGGATGTTTCATACTGGTATGCAAGACTCTGATGATGTTTAATGTGGCACTTTAGGGATATGATTTAGTGGTGGAGTTGGCAGTGCAAGGTTGGACTCTATGATCTTAAAGGTCTATCCCAACCTAAACGGTTCTATGATTCTCTCTAGTTTTTGTGGTTCACTGCTGTAGCATTCTAATGAAGCCTCATAGACTCATAGGATGCATAGAGTTGGAAGGGACCTTTATAGATGATCTAGTCAAACCTCCCTGCAGTGAGCAGGACATCTTCAACTACACCAGGTTGCTGAGAGCATTATCCAGCCCGACCTTGAATGTCCCATGGTACAACTCTCCTGAATGGTGATGTGTCTAGCATTATAGTTGCACAGATACAGACTAAACTGTAAATTAAATTTATTTGCCCTAAAATCATATATGGGTATTTCTAACCCCAAGTAAGCTTTTATTACAATAGAACTAAAATATGTGAAGTTGTTATTTATGTTTTATATTACTTAGAGACATTGACAGCAGTTTTGTTTCAGAAAGATCAACACGCAAACTGCCAGCAGCACATGTACAATTACGTGTCTCATTATAAAATGTCGCCTCCATTGCAGGCGTGAGCACAACCAAACCATTTAGTACATAACAAGTCCCTGGGTTCTCTTACATAACAAATCCCTGAATCCCAATCACATTAGCTATGTTCTATGCTTATTTTTTTCCACGTAACTGCACACCTGACATTTGCAAAATCTGGCTGAACATTTTTCATCTTATGTCCCTTTTCATTTAAAAATACATGTTGCTTTTCAATATTTACATTATCATTCATTTTTAAAAATACACTTTTCTGTTTCCTGGTTCCCTGCTTTTTTGTTATGCCTAAAGTAGTTTCTAAATCTGATCTCTAAATCTTCTCACTGACATTCATATATACATGCTCACATGAATATGATTAATGCATTCTAAAGAAAATAATAAAAGATCTTAGCATAAAATAACTTGTATTGATTTCCTGAAACAACCAATTACATTTATTTTTCCTCTTTCACCACACGTTAGTCATAGCAAAGACATGACTGTAAATAAAAAGTATGAAGAACCCCACCCTTTTCTGCTATTCATGTAAAACTTATTGCTGGCTGCCAAACGGAACCTAGTCATTAAACAGCAATTAGTTTCATGTTGTTTAGTCCGACTGCAGGGTGTGCAAGTAAGCATGTGTGCATAAAAGCATCACGTTAACAGATAAGAATGTTCCAGACTACGTATGTATGTATACGAGAACATACAACAGATATGATGAGGAAAATAGCTTTGGGTTTATGTTGAAGTTGCAGGGCTATAGCTTTTAGAACAGGAAAGAATTGCCAAACTGCTCTCATTCATTCCACCCCAAGCTCTTCCCTGTGTGCCTCTGACACACACACACACACACTACACACAGTGAGATGCAAAGTCATCTTTGGTGGCTCTTCCCTAGTGCTGTGTGATCACATACTGCTACCAATACAATTCTCAGGTTTATAGACTGTGTGTTCTTTAGCCTTTCACTGTTCACAGGTCTAAGCTGGGAATTGCCTGGCATTCTTATGCTTTTTTTCCCAAAAGATGCTACAAAAATATTCTTAGGTTGCTCTCATCATAATGGAATATAGGATGAACATGCCTTGACCCAATAAATACTAGTATTTGACCTTTTTTAAAACTCCCACCATGGACAGTGTCCAGATTAATTGAGGATTCAATATGAGGTAAGTGTCAAACTGCCTCAGTTCTAGGAGCAGCTGTAATCCAATACAGATAGGAGTGTTTGAGCTGCTTTCAGTGAAACTTTTTTGAAATAAAACTCTGTTCAGCTTTTCTGTAACTATTTAAAGCAGGAAGTGGCATAATGGTGGTATCCAAATGCATCTTACCTTGGCTAGGCGACCTGAGCCTTAGCTTATCTAGGCATTTCTAATTATATCTAGTCAGGTGTAAGTGGGAATTTTCAGTTGGTTCTTGTCTCAAATATGGGAATATTGGAACTACTTACCTACTCCCCGAAAGTCAGTGGAAGTTGGTGTTAATGAGAGAAATACACTGCAGAACTGTGATGGAGTCCAGTGCAGCTTCCCTTAGGGTATTAATTACTTGGTAGACAGGACTTACTCTTGCTCACGGCAAGGTGCTAGGAACAAAGCCTTAGGATGTGTTTGCACCAGCAATTAGAACTTCTCTCTCAACTAGAACCAAGCCGTGTGAATAATGTCACCTTGACAGCACTTCTCTACTGTCCATTCTGACTGTGCTGGGGAAGTAGTCAATGGGAGCAAGATGTCTGTGGAGCCAACCTTCGAGGGAATGTGTCCTTTCCCAGCTACTGACCAGCACACAGAGATGTGTAGCTGCCTCTGTGGTGCTGTCTTTCTGCACCTTAATTGCAGAACTTCAAGCAGATTGTTCTCCATGAAGGAGCACTGTCTGGGCTGTGGTGATGCTGGGTGGTTGTGCATGTACTTGCCAGTCAAGAACAGTGTCTGGTCAGTCTTTCCTCCTATTTTCTAGCCTGAAGTTCAGTGGTGATGTGTTGGGAGGCAGAAGCTAGAGATAAATTTTTCTGTCTCCTAATTCACATGTGCTCATCTCTGTCCTAACCCAGCAACAGAGCTTGGCTGATTGCCTGAAGCAAGGGCCAGATGTGCAACGCACAGAGCCCTATATTTGCACTTAGCGTCTGTGTTGTGCTTAGTTCTGTGACGCCAGCTCTGACATTACTGGTTATGGTTAATGTGGTACAGACTGGTCAGCTATGCAAAGGAATTTGTGCATTGAGTGAGCAGGAAGGATATGGACTTGGTTGAGACCCATAGTCGAGGGAGTGGAATCTCTGCTGGGCTTAATGTAACAGTATGAAGACGTTTCGCTGGAGAATTCATACAACCATGTGCTGTAAGAAGTCTTCTGCAAATAGTTTTAACGTAAAGTTCTGCTTTCAGATTTGTGCTTGAGTAAGCAGCACTTACTTTGTAAGTATGAAATGCTGCATGAAAAATTTGAGGTGTCATTTTATAATTCTATGCCAGTTAACTTAGTACAGATTTTGGAAAGGACCCTGTCACAGGAGAGTGAATACAGGGTACAGTGAAATACTTGAGTTTGACATTGTTGTGCTTATGTTTGAATACCTTTTCTCAGCTACACTGTAGGTCTAACTTCAGGCATGTGCTCTAGTTCCACTAACACTAGATGAGATTTAGGTACACAGTTATGTATCCCACCTAGTTTTTCATTCTAAAATTGCAAATTGCTGTAACTTACAAATGATTATGTCACAGAGTACTTCATATATAGAACAAACATTTTTTTAAATTAGAGCTAAGAATATTGGTGCTGCTTTTTTCCTTTTGGCTAGAAAAAAGGCAGACTGGAGAAGTATTAATTTATTTTAAATTATGTTTTTATAGGGTAGGTGATAGGAAAACAAAGAGTTCTGATTTTACCAAAGCACTTGACTTTTCTAGTGCGTAGTGGAAAATTGCTGTAAGGTACATACTTTTGTATAATAAATACTCAAAAGTTGCCTTTAAATTAAAAAACCAGAATACTGTTTCTGTTAGACATTTTACATATATGCTTTCTGGGAAGAGGCCTTCAGCTACTAGACACTGAGATACCTTCAATTCAGTTGAACATCTTTTTATTTAATGTACAGAACTTATTTGATACAGTTCTATTTTTGGAAAATGAAACTGAAAATATCAATCCCAGTTTCCTTTCCAAGTGAAACAAGAAGTTTAAAGATAAATAAAACTGCTCTGTAAGTCATCTTTTATTGTTACTATGTACTATAGGTGTAATTGGAAGTTGTGCACCAGGGGAGGCAAAAGTACACAATAGTATTACTAGAATAAAACTGTTTAGCATGTTTTCCATTTCTGTTCGATGACTGATAGCCAGCACTGAAACAGAATCGTTAAACGCTGCTGACGATGAACAAAGTCGATCAGTGTTGTACCGACATGGCTTCGTTTTGATTGGTACAGAGGGAGCAAGTGTAAGTATGTGTGATAAGGAGCTCTCATCCTCTTCTGTGTTAGAACCAGTTCACTTATCTGTGTTTCCTGATCCTAGAAAAGAAATTGGCCACTTTTAACCTGAAAACTCACAGAATGATCTGATAGTAAATGTCAGTGTGGCATTACTGCAGGTTGCAGGGATCTTTGGGTGGTCAGCCCCAGGGTGATAATGGCAATGCTGCTTTTCATTCCAGCAGTGCTTTAGCTTGTGCAAAAACTTAATTTACATTTTTAATATTCTGAATTGCTGATTTCTTTACACCAAAATTAAAGATAACTTCCTTTTCTAGGAATTAAGTACTTAGTCTCTTTTCATTCAAAGAGTGTTGTTTCCATTTTTCTGATATCAATGGGACACTCATTCTTCACTGTCACATTATTATTCTGAAAGTAAACACCATTGCTCAGATGGCTTGTTTGAATAACACTAACAAAGATCTTTTGATAGATGTCTCTCCTTCTTTGGTATTGCAATAATAAAACTGTTTACATAGCAGGTCATATAGTGAAGTTACTCAGCTGTTTGAGCAGATGGATAGTTATCCTCTTGAAATAGAGAGCTGACCTGAAATACCTGGCTGCATTTTTGACTTAGATAAAATAGTTGTGAAGAAGCAGGTAGACACAGATAGATTGTCAAAAGCACCCAGGGTTCCAGTGAGGTGTGTCATATCCATTTGGCAGTCAAAGTTAGGGGGTTTTCCCTGTAACACTCACAACTAGGATCTTGGAGAGCATAAAATCATTAGAATTCTTCAGTAATGTGTGTGGGTTTAAAATCTAAATTTACTCTTTGTGTATATTCATAAACCAGTCTAAATTGGATTGTATCCAGGAAGAGTCGCTTTGGTGCCTTGCTGCGGATTCATCTTTTTTGGCACACTCATTAATCTGAAGGTAAATTATCTGAGACACAACCCAGAAACTCTATTTGGTTTTCTTCAAAAGCTTTTCCATTCTTTAGCAGACGTGCTTTACAGCTACTTGTTCTTTCTTCTAACTCTGCCTGAAGTTTCCCAAAGATTCCAGAAGTATGGCTTTACAATGGTTAAAACACTTGCTTTACTACAGATGTTGGTTGGCTGCTTTAAGAGCTAAAAGGAGCGTAAACTTTCTCTTTTTCTTCATTTTCAGATACAAATTTCCAAATCCTTTAAGTACTTACATCAAGTACCCTTTTTTAAAAACTTTATTTGTACCTCTCCTCAAAGCCCTGCTAAGCAATGAGGTTACTGAAGAATTATAACTGTGCTGATACAGCTTCAGAAATGCACACATTTATGATACGCAACTTGGGAAGTGATCTTGCTTCCTAGCATGCTATGTGTGCTTCTTTTCATCTTTCTGTTCCAGTGTTCCATGGTATCAGTTGTCTAAAGGTGCTTACAGTGAGTGCAGTTACTCTTTCAAAGGTTTTAATTGACTTCAAAAGAACTAGTCATAGTAGGAAGCACTGTGCTGTGCTGTTCTTTGTACCCAAAAACTATGAGATCTACTGCTTTGGCTCAACATCTTTATCTTCACTGTAGGACATAGCATGTTGCTTTAGCATCACATATGCCTGTGGAGAAGGTTTTATTCAAGAAACCCGTGTGTCTTTCTCCATCTGCCTTCGAGGCAGTACCATTGGAACTTAAAAGTAAGAAATCACATGAATATTAAAATAGCAGCTCTTGATATGACAGGTACGATAGCTTATGTACATAGAATGGTACTTACAGAATCTGAAAGACATTTTTAGATTAAAATGAATTTTTAACTTATCTACTGCTGACAGATTAAGGGTATTTAAAATTGAGTATTTTTTAGTTCTACGGGTTTTTTCCAGAATATTAACTCTCAATTTGCCATAGGACAGTAAAATACAACAGTTAGATGCTCTAATGCTGAGTTTCAGTGTGAGACTTTAACACATCCATGCTAAAACCTGTTTACATGATGTTGAAGAAACAGTTCCCAACTTGTCATGGATATCACAATGGTCTACATTGCCAGAGGCAAGATGCTTTAATTTCACTGGTAGGATGACAGAACTCTGTTGGAACCCATCCGTTTACCCATCCATTTAAGCATTGCTGAGAGACAATTAGGTTTAACTATATCAATTTGCAGAAGGATAGTAAGCTTTGATAAAACCACCTCGCTAACTCAGAATTCAGTTACTTTCTAAAGGTTTGATGGCTATTTTGCTGAGAACTTTACAGTTTATATTCCTGTGTTGTTAGAGTCTTCTCATTTTCCTGATGACAGCCACGATATATAAAGTCTTTCTTTGTTCTTGACTGCTGAATGTAAATCTTGCCTGATGGATTCTGTAGCTATACTCCCTACACACGCAGCTGATCTGTGAAACCATTTAAAAATACTTCTGATAGTATTTTAAATGAAAAGTTCTATGAAGATAGCATTCTGCTAGAAACTGGAGAATTTGCAGTTGGCCTTTTGATCTAAACTTTAACACTTTTCATTTTGTTGGAAAAAATGGTGGTCTGATTAAAACAAAATAAAATGTTTAATAACATAAGCTGATTTATTGCAAAGATGCATCTGCTTGGCTAAGAGAGGGCTGTGAGCAGGAAGAGAAGACTATGCCAAGTCCTTGCCTGCTGTGAGGATAAAAACTGTACAAATTACTGAAGGTACAACCAATTCCTGATGTTAATTTGCTGAAAATTTAATTCTTCACAATGTGTCCCTGGAAGAAATACTGTTTAGACATTTGAGCAAGTCCTCTGGGGCACATTTGCCTACTAACTTGTGGAGGGAAATCTCTGCCTTTCTCCTTTCAGTTTTGTTTACACAGTTGGACTCTCAGCAGGAAGAAAGTCAGAGGACTAACATGTTATTGTAATAATGGCAAGGTCAGCACTGAGATCTGCGGTGTAGCACAACTGAAAGATAAATATCATATGAATCTATTTATAATATGAATTGTAAGATAATCAGTCTTTGGCTGTATAATACATTAGTAAAGACTGTAAAATTACAGAGCCTGGTTATCAGTCAGGTTTCTACAAGAGGAATCATGTTTAACTGATAAACAGATAAAGCTTCACAGAAAATAGCCTCCTGGTTTAATTGTGAAGATTTTAGTCAGACTAAATACTCTATATGGAAAATACATTTAAAAACTAGCAGTCCTTGTACTTGGCTGTCTGTCTCCTGTAGCTAGAAGTACTTAAATATTTCCTACCCATGAAAATGTCAAGTCCAATGTGCCTAGTACAGACAGCCTGTTGTTCTTGTGCATCCATCACATGCTGGATCTGCAAAAGAAGATGCGTTCTCACGTGATTGCGATTTTCATTATAAATTCATTAACTGTCAAGGAAAGTAAATAGTTACCAGTTGTGTGAGAACAGTACATTTACTTAGAAAATGTAAATTTTTTTTTAACAGTCATCTTTCAAACACATTTGATTTTTAATGGTTAATATTTCTTTAAATCCCCAATTATTTGTGCTTATTTGGGGCCACACTCTCTGGAAGGTTAATTGGTTTTTCAAGTATTTGAGGTTGGTCTTGTTTTTTCTTCCAGCTGAGAGTATGTCACAACCTTGGTCTGCATTTCGATTGATTTAGGCAAAGCAGAACCAATCAATGTAGGTATCTATGCTCTATCCTTCGGCAGCTCATCTACAGTACTTTCTCATATATATCCATCCTAGCAGTAGCTTAGAGAATGGCCAGTGAGAAAGCAAAGGTGGTTTTGTGGTAGAAATCTGTGGCTATTCTTCAGTATTGAATAATCTGTTTTCTTAAATACTACTGGCAAGCTCTCTAAACAGCTTTGTAGTGCTCTAGGTATATAACAAGTTTTCCTTGATGATGAGGCTGGCTCAGGAAGCTAGTTTCCTGGCCTTTGTTCCTGTGCAACTGTGACCTGGCTGTATCACAGAGGCTGTGCCGGATTGTTAGACCTATCTGTGGCTAGAAAAAAATGAAAATGACAAAACCTTGTAGTTGACACAGGAAAGGCTTGTGGGGAAGTTCTGCTGTCAGAGGTGTCTTTAAAGGTTAATTGGCGAAGTTAAGTAGAAGGGAGTGACCATCTTTACCTTTCTGATGTTGGCTGCTGCAGCAGTGATACTGCAGCCATATACCTTCTTGTGACCATTAAAATGAGAAGTGTATGTTGTTTTCACTTTGAGTATGACAGTTCAAACTCTAGCATGACTCAGGCTTGTTAATACTACAGTCAGGCTTGTGAAATATTAACAAGAGATCAATTAGTTTCTTCACTGTTCGTGACTGTGAAGTGTTTGAGTCTCTATCTTATGCACTTTGCTGCAATGCGAGTGTCTACTCGCCACTCCTTATGTGCTGGTGCAATAACCAGCTGGACCCCTGTCTGTTGATGTACCATGGCTTATTGATGAAGCAATAAAAATAGGGACAATATGAATGTGCTGTAACTGCAGTCACACAAACCTGTGAAGTTCTGCCTCCACGGACCTGATCCAGTGGATCAGTTCCTGCTGTTTTGGAACTTGACCCTACCCAGGCCTTAAAAGTGTTTTGACACCTTGAGTGGGATGTAAGTTTGTGTTCCTATTCCTTTTTTCCCTGCCTCCAAAGGATTGCAAGCAAAAGAGCTTGCTTGAAATAGAGAGCCTGCTTAGTATAAGGCACTAGAGCCTTCCTCACATTCCTTGCTGTCCCCATGTGGTAACTAATGGTAAAAATTCAGTTTACAGCCCTGCTAAGGTAATTCCCTTTATTCATTATGTCTCCTTTTTTTGCCTATTGCTAGAGATCAGATACCATGTGGTGTCTTCATTGCATCTTGCATTGAAGAAAATCTAAGCAGTTTGGGTCAATACAGCGTTTGAATTTGTCTTTTGCTTAAACTCAGGCTGAAGAATAATGAGGATGAGCAACTTCTCAGTTACTAAGTCTGGCTTTATTATTTTTCTCCAGACATATTCAGTTTTAGTTGTTTACAATTAAAAACCATTTTCTCCAGGTGACAAACTGAATACATTCCTAGAAAAAGAGTGTGGTTAGTTTTCACACACTGCTTCTTCCTCCTTCCTGTTCTATAAAAATTTCTTCGATGCTGGAAGCTAATCCTAGCAGTTTATGAAATACTGGGATCTGATGAAAATCTCTGGTCATTCTGATGGTTGATTCTATTATCTTTTAAACAGTTGTTTCAATTTATCTTTTAAATGTTTTGTACACCCATACAAAAACCCAACTATTTGAATGGGGTCAAGAATATATGTCTGTTTTCACCCTCTGTGTATTACAGCTATTAAAATTGATCATGAGTGTGAGTTCTTGTCATTCTTTGTATTTTAACATCAAAAAACCCCAAATCTCAAAGACAGCCTTGCCCTAATTCCCGATTGAGGAAGTACATCAGAAAAATCTTTGCGTAAGTTCGAGTAACTGACGTGCAATTAGATCAATTGCAATACTGCTGACATTGATTGAGAGGTGTTAAGTGAGGAGTGGAAAAAACATACTTGATAAAGACTAATAGTTTTTTCTGCAATGCTCTTGAGACTTGTATAAACATTTTGTTCCCTGTAAAGCTGCTCACAGAAAAGTGAAGAGCGAAATCATGATTTGCTGAAGTCCATAAGAATTCTGGACTCAAAGGTCTTTGAAAACTATGCAAGGTCTTTCAAAGACCGTGAACACTTTATGGCTGTGCACTCAGCTGGAATGTTGCTACAAGTCAGGATGTTGAAACCATTTAGTATCGGGAGGAGTAGCTTTTTCGTAAAAATCTCCTTTTCTCATACCCCTGGGAAAACTGAAGGAGAAAGTAAACTTGTAAACTTTAAAATGATTTGTGTCTTTAACTGGAAACCTGCCCACAGTTTTCCCAAAGTGGAGGTCACTGAATCCTAATGTTTCTCTTAAAGAGAAGGCAGCTTCAAAGATTGTCAAAGACACAGTTTGAAATCTGAGTGGGAAATGAAATTACTTCCTGCATGTGTTCAGTGTGAATGAAATTAAATCTGTTGTACTTGACGTTTAGTCAAGAACTTTCAAATACAGTGCTAATGTTTGAAGTTATCCAACAGCAGATTTGGTTGCGGGGGTTTTCTGCCACAGCTAAGGAGTCACATGAGACTACTTGTGTAAGGCTTGGATAGCATGTACCACGTCCTGAACAAACAAAAAATATTTAAAAATCTTTTTAATCATATACCACCTCTCTATCTTTTGATCTCGGTATTCATGTTGCATATAGCGGGGTTGTTTATTAACTTTAATGATAAAACTTACTCTTACTTCTTAGTGCGTTATGAGAATAGGACAGCTTTTGCTGACTGTTCTATGAAAATGCTCAAATACTGCAGTTATCAGCATTATTCACTTTCAACAACTATCTAATTAAAATCTTTCTATACAACTACAAGTCTTTATTGGAGAGGGTTTTGCCTGTACTTGCAGATTTCTGACCTTAGGAAATCCCAAATATGTCCACTGCTCTTACAGACGTGCTTCATTTTCTTTGCTTGTACCCAGTGATTTGTCAGAACATACTTGGGTTTTGTATAAGTATATTGGGATGGGCAGTGTCTGTACAGCACAAAAGGAAACAGTGATGCTTGCTGGTAATTCTCAAGTAGTCACTCTTCATGTTGTAAAAGAAACAGCTAATATGAGCCAGGCTGTGTGTAGCATATGCCAGTTGTCACCTGTCTAATGATTTGGGTTGCAGCTGCTGTTGGTTGTCCTCCTATGGAGCTTCAGCTACTGTTCTGAACCAGCCCCTTTGATGGACGGTGGAGACTAGCTGTCCCTCTTTACTCTGGTCTGAGCAAGACAGCTTCTGCTGAGCTCCAGAACATGGGCCAAATTTGTGGCCTGTGAGGTTACTGGGAGCTGCTGGGTTTTGCTTTTCTTAGTGTAATGCTTTATGAAGACTGTATGATCACACAGTATAAAAAAGTTAACCACCAAGTGAATATTTTTAGCAGTACTAACACGGAATATGAACTTAAAGAAATATGCAAGTTCTCTAACATGATCAGAGTTAATGGTTACAAACTAAGTCTAAATATTTGAGAAATTAGTCTGGAAAAGCGAATGTGAAGACATGAACACATACCAAATTGCTCTGATGAACAGAAATTACATTCTGAAGTAATGTGAACTTGGGATGACTCTTTACTCTGTGCAATGAGGGGAAAACAGTTCATTTTTGCATTTTAACAGATGCTGTCTTTGAATTGTAACAAGAAGAGGGGAAAACAGATCATGATTTCCAGTGAAGTCTAATTTGTTAAAAGGCATAATTAAGCTTTGAGATAAAGGGTTTAGCCTTTAAAACACTGAGAATAAAGGAATTAAACTCGATTCTCACCCCCTGCCTGTAGGGTAGCTTTTTGACTTCTGTAAAAGGGAGCATTGTGCATTCGAAAAAACCTAATTTTTCTGGTTGTGCTCGATCTCTGAAACTACACATGTGCAATGACAGCTATTTTGCATCTATTTTAGGGCAGGTTATCTTATTTGATTCTTCTGAGAAGCTGAGCATGTTGCTATAGCTACTGTGCTTGTGGCTCTGGTGAGGTTTTTTTCATCACTTTCTAAATGTATTTGTTAAATAAGGCTGGTATAAAGCCTGTGACATTCTGCTGCCAATGCCACTTGAGGATTGTTATTTCATTTATTTCTAACATGGAAACCCATACATACCTTTTTATATAAATATGTAGAGGGACAATTGATAATATGCATGTGCAGGTTTTCCATAACAGTATTTGCTTCCAAAAGTGCTTGTATTCCTCTTCTTCAGCTTGTGTTTGGGTGTGGATTTGTGGTCTTCAGCAGATAGTACCAAGTGTAAGATGCTGCTGAGCTTGTGATGGCTGGGTGAATCATATGCTCTAACTCTGATCTCGAAAATGATCTTCTGTTTCTGGTGTGCTACATCTAAAACAGATGCACTAGTAAAAGACCTACTGCTAACATATTGCTGATATTAGGCTCAGGTTTTCAATGTGTGAAGAGTCATTTTTAAACAAGATTCAGCTTGTTCTCTGATTTCTGAAGGCTGCTATCCATTCTTCAACCTAATGTAGATGAATTGTTTGCTCACTACACTTGTGGTCTGGTTGTTATTCTGTGTTTACTAATCTCAGGCAACATTGCAGAGAATGCGGTGTTGCCTTTGTTGTGGATTATTTTAGGGTTTTTTTCTGTTTTGATCCCGAGTCTCTTTGATTGGAGATCAAAGACCTGTATGATCCTTATGACAGGGTTGATAGTCTAACAGTATGGAGTTTTTCGACATACTCCACATTGATGAAGTTCATGCAGAGATTTGAAAGGCTTAGTACAACCTGATTGCAGTAAGGGCAGGGTGGTGGGTACTAGGTGTTAATGTCATGTTGTTGAGCAGCAGTAATATGCGGTGGGGAGAAAATACCTTGTAAATTAACACCGTCACTGTAACACCAGGATGTAAAAGGATGAGAATGTGGAACAGTTCTGTACTGGATCTTTAGTAAATTCCAGAACCTGTCTATTTGTATCTTCAGGTGTCTTTTTACGATTGTACACTGTGAGAAATGATTTGGTTTCAGTGGTGGATTCAGTGGCTTCATGCCAAACCTGAGTATCTGTGGTGTAGCCCTTCTGAGCCACTTAGGCCAGTGCCAATTCATTCTTTACAAAAATTTTATTCAGTTAAGGTTGGTGCCCTATTTAGGCTGCAACACCTAATTCTGGTGTAGAATAATTTATTCCAGAACTCATAATTTTCAGAGAATTGTCTACATACAGACATTTGTGGTCCTGTTGGATAATACTGGGATAATCCAAGGATAGGAATAAACTGCACTGAAGTGGTTATGAGAGAATAAATATACTGGAAGTTGATACAGGAAACTCCTTTAAAGATTGACTTAGAGAAAGCCACACACTGTTGTGAAGAAAACTTCCTACTTCTGAAAAATTCCTTGATCACGAAAGCCCTTCCCTCTGAGATGGCCTTTCATGACATGAGACCAGGGTGTTGCCAGCTGTAAGCAGAGTGGATGAGGTGCCAATGTGGTGGCTTGGGATCTCTGCCTGCAAAGTGCTGAGCTGGATGAATGTAGAACTTCTAAGTTCAATGTGCTCTATTTCTGTGACTCAAATGGTGAGTTCATCTATAGTCTGATTAATTGTACCAATATCTTCAAAAGACATTTGCATACACATATAATCGCTTAAGGTGCTTATCCTTTAATTTACTGAGTGACCTATGATGTGAGAATTCTTGGCCTATAAAAATTCAACTTTTAATCACTAGTGTAAAAATAATTGCAATTAGAGCTTAATCAGCTTATAAAATATAAACATTTGTGAAAACCTTACTTTTGCTTTGTAACCATTTGGGGGTGTAGAAGTCACTGGGCTGCCACTAGTAGGTTACATTAGCAGCATGGCAGGAACCGATTGACTTTACAGTAAGCGGGCTCCTTGTAGTTGGAACTACTAGAGGTGTAAGGTGCTGGAGAAGCCTGTCATGAGTTCTCTTCTGGCAGATCTGACTAGCAAAGAATAGACTGCTAAAAGAATTATTCTTTTAAAAGATGCTGATTATTGCATTATTGCCTTATCCTTCTTTCCTTGCATTGCAAAGAAGCTATTCCATAGAACAAGGAGTTACTTTTGTAGTACAAAGTAAAATTATACCACTTATTCACCTTATTCATACAGAGACATTATCACACTCCATTAATATACTCTTCTGAATATTAAAAATTGTGCTTACCTACTCATTAATTATTTTGTTTTCAAGTGTTTGAATACTGTGGTTAGAAAGTACATAAGTGGACAGTAGTACAAAATGTCCCTCTGTTACTCTCCTAAGAGAAATATTAATTTTCTGGGGGGAAAAAAATGTGTATTGTCACCTTTCCAGTATCTGATTTCATCCTCTGTTTTACGCAGAAATGCGTGAGAAGCCTCAGGCTGCTTTTAAACTTTCAGGATTGAAATGAGAAATGAACATTCTGCAAAGGCAGAATCCTACAAAGGATCCTCACAGACCTGCTCTGCCAGTAACTGAATCTTTTTGCAAGGGTGGGAAATCTCTGACTCAGTTGTCTTCCTGATACTATCAGTGGTAGTTTGGCACAGAGTGAAGCTGGTATCAGTAGTGGAAACCTACAGCTTTACTTCATCTCCAGATAAGGTAATGCTGCCTGAATTATTAACCTGCTGTGATCATTTTAACAAGGCAGTGTCTACACTCTTGTGTTTTGTAGATCACAAATTGTTTTTATTTGGATCCTCTGGAATGAGAATGTAAGTGTAAAAACATGATCATTTGCTAACGTTATCTTCCCATTATTTCTAACTCTCGGGCTTATCCTCCATAGCATTTTGAACATAATTCTTCAGATGGATTCTTCATGTGTTGTCACTTTGTTTGCTTGTAGAGACCTTTGAAATGTGCGTGAGAACCTCTTTGAAGGGCAAGCCTCTCCTTTCCTCTGCTTGTCAGAAGGACTTGTATTTTTCCTGCATTTCCTTTAGAGCTTGAAATTAGTTGTAGACTGATGTTCTACTGAAACAAGCATGGGACTCAGAATTAACATGGCTTTTATTTGTAGCTTGTTTTGTGCATGCTCATAATCTAGAACATTAGCAGCATATTGCTTGCTATACAGGGTTTGTAAGGTAAGTCTGGATGTTGGTTTTCCGGTAAAACCAGAGGAGTGGCACCAGTTCCTATGTGGAATCTTTGCAGACGTGTTTAGACATGGAGCCTTGCTAATGTGACATTCTGAGGGCAGCTGTACCTGGGCTTTAGCATGGATTCATAGTTACAGCTGAGTGGTTTCCAGCCTTGAGCATAGGCAGAGCCTCTAGGAACCGGTGCTGGTTTCCTCTAGCATGCTGATGTGAATGCAGAGGGAATACAAGGGCTTCACATAAATCTCAACGTTCTTTAGAATTGCTTTTTAATTCATTTTTCAGTGGTAAATGTAGACATGGCTTTTATGAGAAGATAATATTTGGAAGAAGGTAAAATTCAAAGCTTTTGATCAGAGTTTTCTGCCAATGTATTTCAAAAATGGAATGAAATAAGAGTATCTCTTTTTTATTGCTGAAGTCTACCCATAGACAACTCCTTACTTTGCTCTTCATGGTTCCACAGATACAGCAGTTATCAGTCTTTAACATCAGAACTCAACATCTTTCTTGAAGCGAGGGGCACAGAACTGCCCCCAGTACTTGAGGTCAGGCCTCACCAGTGCCCAGTACAGGGGGAGAATTGCATCCCTAGTCCTGCTGGCCACACTATTCCTGACACAAGCCAGGCTGCCATTGGGCTTTTGTGCCACCTGTACACATTGGTGGCTCATGTTCAACCAGCTGTCAGCCAGTACTCACAGGTCGCTCTGTGCCAGGCTGCTCTTTAGCCACTCATCCCCCAATCTGTAGTTACAGGGGGTTATAGGGGTTTCACAGTGCTTTTTTTTTTTTAAAAAAAAAATCTAGATCTTGAGGGAAATTCAAGTGGATCTGTTAACAAATGGATGTGGATTAGCAAAAATAAAATAATCCCTAGAGATCTGTCACCTTTATTTTCTTCTTTTGACCACAGTTCTCTGTGTTCAAGTACTTACTGCTTCACTGCTACTGATTGCAGAGTCCTAGCTGTGTGTACAGCCACCTTCACTGTGGTAAAAATACAGATTCTGAAGGTCACACATGAAAATGAGTGACGACATAGAACAAAGTGCAAGCAGAACACTGACCATTGTGTTGACTACAGGTTGAGTTCAGTAGGTGGTGTTTTATTGTTTAATTGGTATGGCACCTGCTGCCAGTGAAGTCTGGCGCTTTATCCAGCCATTGCAAAGTTTCAATGACCCTGACTGATATTTTTTCTTATTTTTTTTTCCTCTTCCTTTAACTCAAGGTCTCATTACAGTAAAAGCTGATGTGTGGCAAAGAAAATTATAGCAGTAGATGCTTTTGGGACTTGCATACCAAGCACGTAATTGTTTCTATGTCTCTTTGAAATAGTTGCCTATCTCCAGCTGTAATGATACACAAGAGGAATAAATCAAAACCTGGTCAGCTCAGTACCAGAGGTTTTTTTTTTTAATCAAAAGAATATATTCTTGCTGCAGAGCCAGTTGCTAGCTCTGAGAAAAGCTGGCAAGTGCTGCCTGTCCCTCAGAAACATTTCCCTGTAGGCATGGTTTTGACGGATGTATGAAGGGAATACCATCTGCCTTAGGGATGGCACAGGGAGCTGTGTAACACAGGGCTCCCAAGGGGTTACGGAGCTGTAGGACATTTAGAAGTGTTGAGGAGAGAGAAAGGAAGGGCAAAGGGAGTCTCTTCTGCTGAGATGCAGGCTATTGAAGTAAGATGTGGATGCAATTTGTCTTGTCTTTTTTTCATACTGTCTCACTATGTCCTGGTTATTGCCTCAGGACTTTTTGCAGGCTGTCTTGTTCCTGTCCCCATAAGTCATTAGCAACTTATGATACTGCGTCCTTTAGAGCCTCTGCAGGCTTAGCTGCAATTTTGATCACTCTATCAATAGGCTAATTGGCTGCTTCCTCCTATTGTTATTTGCAGACTCTGTGGGTGTCCTTGCCTTTCCTCCTTCATGAGTTTCATTATGCTACAGTCTTAAAGGCAAATGGTTGAAGGGGCTCTAACTTGAATGCCTTGGCTTGGAAATGCCACGCCTTTTCTTACTAAATTGATCTCTCACATAGGTTGTAAAACTGGTCTTTTTTATTGGGTTTGCTGACCATTCAGATCTTATGGGATCTCTGTTGGGCTTCATCAATTTGGCTAGTTTAAAAAGGAGTTTCAGCTGCATTTGATGTACTGATGTTCGACCTTCTGAAGCTCAGGTTGCCTCTCAGTTGAGCCCATATTGAGTTGAGCCACATAATTGTATTCATGTCTGAAAGAAAATCTGGTTTTAATGGAAAATTATATAACTGGAAAAGAATAAACCATACAAAAAGATTCTGTAGCTAATGTACACTCAAACAGAAAGGCTGTGAAAGAATTAACATTGTTAGTGCTGGTACTCGTGTCTCTGCTGTGATATAACACAAACCTGAATTGTGGACTGTGTTGTATTATCTGCTGGTCAGAAGGTCACAAGCTCTAATTCTTCCAGGTTTTGTAGGTTTGAAATAATGAAGCATTCAGGAGTACCTTCTGAGGTACCATCAAAGCTGTTTTATCCATTCTTTCAGTATAAGCTGTCCCTGTGAAAATGAGTTGATATAGCAGCTTAATACATGAGTATTGTACATATAGGTGTATCTATTGCATCAAGACTTACAGACAGATGAAACCAAGAGCGATGTATGTTCAACCTTCACCTTTCAGGCAGTGGTAGGTGAAATCAACAGCATGAACAAACAGTTTTATTTCACATCAGAGTTAAGGATAATGTTTAATTCATGTTCAGGTCCTTCAACCTTTAAATTTTCTTGTTTCATTACAATATTTCCTAAAGAAACTTAATAAAAACCTCAGTTCCCATGATTACCCCTTCAGAGATGTTGCAGTATATCCTAGCTGCAGAGACAGTTCTGCACAGCAGTAATTATATACAGGAAATACAAAGAAAGCACTTGTCATTTTCCCCAGATCCATATTGTGTGTTTTACTCTTTGGTTTGGGTTTTTTTTTTTTTGCATTGTCTTCATTCATTCAAAACTAGGTTTGAAATCTTCCAGATCTTGCTGTAGGTGTATAGGATTTCCCCCCACTCATAGATAATGGGGAAAAAAAGGAGTTTATTTACTGTGTCTGAAGATTGTTTAGGACAATATTAGAAGACCTGTAACTAAACATGACTAGAGAGATCATAGGCAATTAATTCCTGTGCTTCCTTTCCTCGAAACAACACAAACGGTAACATTTTGTTTGTCTATTGATTGCATTATTATTAAAGAAGTAAATCAAACATGATGTTAAAGCATTACTGCTTCACACTGTGGTCAGAAGACGATTTGGTTTGGTAGTACACTCAGGAAGAAATTCTGTTGCTTCCTGGTGCATGCACAGAGCATTAGCACCATTCATGACTCATTAGCTTCTTTACTGTTAATACTTTCAGGGAAACAGAAAGTACTTGATTGAAAAAGAATCATTTACTGCAATAGAAATCAAAGTAAATTTGGTTTCTAACAACTTTTATACACTTGAGCTGGACCTCTAAGGTTTCATGTGATAAATACTAATATACAGAAATAAAGATGAGGCCATAGAGGCAATCAGTAGCAGTGCCAGTGTGAAAACTCTCATCATCTGATACTTCTGCAGTTCAGAGGAATTAAACTGCATGAAGCCACATTGTATTGCTTTCTGTCTAGTCTAGGACACTTAGAGAAAAAGCAGCAGAATGGAACTTTTCAATTTATTTTCGAATTTTACTTCTTGCGTAACAACAGATCAACAATTCTAAGTAATGGGTGAAGGAAGCTGATATCTTTGAAACATTATTTAGGTGAAAAAAAATGTTTCAAAGAAATTCAGTCCCGTTCTGAGCAATTAAACAACCCCTAAGTGAGATCCAGAGATTAACTGGACTAGATGATCTTTTGGGGTCCCTTCCAATCCCTAATGATTCTATGATTCTACAACTGCATTCTCCTGTGGCGCTTCCAAAGCAGCAATGTCTTTCATGAGAGCAATTTGTCTGAGAAGTTGGCAACATACTTTTTGTTTCTGTGATTCAGGTCCCAGTGAGTCCAGAGAGAGGATTCTTTGTTGCCTTTGTTAATGCTAGAATTATTCTGAATAGACATCTCTCCTCTCTTCGGTTTTGATCTCCATCCCTTGCAGCCGCAGGCAGCAGGAATTGTGAGGGTGTTGCACAGTGGCTGGCATGGAGCAGTATTCACTCTGGATGGGATTTCCATACAGAAATCTGATAAGGGATGGCAGCGGAAATTGAACTAAATGTGTTGTTTGTGCATTGTAATTGCAAAAATATTTTGTAAATATCTACTGTGCTTTGAGACTCGCAAACAGATTTAATTTAAATTAATTATAAATTGGCATATTAGTTCTGAGGAAGAACTACCCCTGCTTGATGTGTGATGTTAGCTATCATATGCTGTTGTTGCAGTAAGGTAAGTTCATTTGGAATGATCTGCTTGGACTTTAAGTAGCCTTGGCATGGAAATTACAGTGATGACATTGCTTGTAATCTCATCGTGCCTTCACATGTCTGGCTTTAAAATAAGGCTTTACAACAACAAATGTTGTATATTGAAAAGCAGGGGGAACTCTCTCTGTCTTTTGCATTTAAAGAGATCAATATTTGTGCTAGTTCTGAGTAAGACAATGTTTACAGCCTGCTAATGAAACTGTAATTAGAAGTAAGTACTTGCTCTTTTACATTAAGCTACATAGGTTCGAGATGATCCTGTGACTAGTAACTCTTGACTTTGTAGGTGGATAAGAACATTGAGTGATGTCCAGGTAAGCCAGTCAGCCTCTAAGAGTGCCTTTCATGTTCCTGAGCTTTCATCCTGCTGGTTAGTAGTAAAAAGCAGTGTTAGTAGGAGAAATAATAGGGTAAAACAGCATGTTTGATTTGATATTGGAGCTAAATGAATGCTGGGGTGGGAGGGATAGAGTAAAAGAAGAAACATCAGAATTTTTATACCAAAATTTGTCTTCGTAGTAAGTCACGCTACAGTCTCTTCCCCAAAACCCACTGAAGGGGTAAGGGGCTGTAATTTCCATTGAATGCAAAGGAATTGCTAATGCCTGATTTCTGTCAGTGTTTGACCTACTGAAAATTCAGAGAAATAAAGCCTAAAGGTGTGGGTCATTTTTGAAGACTCTGAAAACCAGGGAGTGTTTTGTCTTGGAATCACTGAATAATTTATGTTGGAAGGGACTTTTGAAGGTCATCTGGTCCAACCCCTGCTCAAAGCTGTGTCTTAAAACTTTTTACAGCATCCTTGTAACACTAAGCATATGTGAGTTGTTGAAGCATTTTTAAGGTTTAACTCAGTCATAAACCATAAACTTTAACCCTTGTAGCTTGAGCTAAACAGGAAGAAAAACCCACCTCCAAAAGCTGAGCACTCACACTGTCTACTGCCAACATAGGGTGCTGACTTAAATATGTTTAAGTCCTGAAACACAACAGTAAAGCTGGAATGATAGGGAGGTAAGTTTTGATTTGTACTGTTGCAGATTGACCAGGCAAGGGACTGATGCTTTTGGAATAGAGTTTCCAGTGCAAAGGTTTCAGATGACACACAGGGAGACAGATAAAGAGCAAGTAAAATTATTGCAAACGGCTATGCTGAAAGGATTAGGAGTTTTTCATGGCATGAGAACTAGAAACTATTCTCAACATTGAGTGGGCCATTTTTAAAAATTCTAATTAGAATATATTTATATTAGGGTCATTAGAAACAACATACAACATTGTGAGATGTGGAATCACAGTAAAAGTAAAAACTGATTTGAGTAATGATGGGTGGAGATTCTATTTAAATTTAAAAGAGTTGAAATCGGGTGCAGAATGCCTGGAGCAAGATGAAATTTGCAGTTTGGGAGACTGACTTTACATGGAATGCCTGTCTGCATTTGCAGTTGTAACTACTGGAGACTTTCAGGACTCATCTGGATGCGTTTCTATGTGACCTGCCCTGGGTTCTATGGTCCTGCTTCAACAGGGAGGTTGGACTCCATGACCTCTGCAGGTCCCTTGCAACCGCTAATGATCTGTGTATTTGTGTACTGCAAAAACTAAGGTGGTCTGTATTTCTAATCATATACTCTGCATATAGTCCGTAAAACATTTCCGTTCTTGCTCTGTAGGATAAGAGTGGATGTTTACTAGCTGGACACAAGTTTTCTGAGAGCTATAAATGTTAAAGTTTTAATGCACAGAACCTTATGTGGCAACTCTGGTCCTTTGCTGATGAAGATACAGTAAATCCATGGTGATTTCAGCGTCATTTCAGCTCCTCATGGGTTACTACTGAGTAATTTCTACTTTATGTATGCTTCATTCATTGATGTTTATCTAACCCGGTTAATTGGGGAGGTCCCAGTTGACTGGAGGTTAGCAAATGTAACACCCATCTACAAGGAGGATCCTGGTAACTACAGGCCTGTCAGTCAGTCTGGAACTGGTGAAGCGTCTGGAGCACAGGTCCTGTGAAGAGCAGCTGAGGGAACCGGGGTTGCTTAGGCCAGAGGAAAGAAAGCTGAGGGGAGACCTTACTGTGCCCTACAACTCCCTGAAAGGAGGTTGTAGCAACGATGAGGTTGTTCTCCCAAATAACAAGGGACATGATAAGAGGAGATGGCCCCAAGTTGTGTCAGGAAGGTTTTAGGTTGGATATTAGGAAATATTCCTTCCCCACAAGGGTTGTCAGGCCCTGGAGCAGGCTGTTCAGGGTAATGGTGGAATCCCCACCCCTGGAGGGATTTAAAAGACATGTAGGTGTGATGCCAAGACACATGATTTAGTGATGAACTTGGCAGTGCTGGATTAAGAGTTAACTAGATGATCTTCAGGGTCTTTTCCAAACTAAATGATTCTTTGTTTCTAATGTGTTCTCACTTGCCAGATTTTTTGACTCTGTGGCCAAGTGAAAGCATGTAAGCTGTTGCTGTGCTAAATCTTGCATTCTTTTAACTGTATAGAACATTTGACTCTGCATCTCTTGTAGTTGAATGATTTTGAAGGGAAGAAAAGAATATAAATAGAATACTTAATACTGATTTCCAAGTCTGGAGTGTTGCAGAAGGATCTTAACTCGTGAAAGATGAGTTCCTGTCAGCTGTGCAGTCACCCAGTTCATTCATGTAGTCAACCAAAGTACTGGTCAACTTTCATTTTTGCCAGAGTAGGGAAACCATATTATAAATGGAAAAAAATAATCATTGCAAAGCAAGATGTGTTCCCTCTTACAGGATGTGTTTCTGCTTATAGTTTGTGTCCAGCCTGATACCTTAAATACATGGGTTTTGGCTTTCAGAAGATGCTCTGCTCTGCATTTATAGTGCCTGAGGTGTCCATTAGGGATTTGATTGCCCTTGACCTTTTGCAGGCAGAGGGACAGCCATCTCTTCTAGGCCATTTGTAACTTCAGCAAAGATAGAAGAGGAAACTAATGGTACTTTTACAGTATTATCTTTGCTTGGCATTACTGTCACTGTTGTTTATAGGCACAGATCAGATAAATAGTCCTGTACACACGCCTTTAGATTCTGTAACTGATGGATAATGCATCTGTTTCCTCTAAACTGGCATGCCAAGATGAGAATGTGAGCAGCTAAATAACTGGAGACGAGAATAAGCGCTTAGCCTGTGCTTGAGTAATCAATCTCGCAGACTCAATAGGCGGCATGCAACGGAAATAGCAGGAAGGAGGATCTGAAAAGATGTGGGATGATTTCTTTAGCTTAAATGTGGTTTCATGTCACTTTATTTCCATGACTCACTGTATCTAATATAAACAATAAAAGACAGAAGAGGACTGGCTTTCTGAGGGTGGAATCAAATATGAATAAATTTAACAGGCATTTAAACTGCAGAGAGCTCTAGTGGAACTTTTTTGGGTTATGTCTGACACTTATCCTGTCATTACTGGCTGAAAAACAGAAGTTTCAGCCTTTTTATTCAGCAATGCTTGCAAAAAAAAAAAAAAAAGAGGGTAATTTAAACCTTATATCTCTTTGTACATGGTTCTTAACTTATCCTATTCCTGGAGTAGGCTAAGGACCTTTTGGAACAAATAATAAATGTAAACGGTATTCCCAGTAGAGGCAGTAACAGAAGCAGGAAAAAGAATGGAGGAGAAAGCAGTAAAAAGCAGGAGTAAGCAGCTTTATTTTAAAAGTAAAATCAAGTCATGTTTACCACTGCTGCAGTGCTTTATCCTCACATCTTTCAAGCCGCCTACTAAAACTGAGGAATTTTGCACTGGCTGCATCATCTTACTCGTCTGGTGACTACATTGTGATAGTGCCTGGAGGCCCCAATTGGGACCACAACCATACTGTGCTTGGCACAGTACAAATGAGGAAAATTAAGTCAGTTCTCTCTCAAGAAACTCACTTGAGAAAAATCTAGCTGCAATGACAGTTGTGGCTCAGTCTCTGTGGATGCATATTAAACTGGAAAAAAGGCAGCTCCTTTTGTAAAGAATATAAAATACAAAATATTCGTATTGCTGGTTTGCAGTTGGCCTGGGCTGTATCAAGGTGTGATGGAAGACCTCAAAGCAATCCACTATAGAACATTCACGTACAGAGCATGCTTGTTTTATTTATCTTGCATAGTGATGGCAATTGAACTTGAAGGTGTTTCTATTTATCTGGCACATACTACAGACAGTTCTAGGAATGTGTATTTTGTAGGTTTATCTCACCTGTAGGGAAGGGCAGGTGTTTTTCTTGTTTCCTTCCTATTCTCAGTGTACAATAGGAAGGAGATTTGCAGCTGGAGCATTTTGTGACTGCAGGACTCCATCATTGCAGGCTTTTTTTTCCTAAGTAATTCCTCTTTACATTCTGCTATGAAATTCCACTGGGTGCCTGCTAAGCAGTGCTTTAACTTCTGAATATTGAAATCAGCAGGTATGGTGAGAATGGAATATTTTAAACAGTCGGACAGACACTTGATGTAGTGGATGGTATCTGGATCTCTGTACATTGCATTGGAGAGAAAAGCTTTTTGAGAGTCACTTAGGATGCAACTGTTTATGGAGAAAAGACTAGGATTTTCAAGGTCTTCAGAAGTGTGAAAATGGGAGGGTGTGGCCAGGTGCTATAGGAATAGGAAACAAAGTCGCCTCCAGACTGGTGACTCTAGTTTTAAGACAAAATGGATGTAATTCTAAATGAAAAAATGTAGCTTGGCAAGAGTCTCAGGTGAGAGACCTTTATCCAGAGGTAGACATGTATAAGTAAAGTATCGTACATTAGTGCCTGGCCACTGTACAGTGTGGAGATCATTGTGATAAATCTCACCCTTTTAGAGTAACCTGTTGGCTATGATACACTCAGACTTTTGTGATGTTCAAAGCTTTTTGTGACCAAGTGTGACTTTCAGTGGAAAAAGAACAATGCAGTAGAAAGCACATGAGCATATGAAATAGGTTTGTGTGGGTCAAGAAAGCAGCAAGAACAGTGATTTTGGGCTAAAATACCATAGCTTCTTGTCAAGTCCTAACCAAGCATGTGTAGGGGTGTGTGGGAAAAGTGTGATACAGATTACAGTCCAGAAGTGGGATTCTTAAGTAAGGTGTTTTTCTTGGGTGAGAGAAATAGCTGAGAAGTAACTTCTCTATCAAGTCAGAAAAGGCCACCTTTGACGGAAGGTCTCTATCACATGCAGATCATGATAGAGAAAGTAACAGGGGAATGTTTTTAAGAGGTCTGTTTCTTTTTCTTAGGGGACTGTTGGAATGGGAGACCTCCCTGAGCATAGCAAGAAACGAATTCAACCTAGTTATGTTACAGATACTCTTCTGAAATGCCTTTTTTCAATTGTGTAACGAACAGGAAAAAAATGCTAATCGTGCTAATAAGATTGTTTCCTTGCTATGCTTAATTTCCTTGCGTGTTTAATTTACTCTGAACCTTAAAATAGCTTACTGGTGTTTGTTTTGGTGGCTTCTTGCTGCTTTATTTGCTTCTGAATTGATTTGCAAGCTTTTACTCACTTTCTTTTTGCATGAAGGGCTGTGCGGATAAGATGCTTGTATCTCTTCCCCTCTGTCCTCTGTTGCCTTTCTTCCTTGCCTCCTTCCCCAAAGTATGTTTCATGCAACATTGAACTCATCAGTTGGATTTTTTTAATACTCCAAGTGGAGGAGTTCTGTAATGGGAGTTGGGAAGCCGTACTGTAATACAGTTGGCCTGTATGACTAATCAGTTAGATAAAGAATTCAGGCTGCAGAATAGCAGAGCCTTCATGCTTGATTGATGATAACAGCAGCCAACTGACTTACTGACCTTACTGTGAGCATCCCCCGCACTATTAGAGGGGATTTCCAGCATAGTACAATAGATTTGTCCTAGTAAGCACAATGCTGGGGTTTGTAGCGCGTGACATCAAAACCAAAAGAAAAGCAGGTCAGGATGGATGATTCCCTGCATGTACTCAGAAAAGGAGGAGTGCAAGAGTCTGGGACTCATGCTCAGTTGCCTTGTATCTGCCTGCTTCCTACCCAAAGAAGTCTCTGTACTCAGCACAGTATAAAGGCATATCCCTTATTCCTAATGACTTTTACCATGGAGCTTGTTTCTTTGACAAATTTTGTAGGGCGTAGTCAGGGCTGATTTCTTTAGCTAGCAAAAGTTACCTGCTTTGAGCCAGGAGTGGGCATTATACATAAGCACAGAATATATGGAGTGATGTAAAATAGCCTTCATGGAACCCATAAGAAGGAAGGAAAAGACTCATTTAATATACATGTATCTTAATTTCTTTGGTCTTACAAGCTGCAAGAAGGTCTCAGAAAACCTTACGTGCTGTGGATTTGGGGTTTTTTGTGTCTGGTGATGTAAATTTACTGCACTATCCGTAAAGCCATGAATCATCTGGTATATTGAAGCTGCAAAGAGGAACAGGTTGAGGTGGGAGAACTTTCTGTTGCAAAGAGAAAGATGAAGGTTTTTCTAGATGAAATCAAAATCTGTTTAACACTCTCAGGAGAGCAATTCCACTCTCCTTTTTTATAAGAGAGTAAGGAGCCAAGAATATGGATGTTACTAACACATAGTAATACATTTTATGAACAGAGTGAACTTATCAAGTGTAAGGTGTTAGCAGATTGATTGCACTTTGTGTCATTGCAGGAACCTAGGTCTATGTTTTTTTTTTTTTTTTAAAATATCATTGTGACTACTGTTCTCATCATACCTACTGAAACAGAAGCAAAAGGCACCTAAATACCTATAAACTGGATACTCAGTTTGGGTTGATGTATATGTTGTTTGGAGCAAAACTCTACTGACTGCATAAATTAATATTTACAATACTTCTATAATCAGACTTGAGTTACTGGATTGAGATGGGTACTTCAATCTCTGTGCAAAGAAACTGCCTAAGCTGTAAATAGCTGGCGATGCTTTCTGTCCAGTATTTGAAGTTAGTGTTTGACTTAGTACTGGACAGAAGTATTAAGCTACAGTAACGATTTTGAGTTGAAGTTAAATGCTGAAAATTCATTGTGAAGTTGTTAACAGCAGGAAGCTTCTTTTGAGGAGAGCTAAGTTAGAAGCTTTAGGTACTGACAATCTAAACAACCTCAGCAAGTGATGAAGGTTTTATTTTGTCACTGATTTATCAATAGTTGCCCTTCCTTTCTGGGTCCGTTATTCATTAAAACAAAGATTTCAGTATAAAAGGGAACTTTACCTTTTGTGATTAGCCATCTCTTCCTAGGGGGATTGGACTAGATGATCTTTCACAGTCCCTTCCAATCCCTAATGATTCTATGATTCCTGCTTGCTGCATTTCCTGTTGCCACAATCTAAGCCACAGAAATACAGTTACAGTTGTTAATGATTGAAATTTATGAGACAATTTAGTTTTCGGGAGTGAATTTGTTGTTTGTGATGTAGGGACCTGTCTCGAGTGGCTGAAAGCTAGAGGTTCCTGTGGCCCAAATGACAGACAACTCTTCCCAGACAACTTTGGTAAAAGAACGCCAATTGACCTTACACTGCCTGCTTGTCTGACAGTGGTTACTCATTCTTCAGTTTACCTTTTGATCTGCATGCCACATAAACTTAACATCCAAAAGATTACAAATGAAAACTGGGTACCATGTGTTAACCCGCAGCTGAATCTAACAACTGTTTTGATGCTGTAGTAAAACTGCAAATTTCTTGTGTAGCTTAAAATATGCCAGGTTGCATCTCTTAAGCTGTTATGTTAATGTTCTGTATATATGTATGTGCATTACCGAAAAGATTCAAAGTTCTCAAATGGAAAATAAAAAGTCTACAATGTCTGCTCGGAAATGCATGTGCAGCTTCTATTTATAAACGGGGTTTGAACTGATGAACCTGCCTTATGCTGTGCCTCCCAAGCAGATGCCAGAGAAAGTCAGTTAGTCCAGTTACAGAGATATCGTAAATATGGTACAGCTTGAGATGCTGTATTCAGCCTTTGCCTAAGTCAGTAGTACTCAGTGGTGTGGTATGGGGGGAAAAAACCCTCTTGATTTAGTGCCTGAATGGAGCGAGAAATGTTCTGGATATGTGTCCACTGTGAAGGTGTAATTTTAAACCATTTTAATAAAATCATAGAATCGTTAAGGTTGAAAGAGACCTCCAAGACCATCAAATTAAACTGTCAGCCCAGTGCCACCATGTCCACTAAACCATGTTTTCAAGTGCCAGATCTACATGTTTTTGAACATCCTCCAGAGATGGTGACTCTGCCACTTCACTGGGCACAATATTTGACCACTCCTTCAGTGAATAAATTTTTCCTGAATCTCCCTTGGCACAACCTCTGAGACCTTTTCCTCTTTTTGTATTGCTAATGACTTGGGAGAAGTGACTTACCCCACCGTTCTACAACCTTCTTTCGGTTGATTATAAAGGGCGATAAGATCTCTCTTCAGCCTCCTTTTCCCCAAACTAAACAACTCCTGTTCCCTTGGCCATTCCTCATCAGACCTGTCCTCCAGGCCCTTCACCAGCCTTGTTGCCCTTCTCTGCTCCAGCACCTCAATGCTGTTGGCCTTCTTAGCCCCCTGAGCACACTGCTGGCTCGTGTTCAGCTGCTGTCAGTCAGCACCCCCAAATCCTTTTCCAGTGAGCAGTTCTCAAGCCACTCTTCCTCAGGCCTGTAGTATTGCATGTGGTTCTTGTGACCACAGAGTAGGAGCCAGCACCTGGTCTTGTTAAACCTCAAATAATTGACTTCTGTTTTGTTGCTCCAGCCTGTCCAGGTGCCTCTGCAGGGCTTTCCTACACTGGAGCAGATGGGCACACCCACCCTGTTTGGTGTCATCTGCAAACTTGCTGAGGTTGCTGTCAATCTCATCCAGATCATTGATAAACATGTTAAACAAGACTGGCCACAGTACTGAGCCCTGAGGAACCCTGCTTGGAACTGGCTGCCAACTTGATTTCAGTCCATTCAACACAACTCTCTGGGCTTGGCCATGCAGCCAGCTTTTTACACAGCAGAGCCCACTGTCTAAGCCATGAGCCACCAGCTTCTCTAGGAGAAAGCTGTGGGAGACTGTCAAATGCTTTTTACTGAAGTCTAGGTAAATAGCATCCACAGCCTTCTTCCTCATCCAGTAGGTAGGTCATCTGATCATAGAAAGGAGATCAGGTTGGTCAAGCAAGACCTGCCCTACCTATGGGCCTGCTGGCTGGCCCTGATCCCCTGGCTGTCCTGCACTTGCTGTGTGAACGTGCTCAAGATGAACCACCCCATAATATTCCCTTGTTTTGTCCAGCAGAAGCAATTACACGATCTACGTAATATTAATTTTTTATATTTTTCAGGCTAGGCATGTCTTACGGACAGATCTGAATGGCAAATTAATTTTACTTTAGTCTTTTGTGATTGACTTGGTCTCCTGGGTCTATAAATCAAAGCAATTGATGTTGAGCTTGCTTAAAGTTCAATCATGCCCAGGCTTTTGGCTCTGATGAGCACTTCAGCTGTAGAGCTCTGCACCAAGGGGGAACAGATGAAGCAAGAAACATTTTGTCATTTTCCTGTTTCCTTGGGGGAAAACAAGCTGGGGAAAGGACTGTGTACTCCAGTTATTTGGTGAAATGGATGGTGGTACTGAACTTGAAAACAGTTTAGGATAAGAAATCTTCTCTAACCAAATGTTATTGAGTTACTTCTGATATTTTACGGAAAGTAATGAGAGGGTAAAGGGGACACAGAACAATAGTTGTGCTGGTTGGAAAAGGCAAAAACTTGTAATTAAGCATTATTGTGTATTCACAGAGGTACTTGCTGTGTGTTGAGTGAACAGCGTTCCAGCATCTTCCAGGAACTATTTCCTATCCTACTGATCTCAGACCAGTGTTCCCATCTGCAGGAGTGGATTCATCTCCCATTTCTGTTTGCTTGCAGTAATCCCATATGAGCAACTCTGCAAACATGGGCAGTGTCCTTGGGAAAATGCAGAAAGGATGCAGGAGAGAGGAAATATGAGCAACTATGGTACACTTGGAAATTGCATAAGATCTATTAAGGATCTATGAAGATCTTCTGGATCTAAGTACTGCCTGTTTACATTTCCTACACCAGACAGATGAAAATGTAGCCTTAAAACATTGTACAGCGGTTCGACTGAAAGAACTGTTTAGCCTTGAGAAGAGGAGACTCAGGGGGGACCTTATTGCTGTTTACAACTACCTGAGGGGTGGTTGTGGCCAGGAGGAGGTTGC
>JAOXOE010000776.1:1392435-1442146 GCA_028565055.1 Phoeniculus purpureus | reverse complement strand
AGCTCTGTGGTAGGGGTTGGACTTGATGATCTATTAGGTCCCTTCCAACCCTGGTAATACTATGATACTATGATAACAGTAGGTAATCTTTTGTTATACTTACAGAATCACTTCATATTTTGCCCATTTGCCTTGCACCTTCGTGTATAGAGAGCTTTAAACACCTGCTTGGATCTCTCAGTTAAAGTCTCTACTTTAATCTTCAGAGAAATCTTAGAAACGTCAAAGACACTCCTTCCTCATTAGCTGAGGCACAGGTTGTTCTGCTGACATCTCACTTCCAGACTCAAGCACAGGTATCAGTTCTGGGTATTAACACTTCTTGATCAGATTGGAGTGGGCTTTGGCACTGAGAAGCATTTTATCCAGCAGTATGAATAGGAGGAGACACAAACACATCTGTCCTTTGTCTGAGGACTTCAATTATTCTATTTCTTCTGGGAAGTATCTTCATAGTATTGTCTCAAAGTCCAGTTTGAGGCAAATTTGATCTCCTTCCTTTAGATGTTTCTTAGCAGTGACAGGATATTTACTTTTACTATCAAGTAGTACTTATTCACCTCTATCAATTTCTCTTTTTTTTAAGCATCAATTTCAATTCCCATAATCACAACCTTTCTTTAATATTCAGAATTTAAGCTGGTCTGGTCTAGATGAGTTGCGTGAACTGTAAGATTCATGCATCGTATGTAATTTGCTAATGATTCCAAACTTGCCTTTCCAAATGTATTTTTAATGTTTACTAATTTCTGTAAATATTCTTTTAGAAAAACTGTTTGCCTGAGTACTTAAGGAAGTGTCAATAGCATGAAAACTACTGAAAACGAATTACATAGAGTCCCATAAAATATGTCGAGGGAATTACTCTACACCTACTGCAATTGTAAGGTTAAAAAGCACAAGTTCTGATGGTGCTCTGGCAGTCCGTTTCTCAAAGGAAGGCAGTTTCAAAGCAGCTCTACCCTGATTTACTGGGCTGCTCAGTGGAAGCTACTTCAAGGCACTAATTGATTAAACCTATGCTGTTTAATATTAAACAGCTTTCCTTCTGTCCTAACCTGATTCTGCTTTTCTGTCTGCTCATGAGTGGCAGGGTTTTGTAGAGAAAGAGAGAGGCATGAAATTTATGGAGCCAGTGCTGTTCAACTAAATGGATACTGAAATAAATAGAAAATCTTGCTTAGCTTCTTCAGACAGAGAGGAATATGAACCCTATGGAGTAATGAACATCATTAACTAAAATCTTTAAAACCAATAAAGGATTTTTTCCCCTCTATGTTTATCTTCTAGGAGGTGTTTTAAGGCTAGTATCTCCTAGTTGTTGCACGACTTCACTGTATGTATTTGAAAAATGCTGGGTTATGTCATAAAATCATTCAGGTTGGAAAAGAGCTTTGGGATCATTGAAGTCCAGCCATCAACCCTAATCTACAAGTTCACCCCTAAACCATATCCCCCAACACTACATCTAAGCGACTTTTAAACACATCCAGGAATAGCAAGTCAACCACCACCCTGGGCAGCCCATTCCGTTGCCTGACCACTCTCTCAGTGAAGAATTTCTTCCTGTTGTCTAGTCTAAACTAGACTGGTACTGGGACCAGTCCTATTCAATCTATTCATTAATGACTTGGATGAGGGATTAGGGTGCACTGTCCGCAAGTTTGCTGATGACACAAACCTGGGTGGTGTTGCTGACATTCCAGCAGACTGTGCTGCCATTCAGCGAGACCTGGGCAGGGAGAAATTTAATGAAGTATAACAAGGGTAGGTGTAGAGTCTTGCATCTGGGCAACAACCCCAGGTGCCAGTATACGCTGGGGACTGACCTGTTGGAGGCAGTGTAGGAGAAAGGGACCTGGGGATCCTAGTGGACAGCAGGATGACTATGAGCCCGCAATGTGCTCTTGTGGCCAAGAGGGCGAACAGCATCCTGGAGTGGATCAGAATGGGAGAGAGGTTCTTCTCCCCCTCTACTCTGCACTAGTGAGACCATATCTGGAGTATTGTCCAGTTCTGGGCCCCTCCGTTCAAGAAGGATACATTGCTGCTGGAGGGTGTCCAGCGTAGAGCAACAAAGATGATGAAGGAAGACACCTCCCTTATGAGGAGAGGCTGAGGGAGCTGGGTCTCATTAGCTTGGAAAAAAAGAGACTGAGGGGTGACCTCATTAATATCTGTAAATATGTGAGGGGTGGGTGTCAGGAGGGTGGAGCTAAGCTCTTCTTAATGTCATCTGGTGATAGGACAAGGGGCAGTGGGTGTAAGCTGGAACATAGGAGGTTCCATATAAATATGAGAAGGAACTTCTTCAACGTGAGGGTGATGGAGCATTGGAACAGGCTGCCCAGGTGGGTTGTGGAGTCTCCTTGTCTGCAGATGTTTAAAACCCACCTGGATATGTTCCTGTGCGACTTGGTCTAGGTGATCTTTTGAGGTCCCTTCCAATCCCTAATGATTCTATGACTCTAAACCTACCCTGTTGGAGCTTGAAGCCATTCCCTCTGGTTCTGTTGCTAATTACCTGTGAGAAGAGACCAACACTCTACAATGTCCTTTCAGATGGTTGTAGAGAGCAGTGAGGTATCCCCTTAGCCTTCTCTTTCATCTCTCTCCATCTCTCCTCAGGAGATTTATTCTCAAGGCCCTTCACCAGCTTTGTTGACTTCATCTGCACTTGCTCCAGCACCTTTATGTCTCCCTTGTACTGAGGTGCCCAAAACTAGACCCAGTATTAAGTATTCAGTACTGGCCTCACCAGTGCTGACTGCAGGGGGACAATCACCTCTCTACTCCTGCTAGACACACAGTTCCTCATACAAGCCAGGATGCCATTAGCCTTCTTGGCTGCCTGGGCACACTGCTGGCTCATAGGGTTGCATGGGATTGTTGTGTCCAAAATGCAGGACCCGATGCTTGGCTCCATTGAAACCCATACAATTATCCTCCGTCCATCGATACAGTCTGTCAAGGTCCCTCTGTATAGCCTTACTACCCTCCAGCAGATAGACACTCCCTCCCAACTACTATTTGCAGTGTATGTATTCAGTCTCTTTTCTGCAGCATTAAGAACAGATTATCATACATAAATGTTGACTAGAAAGGTTTTGTAACATGCATTGCTGTTACTAGCAGAGGGAATGTTTTTTCTACATCCAGGTAGGCATCAGCCATCCTGGAATATTGCTTACATCTGCCAGGAGAGGGCACATGTTACCCGGAGCAGGCAGTGGCTCCCACTGCTGTCGTGCCTGCTGCCATACACACCACTGGAAAGTCCAGAGCTGAAGCATTCAGGCACTATCCCAAAGTCAGGCTTGCCATTCTTCCGTTGTCTAAGGTAGGTTGCTTACTCTTAGGGGCTGACATTCCTTGTGGTGGTTTGACCAAACACTAAATGACCACCATAAAAGACAAGCTTGAAGACTATCTGCAGGTGTTTTTAATCTTGATCCTACTCCGTTCATGCCAGATCTAATTTAATTTGTGTTGTGTGGGGTTAATGGCTTGACAGGTATGGGGATATTAATGAATAGTTCTTAATTATAAGGTGTATTGAATAGCTGAAAGAGGAGATAATATCTCTTTATGACAATGTTTTGCATAACACAGCTAGCCTACCAAATGAAAAGGGATAAAATAGTAATTTGCACAGTAAGATGTTTTGAAGCCACAGAGGCAGGTAACAGGATTTGAATATCATCGATTCATCTGCGAGCGGAACCAGAGTACAGGCAGTGAGATCAGCAAAATAACCTGCTGCTGTGTCAATTGAATCTCTTTAGTAAACAATCCAAACAAATGGAATTCTGCTTCAGGTATTTGCTGCCTGTTTCTATAACAGTAGCTGTATTAAACAATTCTAGTCATTAAATCGTGTTTGGCAGTTTTTGTATCTTCAAAATTCCATATAACAGGGTTTTGTAAGGACTGTTGCATTTGTAGCACCTCTGATGCCTTGTCATGGACCACTGGTGAGCGCATTTAGGTCTTAGGGACAGCGATTTCTCACTGACTGTTTAATATTTTGAAGGTACAGTGAAGGCTACAAGTTGAGATCCAAACTTAATCTCTTAATTAAACTTGGTTCCTGTGTATTTGCAGAAGCAGGAGGACTCTCTTTGCTCAATATAGAGATGTGTTCCAGGGGAATGCCTTAGATTCATTTCATCCATGGTGAAGTGTGCAGCAGTCGGGGATATATTTAGAACTTTGTTTCTGTTGTCTCATGAAAGTCCCAGGTGATGTCTGAGGACATTGGTGCACTGTAAGCTTCTTGTCCTAAGAACATCCAGAACAAAAGTTCTGGATGTTATCAAAAGTTAGTTGCAAGCAAAACAGACAGCTTTGGGAGACTCATCTGAAATGTGATGTAAAGACTAGGAATGTCTTAGCTTGTAAAAAATCAACAAAAATAAAAAATTGTTTCAGATTGCATTATGTTAAAATGTAGGACCATATGGCTTAGCTCCATTCAGCTTACTAAAAATACGGTATACCCCAAAATGTGCCTCAGGTTGCTCTTCAGGCACTCTGTGCTCTTCACGTTGTCATGGGAGCTTATGACATAATCCTAAAATGATTAAGAAGAATAGAAGTGGGAGCCCTGGGCTCCATGTTGTGGTGGTGGAATGGAGCAGAGATAAATCTGAAGTCACTTTGTCAATTTCTCCATGAGAAAACCAGTGTAATGCAGTAGAGCAAATACCTTCCATACTCAAATGTTCGCATGCATCCCCCAAATATGCAGTTTGCATTCCATTGTGGATTGTGTAATTCCCTGCCTTCTCTTGCAAAAGGGACCTTTTGACTGAAAGATTCCATGATCAGGAATCTGATGGCAAACCAGTATTGTACTGTGCTGCAGAGGTTCAGAAACCTCTTCCTATGCAGTTCTGCAGTATTTGGGCTGTACTGTCAGTGCTTTTGTTGTAACAGAAGACAGACGTAGATTTCCTTACCCATGATGGCAGCCTACATTCTTTCTCCGTGTAACAGTATCCTGGGAAAGTGTAACTGCAGGTTTGTCTCTGTACTTCTCCTTGGCAGCAGCTATTGGCCGCTGTAGGAGTCTGGAGTACTAGAATAGCTGAAATATTTAAGGCCAGTCTTATACTTCAGTAGACTTGCACTGATGTTGAATTTGTTCCAGCTTCTACATATTTTTAGATATTCTAGCATGAAATTTCACACCCCCCAAAACTATGGCTTCAGGGCAGTAGCACTCCTGTGGCTGGTTTTCCCAGCTCTAGTAGGACTACTGGAATGAGTATAGGGTACAGTTCTGCATCCATTCTTTTCTCATTATTTAATAAAGCATATAAACTGTCAGAGCTTTGTTCTTCAAAGTAAATTTTGACATAGTCTATACATTTATTTGTAATTTTTTAGTAAAGAGGGGAATAGTTCATTGTGTAATGAGAATCTTCACTAGTAGTACCTCTTGTTCTGGGCAGTATGTGCTCAAAAGTGGCACATAAATAAAGAGTGGAAAAATTTAAGTTCAAGGGCTGCTCATGATGAGATATTCTGAGTAAACTGATATGGAAGACTGAAAGGAAAACACAGCACTTAGAGTGACACTTCTAGCTTTGCTCATGTTTCTGGATAAAGAGGATTTTTCTACTGATCTGATTTCTTTCTCAATTGGACTCAGAAGAACGGTTTTACACAGAGCAGGAGTGAAGTGAAGGTTACATAATTCTACAGTCAATGGAAAAACTTAGTAAAGCTCTGACAGGGGAATGAAATTTCAGGGTTATGAGTGGGCAGTGTATTACTAGTTATGATTCAAGATGAGTGCTGTACTCAGTTTACTTCATTTGCTTTATCTGCATCCTCTTTATTAGAAATTGAAGCATCAAATAACCAGATACTCACAAAATTTTTCTCTAAACCATGACAAATTATTCCCCTATCCCCTTTAATTAGTTTAATTATTTCCATTTAACTATGACTTTTTACAGTCTCACAGTTTCAGAGGCAGCTTGACAGTTTCGGTAACTTTTATTTTACTTCAACATTCTACTTCTATAATTGAGTGACTGTATCTGGTCTCCCCTCCCCATCCTTCTGAGTATGTTGGACACATGCAAAGAAGGGTCATTTCTATTGAGACATTGCAAAATAGTTTTATGACATGAAATACTGGTAGTACATAAACAGAGGGGAAATGTAGCTGATGTGTGAAGAGCAACATAACAGACTACTCTTACGTTCCCTCTGTTACTACTGCAGAGTGCCTTCAAGATAGGAATAAACCTAAAGGAATTCTACACTCCCCCCAATCAAACCTCAGCAAACCAACCCCCACAGCCCAGCCCACGCCTGTTTCTGTACTGGATGAAGCATTTGATCTTGTTGTATGCTGCTGTGTTTCATTGTTCCCATAAACAAAAATCTTCATTCTTTGCTTCTATTCACAGTTTCCCAGAGTTAGTCTGAATAGTTTCTGCTCTCTAATTCTTTTCTAGCCAATTAAGGTTGTCTATTCTTACAGCTAATGTGACCTTGTGCATTTCTGTGATATGAAAAATTATTTGAGCTAGTGTATAAATTAAAACTATATGATATAATTGAAGCGAAATAGCTGAGTTTAAAGATAAATAGAAACTGCATTAAAAAAATTGTTCATCTTCTAAAATTATGTGAGTACCATCTTCTACAATTATAATATGAGTACCATTATAATTTAAAACATCCTCATTAATGCATGCAAGCCTATGTGTTTATCTGCCATAGTTACACTAAAAATGAACAAGTTAAGGTCTCGAGGTTCAGTTCCATTGTTCAGCCAGTGCATGCAGTGCCTGGTTACTGCTTCAATCTCACCACTCACAAGCATCAAAACTACAGTTAATGAGGACTGCAGTTACTGAAGTTTCACAGAGGTTCTGAAAATTGCTTTGACTATGTTTGAACATACCAATTTGTGTGTGCATGAAAACATAAATGCATGTGGAAATATGTACAGGTCTGAATTCTAATGGAATTTTCTCAGTTTGCTTTTGAGCTCCCCCATTCTTAGGAGTCAGCATGGTGATCAAAGAGTAGGGATATGGATATTAAAGTAAAAAGGATTTTTAATCCCAGGCTTTGCTCTGTACTTTACCTTGGATATATTATGGTGTGTCTTACTGATAACTTTACTTCCTTTGGAAAATACATTGAAGCCTCAAGTTGAAAAGCTCTATGAATGTAAAATATTTGCATTATTATGTTAATGGTGGTATTTCATGAAGTTCTTATCAACAAATGGAATTATACAAAATTCTGCTTTTTGTATATTTAGCATACTTGGGGTTTTGGTATCAGACAGTACGCCGAGTTTTCTTAGGGATTTGGAACTTTAGAGTTGACTTTGCTGACAGCAGCCTGGACAGGCTGTAAAGAGGAGTGGGACAGAGAATTCGGTGAGTTTGTTGTCTTTCCAAATTGACAGTTCAGAATGTAGCAAGATGGCAGATTGCTTTACTTGGCCTTTAAAGCAGTTACAAGGGGTTAATATATTTCATACTTAAAATTCCTTAGACCTGGAGATGCCATTTGTCACTCTGTGCAGTCTGGTCTGTAATGCAGTTTTCTCTTGTCCTTAACATTTTGGGAGAGAGGAAGGTGTCACACGTTGACATGTATGAATAAATGGTACTGCACATTCTTCCAATTCCTCTTAGTCTTTCACAAGTATGGACTTGGGCACAGCTGAGCAATGAAGACGTAAAATGAAATGCTGGTATTCAGTGCTTGTGGTGTCTCCATCATTTCCAGATTGCATATGCATAGAAATTAATGTATTTAATTATAGATTCTTAATATATAACAATGAATTATTAATAGTATATTTAATTATATATTGTTACAACAGCCAGCTCCTAAAACTGAGCTCATAGTCAGAGACAGTCTAAAGAATTTCTTTTTGCGTGAACAATAAGTAATTGCAGATAGAAAGGACAAAGCATTGTCCTGACATGTCTGCTTTGAATTACTTGGAAACGTGTCAGTGACTGAAGCCTGTCACAAGGGTGGGCTTCTGAGAGCTGACCGCTGCTTTTGCAGAACTCTTTTTCAGGGCTTAAAACATTTGTGTATGATTTGGAAGTTCATGTGGTGTTGCAGCAGGCAGGCACGTAATCCGTGCAAACCATGCTAGCTTTTTCGTATGTGCTGTGTGGCGGATGTGTGTAGATATGGAGCATGGATTTTTTTAATGTCAGTTGCTGGCTAGGATATGCTCATCAGATTCTAACAGAATCCTTCTGTAATTGATTCATAATATTAATGGAAAAATACGGATAAACCAGTCAAAGCATTGATGACAAAACAGGAGTGTGTATTGGTTTGTAAGAAGGGGAAGTAAGGCTGGAGTTCGGGGCAGTATTTCAAGAAATGAAAGATCTAGGGAAAAAAAGAAAAAGGAAGATCTGGGAAGGATCTCTAAGGAAGGTCATAGTTTCCTGTAAATTTTCAGTGTTACTTGGTTTTTCTGAGATGTTTTAGGAAAGTTAGTCCCAACTCTTCAAAAGTCAGAAAGGTTTTGAGTGCCTAAAGAACTTTGTGAAGTTTGGTCTACATTTCTCTTTGTTTCTTCTCCCTGTCTGCAAATGGATGGTAGCAGCATTGCGCTGCCTCAAAGGCAGCACACGCCTGTAGGTAGCTGTACCTACAGGTGACAAGGTAGATTTTTGCAGAATAGTGTCCAAGTAGGTGGGCTTCCTGATTTGGAAAAACTGTTCTGACCCAACTGTTGTGACTGCTTTGAAAATTACCTCTCGGAAGATACAGGGATATCACATTGGTGGCTGTTACAAGAATCCCATTACGTACTTGTCAAAGCAGCGTAGTAAGCGTGATAGGCCCTGCTTATGCCTTAAATTCTCAATTGACCCAATTAACCTCATTAGTGGTGTTTGAGGATGGACAAAAACAAGGATTTCTTACAGAACTGACGGATACCCTACAGGGTGTCCTGCTAGCTTAAATACAATGAGAGTAATGCATGTTTTCTACAAAGAATTTAAGTATCAAATCCATTAAAGTGTTGGCAGAGCACTGTGTGCAGCAGCATGGCCATTATTGTGATTCCATTCAGCCCAATATATTCAAACCAGACAGTGTCAGTAAATTGCAGCAATGAAAGTTTTGTTCCAGCAGCCAAGTTAATAATTTGACTCTTCACTGGAGTGACTGTGTGTTTCCATGACAATTGGATGGGTTTATGATTGACACACATACATTTAACCTGCCCTTGAAAACTGTAAATTGCAAAGACCTAGTGAAAGCTCAGTGATATTCTTAGACAACTTTTCGTGAAAAGAGTGTTGGACTGTGACACTGACCAGCTGAGGTACTGCAATTTGTAGGTCTGAACACCAGTGGACACAGCAAGATTTACTGTGGCCTTAGCCTCAGATTTTGATCCCATCTAAATGTGGATTTTTATTCTGTTATTGATTTAAATGCCCATGGGTTTAGGGATTTCTTTTAAATACATCACTTCAGTCTAGAAGTTAGTTCTTAGACAGTTTAATTTCTTATTGCCTTCATATGGAGCTTTGTGTGGTTAACGGTTGTAGAGACTATTAGGCTTTTTAATAATAAGTTTATGCATATAGCAACCCTAAAAAATGTATGTTACAGCTTTGCAAAAATTTATGGAGATTTTTGTGGAAGATTAGGTTTTACTTAATAACATAAAATTCACTTTATATTATTAATACCATTAATCAAAGAAAGTTAATGGCACGGTTTCAGCGAAGAGTATATTTGCTTCTGTACTTTATTTTAGTGTCTGGGTGGCCTCTGCACACACAGAAAAGTTCATCTTCCTTTCTAAGGGACAAAAAAAAAAGGCTTAGATGAGGCGTAGCGGGAATAGTGGCTTGTTTTATTTTATCGTGAAGACGCATTAGTATTACAGGAGCAGCTTAATATATAGACGCTTTGCAGTATTTTTTTTCAGCCTACTCATGGTGACTACGTTTTTTGACATCAAGTAAAATATTATTTGTTCATTCATTGCACTTATTCTAGCAAGTCAGAGATGAGCATAGTTTTGTGCAATTTTGCAAGGCTGATATGCTCTCATTATATCTGGAAGTACATTCACAGGATCCATTTAATTTCTTTATGTTTTGAGATGTGAGAATCACCTACAGCCTGTGATAATGTTGTGACTGGAAATCAAAATATCTTGCTGGCTTTCAACGTGCTTGTATGAAATATATCTTCTTTTTCTAAGAACTAGTCAAGCTGAGGTTTTTTGAGGCCAGTATTTTTGACCTCATCGATCCTTTGCTGCATTTTCAATGCCACAGAAACCAGAAACATCCCTGAATCATTCAGAAAGAATAATATAATGATAGAGGGGAAAACTATCACATGAATATTGATGGTCTGCCACAGCCTTCAAACGATGGAGTCAGACTGCGAGCTGGCTTCCAAAGTCCCCACAAGTGTCGTGACTAGTATTTGCAGTTGCTCTGCTGCTTACATAAAGAGTCCTCCATTTGGATTAAAAGAACAGATGTGCAGCCATATTCTGTCTCTTAAATCTGAAGATTACAGATATTTAAGGTGCAGGTAAGACTAGTTTGACAGAGTGATTGTTTCTGCATTTTTGACAGTTAGGCCTGTTCATCAGTTTTATCACACTTGGTCTTGTTAAGAGGACGCTGGCCAGGCTGGCAGAACTAAAATTAGATCTGCCAACATTTCAACTGCTTTGTGGTTTCCCATGTCATCTTACTCCCTGTTCTGCCTGCTTCATTCCTGTGAGCTTAAACTGTAATGAGCAGTGTGCTTCGACAAGAAAGTTCTGTTAGGCACAGCATCTCAATTACATCTGAGATGAGAGGTCAAGAATGCGCAGTGCTTTCATGTAGCCACACTTTTGAATGCTGCACCACTGTTATTTGTTCTCATTTTTTCGTTTGTTTGTTTTGGGAGAAAAAGGAGAAAGTTTATGTGGTACTGTGTCGTGAGTCTTTGTCTGGATCTCCATGCATCCCACCTGGGTCACCATTAATGTGATGGGTCCACCTTGGACCCCATCCTTCCCACCTGGGAATCATCAGTGTTGTGGGTTAGAGACCCCAACTATATTTAAATCAAGAACTTTCAGACACAAAGGAAGGGTTTAACAAAACTACTTAACAAATCTGCAGGCAGTGAAACAACTGACTCAATTTGGGGAAAAGCACACCAACACATTTTAATTCATTCTCCTCGTCACACACATCAGAAAGACCCCCACACAAGACACAAACACACAGAGTGTCGTTACGGTGCTCCGACCCTGAAATGAAGTAAAATGTCCGGAACATCCATTGTAGACAGTTCCTCTCTGAAACGTCAACGGTTATCCAACTTCAGTTTTGATCCTCATAAATCTCCAGGGGTCAAAATTCTCACAGACTCTCCAGGTCCAGACAAAGCTGTCTGCTTGCCGTATGTTTTCTTCATAAGCGATAACGTCTCTTAGCGGCAGCAACGCTGCTCCAAACAGTCCAAGATGGAAAGAAGTGAAGAAGGTGGCAGTCACTGGTGGGGGGCAGGGAGGGCACAAAAGCTTTTCCTTCCAAACTTTTTAACCTCAAACTTTTTAGCAGAAAACACACATGTTAATCTTGAAGACTGTGCTCAGCTTTTAAAGCATAACATACTGAAAGCCTGATTCACCGTATACGTATACACCAAATGTGTACTGATAAATACATACAGAATCACTCAATAATAATGGTTGGAAAGGTCCTCCTAGATCACAGGGTCCAACCGTACCCACAACAACAACAAAAACTAAGTACCTGAATACGTAAATACCCGACTGATCGACAAACACAAAATAACCCCCTCCATGCCTGCCACTGTAGCAGAGCACGAAGCACCGTGTCTACACATTTCTTAAATACCTCCAGGGATGGTGACTCAGCCACCTTCCTGGGAAGGCCATTCCAGTGCCTCACCATTCTTTCGGTAAATAATTTCTTCCTAATTTCTAATCTAAATCTCCCCTGCCTCAACTTCAGACCATTTCCCCTGCTTTTGTCATTAGTTACTAAGGAGAAGAGGCCAACACCCACCTCTCTACAACCTCCTTTCAGGTAGTTGTAGAGGGCAATGAAGTCCCCCCTCAGCCTCCTCTTCTCCAAACTAAACATGCCCAGTTCCCTCAGCCTCTCCTTATATGACTTGTTCTCTAAACCCTTCATGAGCTTTGTAGCTCTCCTCTGGACAAGTTCCAGCATCTCAGTGTCTTTCCTGTAACGAAGGGCCCAGAACTGAGCCCAGTGCTGGAGGTGAGGCCTCACAAGGGCAGGGTACATTTTAAAAGCAGCGTGGTTCCACACTTACTCATCTTACCAGGAATTTGTATTAATCCTGCTATCAAAATGGATAGCAGAAACTGTAGCATGGCACAAATGTATGTGAACATACATTTGTTCTATTAGTTCTATTATTATCTATTAGTTCTATTATTTCTGTTCTATTAGTTACCTGTTCCCGTTCCTGACCATGCGGTAGCTCGGCAGGACAGACTCCGTGTGTGCTTTCTTCACTGTTAACCTTGTTTTCATGCATTCCTTGCTTGCCTGTGTTAATTTTTTCCTGCTGCTTTTTCTGCTGCCACAAGGAAAATTCTCTGCAGTCACTAAATCGGGTATCAGAAGTATTAATTAATATTAATTAGTCCATTGCTACCTCATATCTTAATTTATCTAGGCAGGGTATCCCAACCGCGATCTGGAATGGTTCATTAAGAAGGAGAAGTGCAGCTAATTTTCGCTCCCATGGCCAGCCTTAGCCCTGCAGCTTCTGCTCACATGGGAATGTGGTTCCCCTGAGTGCCTTCTCTCACCAGTGGTTTCTGTGTTCTTCCCACTCACAAGTTTATTTGATGTCAGTGTGTTTCTTTGCTGGCCTTTCTAGCATGTGCTCTACTTTTCAATATGCCACTGCTCTGTTTGGCCTTTCAAAGACATCTTTGATCTCTTGTTTGTGTCTCCACTAGTAACAAAATGCTGTGTTTGGAACTCTGAGGTCAAGCTATCACTAAATCAAAATAACCAGTCTACTGTAATTGCCAAATTTGTAGTACTCTAAGTCTGAAGGTGTTAAAAAATAAGCAACTGTTGAAATAAATCTTGTTTTTTCTTTCCTTGTCTTTTTTCTTAAATACAGGCTTATACACTCTCAGAATCCAAACACTAAGTTATCTTTAACATCTCCCTCCAATATTTCTCAGAAAACATAGCAAAAAGTTGCTTGAAATTAGCACGATGTCAGAGTTTTAGGACCATGATTTAATTTAATCTCCCTGCGTTGGCCTTAAAGAGTAATAAAACCCATTTGGGTCTAAGAAATTGTTTAAACTTCTTTAGAGTAGGCTTGTAATACATTTTCAGTATCAGAAGATCTGCAGTAATACATGAAAGAGAGGTGAGATGAGTCACCATAAGAAAGGAAACAGTGTGCCAAAGCAAATAATTTTGTTACAGAAGTGTCTGGATAACCAAATTCCTACTGCTTCCACATTTTAATCTGTGTGAAAGAAGAGGCTGAATTCTTTTTTAGTGTTTACAGACCAGATTAAACCCAACAAACTGTTACGGTTCTACAAACCTTAAACTTAAGAACTGAAAGCACTAGGAAACAAGTGATGCTTGTTTCTATGTATTTAGCATGCTTCAGTATCCCAGGATTATAGGTACTTTTCACAAATGTGGAAACAGATAGTCCTGCAAGCAAATACTGCACATTTTTGCTGGGTTTTTTGTCCTGGAGCTGCAAAAACTGTAGCCAAGTATTTGAATAAGTTGGCTGTCTTTATATAGTGTAAGTAACATGACTGCCTGGTAGCCTGGGTGTATTAAAATGGCACATGCGGCTTGGAATACAAATGTTCTTTGTATTTTCTTCTTTAGTGAGCTATCTCTGCTTTGCGTGTGAACTCCCAGTTTTTCAGGAAGAGTTACTAAGCTCTGATCTATAACTACAAACGATGGGTGTCTTCTATCCTTAGATAGTCTTTCTAGTAATCTCTTTTACATTAACAGAACAACAAGTTTGGATCTGCTGTCTGTTTATATCTTTCCTTGGTATCTGTTTTTTGGTTTAGGTTGCTACAGTACTTCACCTTTAATTTTCACTGTGCTTTATTGAAGCCATTTATATCATTGATCTTAATCTGTGCTAATGTAGCTTTGTTTTGTGTGCATGACTGAGTACCAATCCTACTTGTTCTCTTCATGTGAACTTCTCCCTTAGGGTCATCATAAACTGAACTTATTAAATTATTTTTCAGCAAAGACAAATGGAATCATTGTTATGCAATTAAGTAGAATATACATATTTTTGGTGTAAGTCAAACAGTCATGCTACAGTCTTTGTCACCCAGGTACAGATTTGACATCCCTAAAATTTCTGCTAGCCAAAACCTCATTAGTAAAATCAATGCTTCTGTGGAACATAAAATGAAATACAATAAAAATGCCAGCACATCTGAAATTATCTGACTACTTGTGCCTTTGAATTCCTAACCATTTACATGTAGTTTGTTAGCCTGGAAATGCTCATTAGATTTAGCTGCATGCACACACATCCACCTGATCCCTTTTCTGGAAGGTGTGTTTGTCCTACTGTCCCCAAGAGTGGTGTGGATTCTGCAGATTTGCTATGAGACCTCTAGTTGTTTCAAGCTAGTTTCCTGTGGTTTTGTTAAACCCTTCTCCCCCAACAAAAAAATAACAAAATCCTGCTTCATGTAAATAACTGTAAGAGATCACAGGATCACTCTGGTTCAGAAAGACCCCTGGGATCATCAAGTCCAGCCATCTACCCCTACCTTACAAGTGCACCCCTAAACCATATCCCTCAACACCTCATCCAAACCATCTTTAAACACATCCAGGGATGGTGACTCAACCACCTCCCTGGGAAGCCCACTCCAGTGTCTGACCACCTTTTCTGTGAAAAAATTCCTCCTAATATCAACTTTAAACCTACCCTGTTGTAACTTGAACCAATTCCTTCTTGTTCTATCAGTAATTGCTTGTGAGAAGAGACCAGGACCAACCTCTCCACAATGTCCTTGCAGGTAGTTGTAGAGAGTGATGAGGTGTCTTCTCAGCCTCCTCTTTTTCCATCTAAAGAGCCCCAGCTGTTTCAATCTTTCCTCATAAGCCATACTCTCCAGTCCCTTCACCAGCTCTGCACCTGCTCCATCACCTCTACATCTCTCTTACACTGAGGTGCCCAAAACTGGACACAGTACTCAAAATATGGCCTCAGCAGTGCTGAATACAGGGGGGCGATAACGTCCCTACTCCTGCTGGCCAAATGGAGATATGACTGAGGCCTCATTCAACCCTCTTCCCTAAGGACAAGTGGAAGATCTCACCTCTGTGTTAAGGATTGATTTTGCAATTCAGGAGACTGTCTTTTCCCTCATGGCTCTGGACTTCGGCAAACTGTCATTCTCTATGTGATTTCTTCAATCTTCCCCATACGTTATGTTCTTTTCCTTTAGCCTTGTTAGCATGTAATGGTTGCCTATCCATGGTAGAAGGTCTTATGCTATTGATAGGGTTGTAACCAGTGTAACGGTGAGTGCTTTAAGTACTCTAGTTGTCAGTGTAGACTATAAGGTTGCTCAGTGTAAATGTAGTTTTATGGAGAAAATCCAAGTTAAGCTAGACTACCCTGCAATTTCATTCGCAAAATACTGTTAGTCGTTACACTTTCTTTCAGGCTGGTTTTCTCCTTCCATTTGGGCACAGAGACGGCCCTTAGACAGAACCGGACGTTTTTCAAGAACATATTTTTGATAAGACATTTTCCAGCTTGACAAAATATCTGGTAGCTGCCTTTTGTTCAGAATTGAGTCCTTGCCAGTTTAATTGCCAAGCCAGTAGATGTTGGCCACTGGCAGTCAGTGCAGCATAATTAACATGCTAGGATGATGTCAGATCAACAGAGAAACATCTGACAGTGTTGACTGCAGAGTGTTTCTGGTTATTGTAATCATAATGAAACTGCTACTGCATTGTGCTGTCTTACAGCAGCTAATCTCTGTTGTGTGATTACAGTCAGCTAGTAATTGGAAATTGCAGTTTTCTTTGGTGAATTTAAATTGTCAACAGTAAATTTCTTTTTATAGTTTACTTCCAGAAAATCCAGCTTTGGGAAGTCTGTGCAGAAGTTACTTAAGAATTTAACTCCTCTTAGAGTAGGCCTGACACACGTGTTACACTTCCTTGGTTTTGGATTATTTTTTTTTTTGCAAGACTTTTCTGTACTTCATCAAGACATTTTGACATAGAGGCCAAGTGGGAGAACTTAATTTCTCAGTTGTTTTGGTCAGTGATTTCAGTTAATTGTGACAGTGAATTGAATAGGTTGCCTCAAGAAATTAAAATACAAATGCTTGGCTAAATTCAGAGCTGGTGCCTGCTGTATTTTGTGTCTTGCAGTCAGTGTTGTATTTGGCTAACTAAATCCACAATTTAAAGCAATTTCTTCATTATTCTTCTCTGCTTTACTTTTGAGAGTCGTCCTTTATTATTTTCTCTCCTGGTCTCCTTTGGTGTCTTCTGTCCTTCTCCTCAGTTTAGACTGGAGCCTGCTGCTCCCCTGCACAGAAGCAATAACTTTGAATTAGGAATGAAGCTTGGAAGCCACTTCTCACCCTCCAGACTGTTAATTGTACTTGATTGTTTAGGAGATTGTGTAACACTGAAGTTCAAAGTCTTCAGTAAGCAAAAATCATTTGGCTTTTCAGGATTTTTATGGTTGAGGATGGTTGCTCTGAACATTCATTTTTTAAATCCAGTTAAGTGGTATTTATATATCTTAGAAACATTAAATTACATCACGTAAATTCACTGTACAGGATAGTTATCGACAAGAGTATGATTACCAGTACTAGTAAAAAACCCTGCTGTTTTATATAGAAATGGTTCTTCTCCAAGGCACATTTTTCTAATCTAAAATAATTCTTACAGAGTTTCAAGTTTATTAATTTAACATTTAGCTTCTGGGGCTAAGCAGGTTGGTGTGCAGTGTAATGTTGGGGGGGAAGAAGTGTAAGCTGTGAGAAAAAAACCTGATACTATATCTTAAATGATGATAAATTAATCTTACTGATTGACTCTTTGTGTCAAAATCTGTGTTAAGTGCATATTCTTCGGCAAATGTATTTGACGGAGGAATGGTTTTTCACTGTCAGTCCTTCCAAAGTAAAAATGTTGGTTTGGAAGTTGTTCTCTATAGAAATCTGTGTATGGTGGGTGATTCAGGTGGGTGATTCAACCTATAATTTGGAATGTTATTTACAATCCTAAAGCTAAAGCTTTGTCTTCAACATAACTCTGTCACTAACTGTTCATCTCATCCATTACCGCTTGGGTTTAGATGATGCTCTGCAAGGGCCTACTCACTCATTAAGTATATTGTGGGCCAATATCTCATTCCTGTTGAGCTGAGGAGTGGGAACCTCAGAGAAATTCAGCAAAGCCCACTGAATCCTGCAGTGGCCCTTCAGAGCGGTAACATGATGATAAAGATTTGGGTAATTTTTAGCAACCTGTAGGAACAAGGAAGAAGAGCAAATCATGAGACTCTTGATGTTCAGCCAGTGCCTTCAGTACTGTTGTCCTGGGGTTTTTAAGCAGCAGCTATAGGTCTGACTCTGTCACTTCTGATAGTCAGGGAAGTGATTACGGAACTGGGCCTGGCTTGCTTTGTGAGAGTAATGTGTCTCCTGGAGAGTATAACCACCTGCAGTGAACTTCACTGGCACTATTTTCATATTATCACTACACAGATACACAGATCATTAGAGGTTGGAAGGGATCTCTAGAGGTCATTGAATCCAACAACTCCTGCTCAAGCAGGACCATAGAACCTAAGGCAGGTCACATAGGAATGCATCCAGGAGGGTCTTGAAAGTCTCCAGAGAAAGCCTGCACAACCTCCCTGGACAGCCTGTTCCAATGCTCTGTAACCTTTACAGTAAAGAAGGTTTTTTCACTAAAACCAGGATTTGATAGTTTCCTTATTTTTTTGAGGTTAAATGTCATTGCAAATTTTTGGACTGTAACTTTTCCCTCTGATGTTAAGAGAATGTCTGTTTCCTGTTTCTGTAATACATGCAAGGTGACTTGTTTAACCCCATGAAAAGCTGTCACATTTGATTGGGGTATCTTAGTACACTGGAAAACAAAATCAGGTAACCCATCAGCTAAATTAAATGAAACTCCATATTAGCATGTAATATAACACAATTCCTTTTCAAAATTAGCATAACAGATGATCACATTCTGCTTTTTGATTTAATTCAGTGTGATGAATTTTTACGCATGTTAGCCTGTAAAATTTGGAATGATTTTTTTTATAAAAGGTTTTCAGCATTGTAAATTCTTGAAATAATTGTTGTTGGGAAAGTCTTGCTCATTATGTACATGTACGTGTCATATCTACTTGCATCTGTGTGGTATGAGATTTTGTGTGTACCTGCTTGTTTTTCCATTCCTAGATGTTCTGTGTTCATAATGAGAAATCTTAAGAAAATAGTACTAGCAGCTGTCAGCAGGCTCTTGATAGGAAGATTATTGTACATTAGCTTTAAAAGCTAGGGATGTATAATTCATGGCTGCTTGGTAGATTCTGCAAATCTCCCAGTTGTGTACAGTTGCTAATCTGTATGACACGATGGAAAACAAGTCTTGGAAATACTGTCATTTACGTTTGTGGCAATCAAGAAACTGCAGTTTTAATGCAACTTCTCTGTTTGATGTTTAGGAGAAAATCCTAGTCTTGTATTAAAATAACTAAACTGTCTGGGCTTCTTATAAATATTAATTAACCAAATGCACCAAAAAACTGTGGCATTTCCTTCAGCAGAAAGGATTAGCTTCAATTTTACTTGCTTGTATCATAACACATAGAAGCGAATCATTATACGCTGGCTTTTGTAGTTCTAGATTTCATAAATTTTCTTTAATATGCCATGTCTTCATCAGTGTCCTAATGCAGTTGAGGAAGTAGGTGCATCTGGTTTGCTACAGTTAGTTCAGCCGTCGTTTCCTTAATAAACCATGAACATCATAGTTACCACCTAATGACTTGGGCAGCATTTTACAGGCTGTTGTACATTTGCAGTCCTGACATTTCAAAAAGCCACAGCTCTTATCTACGACATGTCTGGCTACTGATGCATGGGCTCTTTACTGCTTTTGTAATATTTATACAAAATTTCCGTTCAAAACGTCTGTTACCCAGAGCATCTATTTTGAAGGGTTTGTGTATCTGTCTATGTTGACTGAGCTGCTCTGAGTGGTTTTGTAACTTTCTGGGCGTTTTGCCACTGCTTCTGTCCGAACTTGGTCTGTGTTTGCATCAGCTGGTTTAGTTAATGGTGGTTTGCTTGATGTCAAAGTGCTGATTTCCATTATAATTGAGACTAAGTAAGAGAACTTGAAGTACATAAGTAACACAAAAATAATGCTGTTCAAATAAATTTATAATGATAATTGAGTGTAAATATTAGAATGGGAAACAGCTTGTAGTCTGCCTCCTTTGATGGAAAGCCCTGTAATGAGTGTACAGTGGTGCTGTTGTTGTTAAGTGTGGTGTGTGGTAGCTGTGTTTGTATCACACCTTTAAGTGGAGAGACCTCACTTCCCATGAGTGTTTCATATGTTTTACTGCAAGTTGTGACAGAATATATACCCACAGACTGACTTGTAGAATGTAGATACCTCATGTTTGCCATCTGATATCTTATATAAAAGCAGAACTATGTTGTCAATCAGAATATCCTACATTTCTCTGTGAAATAAAATAGCACATTAGCAAATACGGGTATAAGGTAAAGGAAGGAAGAAAGAGCTTAGGGGAAAAAATTCCTCCTTCTTGCTTCCTTGTTTCTCAGTAAAGAAAAGTAAATCAGAGCAGATGCAAAATACAGCTCAAAGAACGCTATTCAGCTCTGCCTAGGCTTTTGGTGATTTATCTGTGACAAAACCCTTGCCAGGGAAAACATGCAATTGGATGGTATGAGCTTCTTGCAATCAATACAGACAAAACATGGACAGACAAATTTCACTTGGGACCAACTGAGCTCTTTTCCACTGATCTTTTTTCCACTGGTGCAACTCCAGTTAACTGACGATGTGCTGTATGCAGCACACTGCTGTAACCAAGACCAACATTAGTTCCTTAAGGCTGATTTGGGGTTGTGAGGGTGTGGTGATGATACAGATAATTTTATGTTACAAAAAAACTCTATTAATTATTTTAGTGCCAGAAATGCCAGAAGGAAGCTCATCTGAAACTGAAGATGCAGGCTGTTGGCAAGGGTTTGCAGTATGTGCTTATAGGAGCCTTGCAGCTGCATTGAATGTAGTCTGCTCTTATTTTCTCTCTCAGATATTTGTATTTTATTACTTGCCTCACATGGCAATTTTAATTGCACCTATTTCCAGGAATCCTCTCGATGCCACAGAATGCATTTCACTGGTGGGTTTCTTTGATGCTTCTTTGATGCTTTCTTTAGTTACTTCACCAGTAACCAATAACCACAGCATGAATCAAAGACAATACAGCACACTGAGCTCAGTGTGTTTACCTATATGAAGACTGCTGCTCACACGACTGACTGTGCTGTAACCTTTTTGAAGGACCAGGTGAATGTTCTGAAGTTTTTGTGTAGGGGACCAAGAAGGTCTGGTGAGCAGATTACCAGCACAATCCAGGCTTAGCAGATGATGCAAAATAAGACAGTAGGACAGATTTCTGTGGTACTTTCTTTGGTGCTGTTTGCGTCAAAACACTGACCTGTCACTGCAAACACTTGCAGCAGTGCAGCACTAAAATTTGTCTCTAAGCTTTTCTATTGTCCATTAAACTCCTCATATTCCCACCATGATAGAAAGAGAGTTTAGTAACTAATTATGTAGGAAAAGAATGAAGTGGTGGTTGGGTTGTAATTATGGAACTCGCTGAATGGCAAGAAATTGTTTGCTGATAGATGCTTTACTTTCCCGTGCATTTTGCAGTGTCAGCATCTTGATTTTCTGTTAAGTCCTTACTCTGAAAATATTTATCTTAATTAGTTATTATAGTTAGAGACTAAATGTCTTAATTTAATTTTTTTAGTCATTTGTTGATGACCAAACACAAAACAGCTCAGAATCTCTGTATCTGGGGTAGTTCTTTACAAGTGAGAGGTAACAAGTAGTTATTACAGGTTTTTTCCACCTTTCTCATCTGAGAGCTTTAAGACTCTGGATTAAAATCAGTGATCGGAGTCTATCGCTGGAACAAGGCAGTTTTTTGTACTGAAGTACAGGTGTTTCATTAAATGCCTTGTGGTCCAGGCTGGTGGATTTTTTCCCTTCTCCCTGCAGTGTAGGGTGTGTTGTTAAATGGACAGCATCCAAGAGCTGAGAAAAGGGACTTTGCAGTGTCACCATGAGCCTAAGTAAGCTCTGGGCTTGCTAGGGTTTTGGGCTCAAGCTCTCAGCTGGCATCAGCCAATATAAATCAACATTAGGTTTCCCGTTGTTAGGCTGCACCCGTGTGAATATGAGGATGGTCTGTCAGCATTAGGTCATCCAGTTGTTTGCCATAACCCAGACAGCACAAGACTAGGTAGGGTAGTGCCCATCTTGCCAGAGAATGCAACCCATGTGGTTTTGAACTACTGCCACACCTCCTGCTGACCCATCTCTCTGAGTTATCCCCAGCGTGGATGTGCTGGCCATGCAGCCTCCTCCAGACCTATTCTTATTACTAATTATCATTACAAACAAAAAATGAGATGTTAAAAAATGCTGAGTTCTTTGTGGTGGATTTCAAAGGCATTCGAATGTCTTCCTGCCCTAATTTTTCTTATTTCCTGCTGCTAGAACAAAAAATGTCAGAGGGGATGAAACGTATTTATGTAGCCAAGGCTGACATTTTTTGAGTCACTGGATGGTATTTAGACCTGGATGACTGCAAATGCTGTGGTGTATGCTTATGAAGGAAATAGTTTTGGCTTTTAAATCTATGAATCAATGAGGAATATAGATTGGATTAAGTGTGAAGTTTGGAAATGTTTGATGTATTCACGCATGAGTGCACTGGCACACAAATCAAGAGATTTACAATAGCCATGTAGCCCAATGAGCTCATTCTATGCAGTTTACTTTCTATATCCCAGTTCTTTGGGATTTTCTTGGGATCTCAGTTAATGGTGGAATACATGTCCAGAGTAGCAGTTTTGCATACCGGCATGACTCAGGAAGGGAGGGGCAATGCAGGGCAGATACAGCTAATAGCTTTCCACTGTGTTATGTAAATGTCATCAGTTATTTAAAAATGACCCCCTCTTCCCATAGATGGAATAAAAATGCCTTTTTCATTATGTTTCTTTCTCTCTTTGACAGAGTTATCCTTGAATGAAAATTGCTATCTTAAAGCCACTACAAGAAAGGAACATTACAAAAGGTACGATGTTTGTGCCGTAACTCACCAGCTCTGGAGTATCTTGCTCATTTGTCATTACGTATGTTCTTAAATTCTTTATTTTCTAAAAATATCTTTACACCTCTCAGAGATTAATTTGTTTGCATGCTTTGAAGGCCTGTGAAAATTTGTCTTAAAAAACCAGCAGAATAGTGAGGGGCAGAGAGAGTGAAATATACACGATAAATTTTAGGCCTGAGGAACTGAGATAGGAGCCTCAGGATCTCTGTATTGTGTTCAGAGCGGGTGAGGGCAAAATTCAAGTGCCAGGTGAATTAAACAGGGCTTCACACCATTCTGATCTCTGTCTTCCATCTTCTTCTATCATACAAATCCTCACTTAGTGTCATTCACCCTCTGCCAGAGCAGGGAACATCTCTTACTGTGTCACTTCTCCTATGGCCACACTTCCAGCAGGCAGACTCTAAGCATTTGCTTGTCCTGTTCGCAGCCAGTGCTTGTACTTTCCTGATGTTTTTCTATACCTGAACAAACTAGATGAAAGGCTGTGTTGTGTCTTGCATCCCACGTCTTTCTGCAAGTATGGGTCACACTCCTAGGACGTGGTCTTCTCTTCATACACTCCCTGCCAGCTCTCTTAGCCCTCCTTGAGATTGGAAGTCCAGTACTCTGGTTGCTTAGGGGATGACCACAGGCATTCTCAGCTGTTGTGAATTCACCTCAATTCCTTGGTGTCTCTTTTAAATCTGGGGACTTGGTGATGAATAACGGGATTAAATATTAAAGTGCTCTGCTGTTTGTTTTCCCTGAAATACTGCTCCCTTCTGTGTACTGCTTTATTTTGTTCAGCATAGGTGGATTATAGTTTTTGCCAAGCTTTCTTCGAAAATAATCCTCTGAATAACACTTATCATTGTTACTGATTTTAATGAAGTTCTTTCCTTTTTCATTTGATTATTTTTAGAATAAACACGTTCCTTTTGTGTCACAACTGTAAGTGTACACAGCCCATGTGTCATGTTACAAAGCTGTTTCTCAACAGAGTTCACGTTGCATTTGCTGTCTGAATTGTGTGCTACTTACCTCTGTGACTTGTACAGTCTTAATGAAATGAGTTTGAAGTATTTATTATAGCTGGAATGCTTTCCTGTTTATACAATGCAGATTTACATTTTGATATTATATAGGGAATTTGTTTCAAACATTTGAAGTGGCCAGATAGTTAAATTCTTTTTCCCACTCAACATACTTGTAAGGAGAATGATTATTAAAAAAGGATGTTTGAATTGGAATTGGATTCTTGGAGCAGATCTTCAGTGATCTATAAGAAATATTTCTGCTTCCAAATAACTGTAATTAGGCATCAGTGATAAATGTATTCCTGGAAAGAAGAAATATTATTAGCTACAAAACCCATTAAGTTTTAGTCACAGATACAAAATTAGGATAGCCTTGGGAAAGGATGAGGCCAGTGCCTAAGTATAGATCTCTGGAAGACAATGGTCTGTCTAAAAGACAATTGATAGTGACCCCCTGCATCCAGTACTTTCCCCAATTCATGCTGATTTTCAGATCAGGGTCAGCTTCAGTATAAAAGATTACATTTAAATGTTGTCGCTGTACAGTCAAAATGGAGGCTTATGAAAAGGTCAAATTCAGAACAGGTTTCACAGGTAGGAAAACGGATAGGGGTGAGGGGAATTCCCTGGAGGCTCCATATGGGTGTGTTGCCATTTCCAAGGTTGTGGTGACCTCTGCCATCCCTTCAGCTGCATGGAACAGAAGAGGGGCACCGTATTCTGGTGCTGTGTTGGTAGCTGTAGGATTGCTGACTGATACCATCCTGCTTGACTGTGTCTTCAGATCCACTAATGCAAGAAACTTGCACAACAATTGCCTTAATTTATGTGAGAAACTGTCACATTAAAGTTTTTCTGAAAAAGAAATTAATCACGAAGGAGAGAATTATCCAGAAAAACTTCAGTCCCAATGTTTACATTTTGACAAAGCTACAAGCCAATGGATAAAAAGGTCTTATAATAATAAAGACATGAATCTTAGTTGTGGAAATTGCTACTTGCAGTGGTGAAATGAAAATAATTTTGATAAATGTTTGAATGTAATACTTAGCAGACTAAGCACACCAGTATGCTCCTGTGTCATGTAAGTGAAGACTTCTAAATGAGGAAAGAACACTTCAGTCTGGGCTAGTGAATGGGGTTACTGTGGCTTCTTGACTTATCTAATCTCATAAACTGATCATGTCCTGAGCATTATTCTCTGAAGGCCATTTTGGCAGTCAGTTTAACCCCAAGGAAGCCAATATGCTTGGCTAATAGAATAGAAAATGCTTCTGTGTGAGGGATTTCCTCTTTCAAAGTTCAGCAGTGTCTCGCACCTGAAAACACAGAAGTTCAGTAGGCAGTTCTTGAGGCTCGTTTCTGCCCCTCAAACAGGCAGCACCTCGGCAGCAGGACAGTTTGGCAATGTGTAACAAAGACTGTTCTGCTGAGAGATGTTATGTGTCAAAATCTATCATGAGGAATGATGAGTCTCACTGAGACTGTCATTGAACTGTATCTGCTTTTCCTACCTTTATATGTTTATGCATGAACTGATGATTATTCAAGACATCAGATGAGCTCAATACATTTGTTTTGCTCAGATGATATTTATTAGTTCTCAAATGCATGTTTGTCTTGTAACACTAAAAAGCTGTTCTGTTAATCAGCACAAACCTGGATTGCATCCTAAACTTGGAAGAATAAATTGAACTTGGATTGTACTTTAAATTTATAGATGGTGAAACAGGGAAGGTCTGTTACTGACATCTTTGAATCTACATGTACAATTGCAGAAGTCAGATCTATAGTTTTGATCTAATGAGTAGGTCTACTTAGTGCTTCATGCTTCCAAATTTAGCTTAGTAAAAAAATTACTTGATTTAGAATGAGACAGATGTTACTGGAGAGAATTAGGGCTCACTCTGTTTCTTCCCTTCTTCTATATTGCAGTAGGACTGGATCGTAAGCAGCTAATAAAATTCATTTAATTTAGTAGCTTCACGAATTAAACATGAATATTAACATGTCTTCTTTCCTGCTTATACTAATGTTTTCAGTTCCCTGGTGGAGCCGTAGAGCAGCCACACAACCCACCAGCTATTACTGTCAGAGTCAAACAAAGAAAAACAGGAGAGGTTTTAGTTTTCAGTTTTTCTCCTGAAAGCTGTAAGAAAACCACCGGGAAGATGCTTGCTCTGAACACTTCAGAACTATAATTTTTAAATTCTTTCCCTACCAATTCCATTTTGTTTATTGGTGTAACACACTTTAGGAGATACTGAGTATTTGATTCAGATGAGTTAAAAGATCAATTTCCTTTAGATGCATTTATTTGCATTCATCATAGAAGTAGTAATTGGAAATACCCTCATAAATGCTGAGATTGGAGCACTCGAATTAAAAAACATTTGTTACTACCCAGAAATGCAGCTATGCAGCTTTATTAGCCTTTCCTTTACTGTAATCTATGGATCTCATTTAGCTGCATGCAGCCCTCTTCTGAAACACAGAAGGAAGGAAATCTCTTAGTAGTCTGAAATCAAATTATCTCTCTGTGTTAATCTACATGTAAAACACCCAAACCCACTTCTTTAAAGGGAAATAGTTTTACTGATAAGCAGAGCTAGACCGTGTGCTTTGGATACAAGAATTAAGTGGATTTTTTTTTTGTCTGCAGACTACTATTTATAGCATCAATTAACTCCTCATGGTTGAGATAAATCATTTGACACATCTGTTGCTGAGCTTAAATACTCTATTCTTTGGGGTCACTGCTGGATTTTTTCCCCTCTCCTCTCAAACCGTGTAATGAAACGATGATTTTCTAACTAATGGCAGTTATTTTAAATACAATGTCTGCTGACACCGTTATTGTGGCTTCTAGAATAGATGAAGCAGGCTGCTGGTCTTCCTGACTGCAGAGCTGACCTGATCTTTGTTGCCTGCCATTTTGTTATGTATTTTATCTCTCAGGAGACAGTGTAATAGTATCTTTTGTGAAAGAAATACTGTGGCCATCTGCAGGATTTTCCAGCCTCCTGTACTATTTTGGTAATTCCATTCTGCCAATGAGGAACTGGTCTGGCTGTGGAAATTGCTGCCTGCCCACTACCTCTCTTGTTCCCTTGTTTTGTGAAATGGAGATTAATGCTTGTAAGTACATAGCTGCTCTCAGCTGTGTGTCTTTCCCCGGTACAGGGAGGTTCAGACTGCTTTCCTGTCAGTAGCTTTTCTCTTAAAACAGAAGCCCTATCAAAACTCCAAACATCTTGAAGCCAAGAAAAATGAGGGTACTTGTGTATTGTTTAGTGAAATCTTTTAAGTGTTCTGTGGAAGCAATTGCTTGAGTTATAACAGTTTATTCACATGATTGGCTTCTTTATGGCTAAACTACATTGTGTATTAATGAAGCTGAGCTCTAAAATACATGGGGAAGACTAGAGACTGAAGATATGAACCGTGTGGCTTTTGATCTTTATGGTTTTCCTCACTGAAATAGCCCTGTTCTAAGAATAGACATATTGATTTTTGGTGGCTCTGCTTGCAAGGTAACCTCTACAGTAAGGAAGTATTTCTGTTGAAACTGAGATCAGACCCAGTCTAGCTATACGACCCTCTGCAGGCAACAATGCCTTGATATTTAATTTAATGTCTGCTACTATCTAGCAGTCACATAACCTGCCTGAGGTTTTTTCTTTCTGGCTGCTTGGAAGACAGTGTTCTAGGAAAATGGTTATAGTGGAATTTTCTGCTCAATAAAAGTTTGCAGATTGCCTGTTTCAGCTCACAGCAGAAGCCCAGCGGCTAAAGTGCCTGTTGATGTCAGTGAGCATCAAACTGGGGGCAGAGGAAGTGATGAAGCTTTGTACACAGAGCTTCTGCTAAAAACAGCTGTGAGAGTACTTGGAAACCTGAATATACATGAATCACAAAGACACCACAAGTGCAATTTGTTTTTAAGTAGAATTCCTTATCGATTTCAGTCGGGGAGACCTTTGAAAAATCAATGACATGCAGCAGCTTTAGGATGCAATGACATGTGTTCTAGGATGTTAAAGTGATCAGCCTGTGGACTAATCAAGCTGGCAGCAATCATGTTTGGGACATTCTAAGGCTGAGGGAAAGGTCTCAGAGGATTGAGAAGTAAAACATTTACTACTTGTATACCAAAAGAGATAGCAAAATGTGATCTCATTCATTTTGGCTTTAGCTTCCAATTTGCATTTTATTTTTATAGAATAAGACTATAATAGAAAATAGAGAAGTTAGTTTCTGATGATATGTAAACATAGGGCTGTGCATTACAACGTACAGTATCGAGCAAGTGGAATTGTTGAAAAAATAAAAATATTCTGAATTTTTCCATAAGGTTCGTGCACACCATTCAGCTCAGCTGGTTACTTTAGACTTGGCTTCTCGATGTGGGGATGAGTGGGAAGTGCTGCCTTCCAAATGCTACACAACTGAAGTAGATAAAGAGAAATTAAGTTGTGCAAAACAGCGACTTTCCTTATGTAGGGAATGAAGTATTAATGATGCGGATATCTTCATGGTCGTGGCTGAGTTGACAGAATTAACACTTACTGAGACAGAACAACAGCAAGGGATTTGAACTATCACATTCAAATTCAGCAGACATACTAAAGGCAGGGTTCAGTCATCTCTCTTATTCAGTCTTTCAATATTTACAGGATTTTAAAATTCTGCCAAGACACTCATTTGAAAATACATGGGGAACATTTGTTTACACAGAGAATTTACAGGGCACAGTGTGAATTTATAGACTATCACATACCCCATTAAACCTTAGTGTGGACACTTAGTAGGTGTGAGGGAACATGATACCACTTTGCTATGCTGTTTTATGCTTAATTAACACAAGTCCTGATCTTTGAAGAAAGTGCGGGGTGGTGGGCACTCTGTTATGGAGGACTTCATCTCACTCAGGATAGTCAAGTTCTTAGGTCCTGGAGAGCAATTGGTTTGCTTCACAGAGGTGCTGTTATGCTGTTCTGGTCTATAAGTGATAAATTTTAAGAAGAAATGGAAATTTCTTATATTGGATAAAAGTAATCATTGACTAAAACATTTACTTTAAAAATTGCCCTTGTAAAAATGCTTCAATTTGAAGTATAATGCGTTACTGAATTATTTATACTGTTTTATGGACGTGGTTGTTAGAAAGGTGTTCTCTATTGCTCTAATTTATTTTCCTTTCCATTTGGGAGTACAGTATAGCAAGTGACATGTATTATTAGGGAAGTAGAGCTACAGTATAATTAAAGCTGTGCAGGCACACTGTATCACCAAGTGCTGAAAACACTGCATGAAATTTTGAAAGGAAAACCTGAAAAATTCCTAATAGCGAAGTGCTGAACCGAGCAATCATTATTGAAGAGACGCTGTAGGAAGATGGCTGGTACCATTTAAACATGCACTGACAAATCCATAAAAGAGATTGTGTTTAGATCTAAGAAGATTTTGTGTTCTTTTTTTCTGAGAATTCTTTATTTTGTAAGTTAATAGAATGTGATTTCAGTTCTTTCAACAAGAGGTTCATTAAAATATTAATTTTAATTAATTTTGGGAACCATTATCCATTATGGTTGGAGATGCTGTAGTGCTGCTGACTAGACGCAGTTCAGTAGTGAGTGAAGTGTTGGAACTGCACTGTATGTGCAAAGATGTGTGTGTGTGTGTCTGGTTTCTTTTGTTGGTGCTGCCAAACCCAGACTGTAGTCTGATATTCTGTTTCTACAAAATTAATCCCACTGTATGATCAGATGGTATTTCCTACTGATGTAAAATCTCAAATACTACACATGGACATATCTTGTGCAATAACAGAACTGGTGAGCTGCAAAGTTCATGTCCGTATGATCCAAAGTTCCTTCTCAGGGAGTTTTCCTGTTAGCATTTCCTCTGCCCTTGTTCCTTTCGTAGCTTAAGCCTTGTTTCACAGACTGCTTCTGTCCAAAGAAACAAAAAACCCCTGACCAGCTATTTTTTTGTTTGTTTCTTTTGACACCAAGACAGTATGTCCGTCTGTGTGCCTATGAGACAACTATATTGAAATGGCTTTCTTTGTGAAGTCCTCATTGCTATTCATTGGTAGAGATTGTCACATAAGGGTCAAATTAGAACTCAGTCAACGAGAGGAGCCAGGCTCAAGATAGATTTCACCTTAAGGTCTGAGAATTGTATGTGTACCATTGTATTAGTCATTCTTGCTCCTTTGTCTGTAGAAACTGTATTATGGTTCATTTATTTCCTCTGATCATTTACTTGAGAATTAGCCTTTCTCTCACTCTGCCTCCTGACTTTCATCTTTGGGCACATCTTTGCGTAGTTTTGTTGTATCGAGGAGGTTTTGAGCATAGAATTCACTTCTGTTAGTTTAAGAAGGATTCATTTTCTGGCATGATCATTCCATGCCCTTCAAGATTGGATCCAAGCAAAGAAACGCTCACATTTCTGGTAGCTTGGCTGAAAATCAAGACATAGTGTTTATTCTGGCTTCAGGAAGACAGATAGTACCTGGTCAAGCATAAAATCTGCAGGGGCAAAATTGCTCTCTGAAAATGTACTAAAACATTTGAACCAGCAAAGTGAGTTTGTACTGGCTCTGCATTTCATGCCATGTGGTTGCAGCATTTTTGATGTGGTAGTAGCTTAAAACTGGATATCCTGCTTCACAGCACCATGCCTTTGCAAAATGGATTATGTTCTTTTCATTCTCCAGCAAAAACAGCTACTAAATTTGTAGTTGCTGACCCAGAGAAGTTTTGGCACTAAATGTTTTAAGACAAAACAGATCAGGGATTTACAGAGGTGCACAGGTGACTGAATACCCCAGAACCTACTTTGGGTTTTGTATAGGATTAGATTACAGACAGGTAGACCAGACAAAGTAGCTGTAAGTTATTGTGCAGTGTGGATCTTTTAGAAATGAAGTTATCCTCTGTAGAAAGCAACTATGAAACTATCCTGAGCCATTTGGGTGTTCAGACATCAGATGTGGGGGCCTAAAGTTGTGTGCTTAAATAATTGTTCTAATTTTTGAGTGTTGTGTTATATTTCTGTGTTTTAAAACGTTTGGCTACAATATACAGTTTAGTGACATTCAAAATCCTTGTTCCAGACCAGAGTTTCTCCTGATTTAGGACATTAAGTCTCACAGGAACATGGAGTTATTGATCGCTGATAACAAATCAGATTAACCATGGTTGAGTTTTATTTCCTTAGGAGTCTCAGAACTGGCTTCTCTGTTTATTCTTTTCCCTCCAAGTTAGGTGGAAAACAGCGTCATAAATAACTTATACAACATAGTGAGGAGGACCTGGGAGATGAACCAGTAAGAGGCTGTAATACCTTATTAACTAACTCCATTTTCTCTTTCCTATCTCTTGTAGCTGGTTCTGCTTGGGGCTGCTCTCCTGCTTTGTCTATACTTTCCTAGTCGTAGTGGGTGATGTCACAGCAGCTCTAACACTCAGACCCTGGTGATCTACTCGGTGTGTATCACTTGCCTTTCTCTGCATGTTTTCTATATTGCATGGGGGAGAAAGTAAGTTTATGCTATTCATCTCTTGTGGCACTTCACTTGAAAATATAATTAGCATGTGCTATGTGTGCTTCAGTTCCATAGATTATTTAAGCCCCATTTTTGCTTTTATTCTGATTATTTTCTTCCTTGTAAAAGCATGAAGTTACTGTCTCCTGCATGCTGCATGTACAAGCTTCTTGTGGCTCGTCATAGTAGTACCTCTTGACAGCAGGACCTAGTGGACTTGAATTGAGCTGGGAGGCGGCAATAGTGGAACAGCTATGTTCATTTTCAGACTAGTGGACCCCAGACATTTCCTGTGTGCCCAAGAATCACATCCCCTACTGCTGAAAGAAGCACCTATGATGTACTGTAGCTGGCTGGTGGACACTGTTCTCTTCAAAAACAGGTCATTCTAGTACCTGGTTGCCTTTGGCAGGTAAAATCCTTTTAAAAGTGCAGAGGATTTGAGATTCTTCAGTTCTTGTAGGGTTTAAGCACCCAAATCTCACAGAACTTGACACCCCATCTCCAATCTGAAGGCTCTTTAAAAATTCTTGGCTATGACCTATATCCTTTATTAGCAAAATCAGCATGGGAAGTTCACTCACTTACTTTGCAAAGTACCGCGTGACCCCAGGCACATCAGTGTTTCCAAGAACCTTCAAACTTGGCCGTGAACTGGGTATTAGCAGTGCACAGCACCCCCTTTTTGGCACAGGGGTGAGTTTCATCCCTATTGAGCGCTAAAGCTATATTGACTCATAGGAAGCCTTTTGATGCATTAGTTCTTCATATGAACAGTCAGAAAGAATAGATCCTCTTACTTAGGTCTAACTCGAAGGCACCACTAATATATTTAGAGTCACGTAGGCAGGAGAGAGATTTGCTGCTGTCAGCGTAGCCTTTGACACTCTGTAGGCAGACTTCTAAGACTTGGTGTTTTAGAAGTGCAGCCTAAGGAATAATCTTTACCTGGCTGATAGAGGTCTAATATTTCCATTTATTTATACTCTTTTCAATGCACTTTAATTTATTTACAAATGGTAGCAAATTGCAAGTGGCAGCCTGAGTAAATAAGTCATGAGTCAGTACTTTTAATTTTCTCCTCTAGTCTAGACTGCTGATAACGTGAATTGTTGAAACCCTGGGTAAATAATTGGGAGGGCAATCAACAGCAACCAAGTATTTATCTGCTAATAAAGCATTTGAAATGCAGAAGTCTGTCCTTGTCCAACAGATCTTAAAAGGCAGTTATTGGTCCTGCTGCTGTTTCTGCATAGCAATTAGGATTTTTATGGTCACTAATTGTACATCTGAAAATGTATGTGGTTTATTTCCTGCCTCTGTTTTTCTTTGCACAGAGAGAAGCAGCACAATATTTATGGTTGTAAGGAGGCTGACATTATATTTTCTGCATGGAGATCTCTGTAGCTCTCTTGAGATTTGTACCATTTATAGAACCCAAATTTTCTAGGTTCTCTCATGTGTGGCATCACGAGCTTATAGCTCATTAAGGATTTTCTGAATGGAATCTTTGTCACATTCTCAGAATGTGACTTGAAAGTTATATACTAGCTCAGTCATCAGTTATGTCTTGTATTATTAAAGCTGTTACTGCTTCAGAATCTCCATTAGAGAACGGGATTCTCAATTTTTCATGCTACTACTGGTAATGCTTTTCCTTAGAACAGGAACTTGTGGTAGTTCGCATCTTGTCATCTTCTTTCTACATCCCTACTCGATTCACTTTTTTAAATTGTTCCATAGAGTGTCCAGTCTCTTTGGCCCCCAGAATGTAGCAGCTATGTCATAGTGTAGTTTCATGTGAGAAGGAGCTAATTAGCTATGGGGAGTGGTTGAGGAAACTTGAGTTCCTGCTCTGCAGCACCTGCTAAGGATCCTGTCTGCATTCACTCATCCCTGGCACAACCGGACTTTTGTTTTTCTTAACAGGCCTGGAGCATCCCCTCAACTGATGCATGTTTGAATCTGCATCAGTTGGGCTCTTCCTCTGCTGTAACATAAGAGCAGGGATAACTAACAACCAGGTGCTGTCTTTAAGAATATATAGATATACTTGCCCCCCACCCCAACCCCCAGGTGTGTTTTATCCCAAAATAAAACTAGTGCCTGGGTCTGCGAAGTCCCACTTCTTTCACGCTCCATCTAAGCAGTTTGTGAGCATGTCTGCACACATGACTGCACTCCTGGGAGGAAAGACAACAAACAGAGCTGTCTCCATCTGTGCAAAGCGGGGAAGCACAAAAGCAGAAACATGCAAGGTGGCTGCACATGAGCCAGCTCAGGTCCAAAGAGTCTGTCTGTTTTAGCTGTGCCAGGGCTAAATCATACTGAGCTGCAGCAGGTGAGTCACGCAGTCCTGTCCTGCGTTATTCAGGCTTCCCATGAGTCACACTGCCCTTTAAGATGGTTGTGATTCTTCTTCGTAGAAACCAATGACGGTTTTATAGACTTGTAATAATCTAGCAAAACAAGGTTCAGCGTGGAAGGACTCTGAATTTGACAGCTTGGTCTGTTTTCTACTACTTTGCGACACCTTGAAAACCCTTTGGTGGTTTTTGGTTTTCTTACAGAATCTCACTAGAAGTTAAATCAGTGCATAAATGAGAAAAGTCACATCTGCTTACTGCTCTGAGAACACGAACATCTCTATCGTGCTTATATGAAAACATAATGACATGAGTACATGGTAGGTAGTCCTTACTCTGCTTCCAGTGTGATTTCGTATCACCCTGATTCTTTTTAATGGCAACTCCCTAGGAGTTAACAATGAACCATAGGACTACTGGCAGGTTGTTTCAAATGAAACATGTCAATGAGTTTGTGTCTGTTACTTCTGCCCCACTGACTTTTGGGCCAGTTGGATGATTTCAACCACAAAAGAAGGTGGACTTCAGGCCTACTTAGGAGTTTTCAACACATAGTGTGGAAATGTGCAGCTTTACATCCACTGATAGACTTCTTTTGGGAGCATGATAGTATACAGCCATGTAATCTGCCTACGAAGGAATCAGCACAGACCTGACAAATGTAAGAGTCATACAAAACGCATCTCCAAAGAGTGATAAAAGCACCAAACCACGACACGCAAGGCTTCAGGGTTGGGTATAACCTTTGCTTTTGGAAATCCTTGTTGATAAGTGCAAAACAACCAACCTCTGGCAGCAAGAACTGCTCTTGATTTGCACATCAAGGGACAATTTCTAGGGACTAAACTCTCAGCACAGAATAGAACTGTTCTTGAATTATAGGAGATGGAGAAAATTCTTCCCTCTGTGCTCATCTCAGAGGTGCTCCAAGTAGTTTCACAGTAAACGGTAGTAAACTGGTTATTGTTCAGCCTTAGTGAAATGGTTCCTTCACTGTGAAGCCACCATCCAAGCCTATATTGTGTTGCTAATTTCATACTTTGATGAAAACACTTTAAATGCTATTCACATAGCATTTAAATAGATCTATGGAATCGGTTGGGAGTTCTGCTGCATGCACCATACAGATGGAGATTGGGTTGTAAATGGGTTCTTCATAACCCTGCTAGGAAGGACATAAGGCAGAAGATAATATCCCATCTAGGTGGTGTCGGAGTGGTTCTCTTTCCTACATTGAGACAAGCAGTCCTGTGTGTTTTCCATGGAAGATATTTGCTTTTGGCTTTTTCATTTGCATTATTAGCAAACAGGTGCATGCAGGACTGTTTCATTGGCTACCATGCTGAAATAATCGAGCACATTTCAACTGCAACTGCACTGTCTGCATTTGAAAGCATTTTCCATATTACAGGGTACACACAGAATTTAAAAATGAAAACTGTTTACAGCTAATGCCCGCTAAATTTGGGGGACGGGGGAGGGCACTTGTTAAGAATGGCCTCAACTGTTTTCTTATACCATTAAGTTTCTATTTTTACAAATATTAAACTTCTCCTTTATGTTATAGACAAAAATTGTCTTTAAGTGTCAATGGTGTCTACAGTGAGAAAGATTGTGTTCCTTGTTTCCTCCAAAGCCATATCTTTTTTTATATATTTAAGTACATTGTTATTTGCACAGTGAAATTAGCTTTGCAAGAGGGATGAAAACCCTTGTCAGAGCAATTTTAGCAAAAAGATCAAAGGAATTAAATATAAATTCTCTCCAAGGTGAGCATGGGGGGTTTTTTGTTCTTTTTGGAACATGGAAGCCTAAGATTAATTACTTTGAATTTAAAATCAAATAAATGGATGGAAAGAAGTCTTTTCAAAGAGCACTGCACTTTGCTTCTTAGGGTGAACAGTACTGTAGTAGGGTAACTAACAATGTTATTTTTATTTTTAACCTCTGACCTGTGCCTTCCCTTTACCTAACCTGTGCCACCCTTTTACCTAACCCTTTCCATTTGCCCTGGTCAGTTAACAGGCAGGAGCATTTGAAAGCAATCATGGATGACTATGATATCAGGTCTGCTGCCAGCATTTTAGCATCTGTTAAGGAGCAAGAAGCTCGTTTCGAGCGGCTTACCCGTGCACTTGAGGAAGAGCGGCGCAATGTCTCCTTGCAACTTGAGCGTGCCAATCAGCCCACAGACCGAATGAGCATTTGCAACATTGGCAATGGTCAGCCCCTGGCAACCGCCTGGCAGCAGCTTGTACTGCAGGTAACAGCCTGCTTGTTTTACCTGTTGCTAGAGTTCACCTATTCCAGAATTTCTCATTCCAGAAAGTCAGGTGCATCTTGTTTGTCACCAACATTTAATTCCGTAGCCTATCCGATAGCCCAGAGTTCACAAGCTTCATTGATTAATTCGGTATCTCAGACTTCAGAGCCTTGGCTTAGAAGTTGCTCTTTCTTCCTCTTAGATCATGGGATACTTCTAAAAATGTATGAATCCTCGAGCATCAAACTTAACCAGAGAGCTTCACACTCTCCTCTATAACTATGCACTTGCTATAAGTATGGTGATGTGCTGGTGACTGAAAAACAAGGCTGAATCATAATCTCCATAGCAAACAAAATTTCCATGAGAAATAGCTGGACTTTGAATGGAGGGAGCAGCATGAAAGCAGTGATTTCCCTCCTGCAAAGTCTTATTGTTTGTGTAGGGAGGACTTCATAATTCATTTCTCATGTTTATTGAATTGATAGACTTGATTTTAATGATGCAGACTGACTTTGTGGTGGCCTTAGATTTCCTAATATTGCTTTGCTGGATGTGTTCTTTAATTGTTTAAATGTGCAATGATGAACTACTTACAGCTCTAAATTACTTAAGCTTGCAAATCACTCTGACGTGCAAGGTAAGTCATGCAGAAGCAATAGCACCATTTGTGAAGGTCTGTTTCCTAAGAAAACATGGCTCCATTCAGAAAGAAACTCCAGGCTATGGGGATTCTAAAAGTTGTTTCCCAGTTACACCAAACTGTTTTACAATTATACTTGCATTGAGCTGTATTCAGGCAGACTTTACATTATATTACATTAGTACAGCTTCTATATTAAGAGCTGCCATGTTTCTGTACTTGCAGATGCTTGAATATGGGACTTCATGTGAAAGGAGCAGCCTGCACTGGTTGGGTTAAAAGCCTGACAGTAGCTTGTAGGAGCTGTAGATTATTATCCTCCTGGGCATCCCCCCAGAGAGGAGATGGGCTTACTTTTTTTGTATAGGAAAGGGACAAGTTCACCTTCACTTTTTTTTGAATGACTTTGTGCAAAGTGCTTGATTAACAGCTCCAGAATGAAATCCCTTATCCACAAAACTGATGAAGCATGGGTTTTCTGCAGTGTTACGGCTTACGGTCTAACCGCTTCCAAGAAAACTTAATAAAAGAGTTTCAGTTACTGGGGTCTACGTGACTCTTATGGAGAAACAGCCCTGGTAAGTGACCCCAGAGTGAGTGTATGTACATTCAGCTCATTGCCACTGGGCAAGAGGAGCTTCAGTTCATAAATAATTAGTGTTGAGGTTTTTACAGTAGCCTGTGTATGAAATAAAATGATTGAATAGCTAAATATGCACAGTTAAGAATTAATGTGAGGTTATTTGTGTGAGTTTTCATTAAATGTACTGAGAGACAAATTCCTCCCTGACTTACTGGAATTAATTAGTGTTTCAATGAAAGATGAAAGCTGTACATCCAGTCTTACGCAGAATATATAATGATTTAATCTTTACTATTTGATACTGCATTTCATGGCTAAGAGTACACAAATCAAAGATCACTCTGGACTCTGCTGTCAGGACTGCTTACACTCTCTAGTGTAGTGCAGCTATCTTGGAAGGTGAGGAGTGATTGATTTCTGCTTATCGCCCTATTCAACCTTTTGTTGTAAGAAACATTACAAAATAGCTCAAGCTGTAGCTTCCCCATTTGGAAGTAGTGTCGGTAATCTAGTTATTCTGAATTAGGGGAAAATGAGGGTGAACTCCATTGTATGAGAATGCCAGATAATTTTCACAACCAGTCATCAGTTTTCCACGTTGTTTGTCAAAGAGTTTCATAGGGAAGGGTCTGTAGGTAGGGCTTTTAACAGTCTTCTCAGAACTTTTTTGTAGTACATCCTTTTTTAGAAAAGGAAAAATAGTACATAGGCAATGTGCCAGAAGTGTAGCGTTTCCTCAAATCCTCAAATCAGGACTGTATGAAAATATTATGTCTAATTAATTCATTCTGGATTGTTTTGCTGGCCATTTTTTTTTTTAATTTTTAAATACTGACTTGAAACTCATTCATAACAATAGCTCTCTGTCCCAGGTAGCTCATTTGGCCATTTCCTTCACTTACTGGTGAGTTCTGCCTGCTCAGTGTGAACTTAGAATACTTGAATGGAACACGTGGACTGTTGTGCACTTTGTTTGCGTTTGCTGGGAGCGTATACGACTTTGTGTCTCTTGGCCTCTGACAAAAAATACCAGATCTGCAGATGAAGTTGGGATGTGCTGTAATTGTCCAAAAAGTCTGTGTGTGCGTAGCCTTCTTAATTTTGCATTAGGAATGTGTGGGATTTTTCTTTAGAAGTTATCTTAAAGTTGCTTTTAATGTTGATTGGTTGGACAATCTAAACAAATCATTAATGGTTTGTTCAGGTATTGGTTAGAAGTAGCTGAGATTACTCTGTAATGGGATTTTTCCCAGAGGAAGGGATTTGGGGAGATACTGTCATCACAATAGTAAGTCCTAAATGTTGCTAAAATGTGTAGCAGGAGTCTTTTCATTGAGGCTGTAGCCAAAGCATTCGTGTGTCCATAGACCTTTGTAGAACGCAGTGCCTGCCAGACCTTGAGGCTGTGCAGAGGTTCTGCACTCAGCTCTCTTTCCTGCAAGAGGCAGAAGTCAGCTACTGCCATGCAAGCAGCTGGGTTTTAACCTGCACATTTCTGATGAATAGGGACAGAAGTGCTGGTGTGTGATTAATACTATTGAACACATGGTTAAATGTATCTTCTGCCCTTTGTAGCTTCCCCAGTCTAAACGGCTGTTTCAGCTGGAATTTGCTGCTGAGCGTACTGCCAGTGATGCAAGAGTTTCTGCCTTGGAAGTTTTGGAAGATGTGCAGCATTACACTTGCATTACTGAGGAACCTGAAGTGGTCAAATAAAGCTCTTTTCCAGACTAAGAACCGTCTGGACAAGAGGTCATTAGTGACTCAATGAAAACTTTTGCATTACTCTGAAAAATGTAACATTTAATGAAATTTTAATCCTATGGCTTTTATCTGGCTAATACAAATCTCCTAAAAATCCTTCCAGTCTTTAAGGATGTTCTTGACTGTTCCCTACCCTGGGTTTGAGTGGTGGGAGCCATGTGGCTGGCTGGCCATTGCTGTTTGCTTCTGGAAGTGAGAATCTGGTTGTACCAAGAGAGCATGTCTTCAGCTGCTTCTCTTCTTGCAGCAAAGAATGTAAAAAAAACCCCTCACGTTTTGGTTTGTTATAGTATCCCAAGCTGGGGGAGTCTCATCAGGCTTTTTGTTTTGATCAGTTCACAAAGGCAGGCATAGGCCAATAGGCTTCTAAGTCACTGGTGAGTAGCAACTGCCGTCTGTCTTCTACATGTTGAAGTATCTGGTTGATGTTTTTTACAAGCTTGAAAAATCTAATATTCCTCAAGTGTGAAGTGTTTATTTTAATCTACTTGGTTGTATTTCACTTCTCCAATCAGCCTTCTGCGGTTCTTCACAGTAGGAGCTGAAGTTGGGCAGGGACAGTGGGAAGTGCCTATGTAGGGTGTGCACTACAGTGAGCTGAATGCACAAAGCTGCAATATTCTCACCGGATAGCTAACCATGCAGAGCAGAACTTTTTAATAATAAAGAATATTCTCTTTTTTTTTACTTTCGTTAAAACATCAGACATGTGAAACTTATTAAACACAAGGCTATATCCTGAGTTGGTTTAAATTGGCACGGCTCCATGAGTTTCAGAGAAGCTCTGTCAAGGCTGATCAGCTGGGGAGCTCAACAACAACGTTTGCATTCAAAGTCTAGTTTCCTCATTGGTACACACTGGTGATTTCCATTCCTGTTAATGTTTTGTAACCAAAATAAAGTACAGCATTCAGTAAACCTCTTTTGCCAACAAATACGTTTTACCAGCGCTTCAGTGGTTTTTGTGGAGACCTATAGGGATTTGAGAGTGGTTCCCCTGATAAAAATGATAGGTACTATCCCCTTTCTTACAGGTAGGAAAGCTGTAGGAGTTGCCAAATCTTACATGGTATAAACAACAGACACCAGCCCTTGCATGCTGGTGTAGTCTGTCTTACCAGATTGACCTTCATGTCTGTAAGAAGTAACATAAGGTTCTGAGAAGACTTTGCATTGACATTACCCAGTAATTAAAAATGTATTTCATGTGACTGCTATTTTCATTCCGTTTTGGGTTTATGTGTTGGTTTGGTTTTTTCCAGATGTATCATCTGGTACATTTTACTAAAGAGATACTGGAATAGATTAAACCCAAAATGGAGACTGTGCATGTGCGTGTATATTTGTGTTACATAGATATTCCCGCATGCTTTTTACAAAGCCTGTTATTAAAAAAAAGCCTATCAGCATAAATTCACTCTGGTGTACATTTCTTTCCTTGGAATGGTATTTTCATTTAAAGTCTAGGTGGAATGAAACTGCTAGGCTCGTTGCAAGCTTTATAGAATTCTGCTGTACTTCATGGAGTACTTTTTACACACTGAACAGTAGTTCCAATAAGAGTGAAGCTCCTTGACAGTCCAGATGCCACAGAATTGGTAAAGGGTGCTGAGAAGTAAATAGTGCCTGAGCTCTGGCTGGCTGTCAGGTTTGTGGTGTGCTTTCTGGAGGTCTGTGTGTCGACACCGTGTGTTCAGAGACCTGTGACTGCAACGCACATCAGCTGTAGTGACTAGTTTTCTTCTCCTAAGAGGACTGATGAAATAGCTTCTTTGGATTTCAGAAGCAAAATGCAAGTTTTGACTTTAAACTTCAGCCAGCTCTAGTGATAAATTTTGGACTCACAGGACTTCAAAGGTTTTATCCTGTCAATCTGTTGCATCTTTTCACACTGTAGGAATCAGGTATGCTGAAAGTTTTAGTGGCGAAATGTGAGTGTATTGTATGGGCTGAAATTGCTAATAATCAAACCAAGCTGCATCAGCATGATGTGATACCAGCGAATACAGCTTGGTGTCTCGTGTTTATGTAGCTGTTACACCTAGTGACGTACATTACTGTACAAGCTTCTTCCTTGTCAAGCCAGCCCTGAGTGTGATTGTGCAGCTGCAGTAGTTAATATGGCCTGAATATGGTGTTGGAGACAGAAGTGAGCTTGTTTGTGCCTTTTGTAATACTGTGCACAATAATTTTGACCCTTAGATATGTCTGAGACAGACCTCTCTGAAACAGGGCTTGTGCTTATGACATTTATAAATGCTTATTAATGATTCACTGGAGCCTGCTCTGCAGTCCTTTTGTACTGGCTTAACTGTTGCATTACAGATTTGAATTGTCTGTCTCTCTGTTGTTCTTTAAATGGAATGAATATAGTTAGTGTGTCACCATTGGCATGTATTAGTGTCACAAATCTTGGGTAAGTCCTGTTAGCGGGTTGTTCCCCTCTACACATGGCCATCCTGAGAACGGTGAAGTTAGAGCAATGCAAAAGCTGTTGTTTCTGAACTAAGGAAGTACACACAACGCTACATTTTCTAAATGCAAATAAGGAAAAAACAATTTAAGCAATTAGGTTTGTAACTCAGTCTTTTGTATTGCTGCTGTGATTATTCATTTGTTAAGGGGTATGGTAATAAACACAGGCTTAACATTCTCTAACTTGTTTAATTAGTGTCCCACTGCTGTAACTGGTAGGAACTTTTTTCGTGTTTCTCCAGGTTTTGCATACGTTTGACCATTCTTTTTCATAACTTGACGTATATTTTTGGTGCAAATATTCCCTAACGTTGTGTTTAATCAAGGTAACAACAAAACAGAGTTGAAAGAAAGGGAGATGTAAGTGGGGATGAAGAAATTACAAAAAGAAGTTTAAAAACTAACAAAACACATTTTCCTTTTAAAATTTTTTTAGGCAGGTCTTTTGTAGTCATAATGAAGCACCAATATTCTCCAGTCTTTATGTTAAGCTGAGGTACTTGTGACTTCTGCCAAAAATGACATTCTCTGCACTGAGGGTTGTTTCCAAGTAAAAGGTGAACTCTAAAGCACACCAGAGCACATGGCAGGAATTTAAAAAAATACAAGAAGATTAGTTCAAATTGCTTTTCTAAGAAAATGCCATCAAGTTAACCTTTCCAAGCTACAGTTGGGTAACAATAACTCTTCTGTCTGTATTTCATTAGTTTTATTTAAGATTCTTTGCTCCACACTGACATAGTGCAGACTGTTAGAATGTAGAGACTGTTTCCAGTGCTTTGATAGTGAGAACCTGGGTGCATTGATATCGCATATAGGTTTGAACTTAGCGAAGAAGCAAAAATGGGTTCTGGGCTGCACTGACGCAGTGGCTTCCCTTTTTTTCCCCTCATCTCCATCTTACAGAGACTGCCATTCCTTCTTTGCATGTGAAGTTCTGTGCAATTAGTGCTAGTTCGTAGTGCCTCTTGGCTTCCTTTGTTACAAAACATATTAGTGCTCATATTAAGGGACTGACAGCATGGAAAATGACCTTTTTTTTTTTTTGCCTTACAGGTAAGGTCAGGTACAGACAACAATGCTGTCAGCTGGTGACAGCTCCCCAGAGTTACAGGACTAGTTCCTGTTACAATGCCAAATACTCAGGAAAAAAATCGTTGGTAGTTAACCCGTGCATGTTCTACTGCTGCTAGTACTGAGCAGATTGCAAAACGTTGAAAGAGTTTTTAGGGACAATCCTGATTGTGGTTCTGTGATAAAAAACAATTGAAACCATAGAAATTCTGATTCAGGAGTACATTATGGTTCAGTATCAGTCGTGTCATGGATGCTCTGCAGCCAGCCACTGCTGCCCTTGCTCTCAGCGTCCTTAACCTCTGTAATTCAGCTCTTGGGTTCTCTTGGCGGACAGATCACTGTGCAGTTACACATGCCCCACATATGCCACCAGCCTGATCCTGTGAACTCAGTATGTATGAGTAGTCTTACTGAATTTCTAGGAATGACCCGGGTCAAATTTCAACTTCTGTGTATATGCAACTATTCAAAGGTTCTGGCAGGGGGGGAAGGAAGGTGGTGATTTGAGTATGTGATTCCCATGGGAGAATGAGTTCGTAGATCAGAGTTCAATGCGAGCTGAGAGGTATTTGCAGGACCTATGAATCCCAGGACAATAAGGAACTGCACAGAAGCCAGTACTCTGCTGCTTCTCAGGGAGACGTGTTCCCCATGCATGAGGTTGGAGATAACAATCATAGGATAGTTAACTTTAGCTTAGAACTTGGTGCTTCAGCAGTGGAAACTGGGAGCAAAGAACTGATGTTTCTCAGGGCCAGAGTACTGCAGGTGGCTTAAGACAGGGTTACTAAGTCAGCCTGAACCTCCTAGGAATTCAAGCAGAGCAGCAGCTCTCTTGGAATTAGTGCAGATGTTTTAAATAGAGACTGCAAAGTGACAGTATGGCATGCTGCACCACTCAAGGACCTCAAGGAGTTCCTGTTCTTTGCCTTTCTGCTGGGGTTACATAAATTCCAAAAGAAATCCTATAACCTGCTTCCTGTACTGCAGAAGGAATGTTGTAGCACAAGGCTGCAAAAACCAGAGTTTGTGCAGCAGGCATCTTGGTACGTACCATAGGAGGGCCTCTGAAAGATGGACTCAAGTATTCCTCCAAGAATTTACATTTCCTGGTTCTTCTATTTCTTATTATAGCTTCTCTCCTATCATTATTCTTCAGTCTTCATTTAAGACCTTAGATGGTAAAAACACAGATACAAATGTAAATTGGAATATTGGCATCAAGTTCAGCAACAACTAAGATTTGACCAGCTGTATCAAAACCTGTGAAGTGCTTTCCAGGAGGGATTTACTTGATAAGCAAACCACCTAAGCCCCACTTAGGGGAGTTATGTGGGGCTCGGGTCTGATGTCACGGAACAGAATCCACTCAAAATCTGAGAAGTTTTTTGAGAAGTGTTTGCCTAAAACTTTGTCTGCAAATCTAGTTTTATAAGTAGATTACAAGGGATCAATTAAAAGATTTTTTAAAAAGCAATCCAGCAACTGAGAAAGTGACCCTGGCTGGTAAAATTGATTTCAAAAATTGGTTGCATACCGGTTTATATTTATACCAGTTGAAAATACATAATTTAGCTGAAAGACTCATTCATTTGCAGGAGTCTCACTTTTCTGTCATCATCAGAACCTCACTTTTGTGTCTCACACTTCATCTCAAGTATGTGCTCTGCAATTTTCTATGGTAACTGCTAAATTGCAAAGTGCCATCTAATGTTTGTCAGCAGGACAGCAACTGCTTTATGCTAATAGTAACAGTGCAAAGCAATGACCGCATTTACCCTAAGCATCTGAGAAAATTTTTCCAGTTCCATTTGACTTGAAAAGTCTCTCAACTGATTTTGGTTTGTGTGACTTTTTAATAAATGGAGTTTTGGAAACAACTGAAAGGGACAGGTTTTCTTACTTTGTTTGCCAAGATTTGTGGAAGAATAATTTTCCACAAGTGTTAACCTTTCTGGTCTGGAACTGTGCCAGGTTTAAATTAAAATTATTTAATTTGAATGACAAATTCACAGTTTCACAATATTTTTCCATTATACTACATTGCTTTACTAATAGAACTGTGAGGGTTTTTTTTTACAAGTGCATATAAGAGAAACACATTAGCAATAAATTCTGCTTGCTGCTTGCACCTTATTACATAAATGGGCACTTAGGTTGTTCTTTACATGACATCTCTGTGTGCTGCAAGACCAGTTAATTATAACTGCAAATACTTATTAAATATGTCTTAATATGGGAACATTCAAATCTAAACATTAAAACATTAAAGTGTAATATCAGGTTTAACAGGATTGTTTTAAAAAACAGCTTTCTGATCACATTTACATCATTTGGTTCTTGCTAATTAATGTGAAAACATTTTTACATCCTAAAGCCGGCATTTATTTTTCATGTTCTGCTGCTTGTTTCTTTCTCAGCTCAGCAGAACATCATTACTAGCTTTTTAAGATCTCTAATTCTCCCCCATTTTCATTTCCAAGCCCGCTACTATACTAGTTCAGCTGGGATGTTCAGGAGGAAAGATTTTAAACCTTCACAAAACCTCTTTTGCAGTCTATCCCTCAATTTTATGAAAAGATTTTGTTACTAATACAGGCCTTGATCCGTATGTGTACAAGCGAGTCAGACCTTTATCCCTACAAGGCATTGCACAGGAGCCGGTCTGTCTTTCTAAGCCTCTATCCCTGCAGATCCACATGTATCCACAAGAACGTTTTGTAGAAACTTTAAACCCAACAAGCAGACAAACAGGCCATTTCCTCTTCCCCTGAGCCTTTTGAGCTTTGGAAATGAGGGTTCCAACCTGGCTATTAAAACAAGACGTTTTCTACAATTCCATTTCATCTGTCTACCGTACATCTAGGCTCTTGTGAACTAATGCAGGAGCCCCAAATGAACGTAGGTTTATGATGACAGTGATAAATCATTGAGCCTTTCGGTAGCTCAGGCCATGTTGTCAGTGGTTCAAATTAGGCTCTCACTTGCTTTCTCATAAATGTGGAGTAATTCACTGAGGTCATCACTGTGACTGGGAACAGAATGGCCAAAGATGGCCGTGGGCAGTCTGAGGCTGTGTGCCAACTGTAATTAAAGCCTTTGATTTAAATAAATGTCACAATTTACTCTTTATATATATTTAAAAAAAAACCCCAAACCCCAAACCGCTTCCCATTTTAAACTACCAAATTACTAGCTGAAGAGAGTATTTTTTAACCATAGTTGTGGTGACTGGCAAACACTGTAGAATACTGTCAGAGTTCATTTTAGGGACTTAATCTAAACTGTATCTGTAGCTGCTGGCAGAGTGGCATTTGTAGGATACTGTAGTTAAAGACTGAAAAGAACTCTAGTCTCCATGTTTCTAACCCATCTTGATTATCTCTTCCTTTCCACCGTCTTACTTTCATATGAAGGCATTTCAAATACAAGAAACTAGCTTATACACTGAGACCTGACTTCTCTCTTCAGAAGAAATCTCAAACAGCTCCAGGTTTTTGGACAACAGCAATTATCATAAAAACAGGTTGATTGTACTAACAGGATCAATCCACTGTGTAATGACAAACCACAACTTTGCTGTCTGCATGAGAGAATGATGTTAAGCTGGTTTCTTCCGAGCAAGTGATTGTAATGTGCAGCTTGAAATACAGCATAAATCATTCAGGAAAAATTCCCAAAAATTTAAGAATTGAGAAATAGTTAATACCGGCCGTTTCTTTCCTGCATTTGAGTGTCAGTTTTCCTTTCCAATAACTACAGCATGAAATCACAGTCACAGAACCAACCTTAAATTTGTTTTCCTTGCTGTTGTCCTTCTGGTTTAAATGAGATGCTGTTTTAATTTTTTTGTCTTAAACTGGAAGAGATTTTTCTATTTTTATCCCTGCAAAATGTAGTTGATTCTTATCTAAATGAAGCCGCTGGGAAGAAACATAGGTCATTCATCCAGCTGTGACCTATACGCAGTGACATGTAGCTTCCCCATCCTTTATTTCTAATGTAAGCAGTGCTGTCACCAGGCTGTCCTTGTTCTCATCCTGTCATATGACAACTTGGATGAAATGAGTTGACGGATATCAGTTGTAGCAAGATGGAAGCTCTGTTTGTATACAAATGAGAATCCCCTGAACTTACTGAAAAAAACTAATGGTGATCCTCTATAGGAAGTGTCTGTTTCCTCTTTGCCATACTGTTCTCTCCTTTAATTCTGGATTCTTAAATAAGGATGATGCATAAGATCATCCTCCATTCATATACAGCAACTCCCTGACTGAGACAATCTGGCTTCATCTCCATGTCTACCCTTGCAGTATGAAAGCAAAAAGATGGTCAAAATCATGTTGATGGAAATGTTAGAAATATACTGTTGGATTTGTCCTATTAGAGTCATGCTACCATTTTGAAGCACATATGGGTACTTTGAAAGGGCTCATGGAACTTCTCCAATATATTTCAAAATGATGGAGATGCTGGCAGGGAAAGATTTCAAAAGTGTCTCAGAGATCCAATGTTCTCTTTTCATTTGTCTGCATTAGAATGATTACAGTAGGGCTCACGGACACATCATGGAGGACTCAGCTTAGTTCTCTCACCTTGGTGTTTTGCTGCATGAAATTCACAGAATGACAGTAAAATATCCTTGGAATGGAAGCCAAGGATGAATAGAGCTACCCAATGCTGAGAGTTACCACAAGCGTTTGTGGTGCTTTGGCTCATGTGGTTATCTTGGAATCTTGATTCATCTCATGCCTCTTTGCTCTGTTAGGTTTATGGAAGCTACATATCACTGAAGCCATATGTTATGTTTCCAGGCAGAGCTGTAAACCATTTCATTTTCATTGCCTCTAAGAGCAGATCAATCTATAGTGCAGCACTGGTGATGGAGAATTTTTTAAAGGTAAAGGGAGAAAATAAAAAAAGAGCTTGGCCCAGATACTATGCTACTCCATCTTCCAGAGAATTAAATCTCTTCCTAGTTATAAATTTTTAATTTCTCAAGAGAAGAAAGAAGGTTCTCACCCTACTTTTGCAGCTGGAAAGAAATGTGACAGATTAAGAAATTAAGATTTGTGAAATAAAAGGGGGTGAAGAGAGAAGGTTGTAATGTAGTCAGCAGTTTGATACTAATGGATAGAATGGTTGTTGCCAGACTTTGGAAGTTCAGGATAACCTTAGGGATCTAATCCATAACTCTTATTTAGTTAATTAGTTCTTTTACTTCAACATTGCCAAATTCCAGCATTCAGAATTGTATGAGCTGGTAAAATATTGCAAGTGCATAAGAAATAAGGGGACTTGAGATGTATGTTGCATTTTAAAATTAAAAAAAATACTAATTTCTGCTTCTTAATCAAGAAGCTTTCAAAGTTCACCTTACAACCAGGTGTAGGCTTGTAGGAGGCCTACAAACATCTATTATATTTTTGAAAGGAAAATTGTAGTTTTAAATAATAACCTGACTCTAGAAGGTGGGACTTCAAAGTTCATCAGTGCCAATCTTGCATGGCTTGCACAAATACCTGTGGGTTTTCAACATGAGACACTTGTTGTTATGTGAGCAACAATTAGGCAGTCCACCCATTAAGGTTTCCTGTTGCATCGTTTTGCGTGCAAGAGTAGCTACTTCAGTGCCCTATGGATATAGACTTTATAACGTCTTTTTCATTGACAGTGTATAGAGGTCTGGCACATATCCATGTGCAGGCCTAAATTGAATGGTACTTTTCTATGCCAGCATGGCCTCAACAGAAGTTGAGCTATTTTAGCTTGTTAACTGAAGAAATGTTGGACAAGAAGGGGGGGGGGGGCCCATAGTGCTCCACAAAAGTACAAGAGACTCATACAAAATGCGTTCCTTTTGCTTTGTCAAGTATGTAATTAACAGCCACTAGTAGTTGCCTCTAAATTATTCCACTATAGATAGAGCATATTGTTTTCCTTCCAATGCAGCAAATACTTAGCTTCAGCCAAACCTTGTAGAACATCTACCATTGCCCTTGTCAACCTTTACAGCATTTATTTTTAAACAAATTAGGATCAGAGCTGGGTAATGTAGTTCCACCCTGTTCTCTGCCCCTAAAATACAAAACCTCAGCTGGAATGCTGACATTGGCAGTAACAGGAAGGCTGAAATTAGGATTAACTAAGTCTGAAACATTCCTTCCGGTCTTAAATGTCAGTACAGGAGATGCCACCTTTTCATGTTGATCTGGTAGGATTTATATTAATTAACATGTTAATTACATTGACACCAGAAGCATGTTTTAGAATTTTTAGGAACCCAAAGCTGAGATGGAAAGACATTTTTGTGCAAAGATGCCTATTCCGATAATTAAAGATCAAATTACAGTGGACCTTCCTTTCTCTTTTACCACTGGTCTTGCCAATTCTGGCTATCCTTTTTTTCCAGGAGTAGTCTCTAATTTGGTTCCAGTAGCTTCCAGTCCCTAATTGCCATTGTTCAGGCACCAGCTGTTCTAGTGGATTTATTTCTTGATTTGGTTTGCTGCAGAATCCTAGTACAGAAGAGAAAACCCAACTATTGGATTACCTCGGGCTGGTGACTGCAAGCAGCGCTGGTGATGTTGTCCTGGGGAAAGACCCGGTTAACTACTTACATCTGAAGGGCTTCAGTGCCCTGCTGCATCTGTAGGCAAAAGAATTCTCCATGTTTAGTTAGGAATGGTCTACACCTACATACCTAGGTCTCTTTCTCCTAAGGTTGGTTGTCCTGGTGTATTTATTAAAACCTTTTCTGCAGCTTCTTGGAAAAGGCAGAAAGGATCGGATCCTGGAGTAACAAGGATGAGAGGTTCTCCTCCTTGCCAGGGATTTAAGGGAGATTTGCAGTCTGCTTGCCCTGCTTGTTAAAAGCAGGGCACTTCGAATTTACTGGCAGTAACTGGATGTGGAGACTGCGTTGTTTCATGCTGTGCAGTCCCAGGTTTGGTTGCGGAAGGTGGTGGACGCAAGGTGCAGCGTATCTGGCGTTCATTTCGGTAACGAGTAATTTGTGAAGACAGTTGTGTAATGAATGTGGCACAGGTCTGTGGGCAGGTGAATGGCTAAAAAAAATGAGGCCACTTGTACTCGGAGCTCGAAGCCTCGCTTGCGTCCGCGGGAGGTGGTGATGGTAGCTCATGCTTCCCCGCGGTCGGTGCCGAAGGGGCCGTGTTTGTCTGCAAGTGCGAAAAGTAAGCGAGCGAGGGGATTCTTTCCCGGGCTTTCCCCTTCGACCTTGCCAGAATTCACCGGCCCGGGGCTCTGTGCCGCCTTTCCTAGTACCGCGGTTCCTCTTTGTCTCCGCAATCCAGCGGGAGGGACCTGGGGGGGCGGCCCGGGCAGCGCGGGAACCCCGGGGGGCTCCGGGCGCGCTGCCGCTCGGTGCTCACTGAGGTAGAGCAGCCTTCCCGCCGGGCTACCCCCTCCCGGCT
>JAOXOE010000776.1:1365666-1387373 GCA_028565055.1 Phoeniculus purpureus | reverse complement strand
CTGTCCCTGGAGGTGGTTGAGGCCCTGTCCCTGGAGGTGGTTGAGGCCCTGTCCCTGGAGGTGGTTGAGGCCCTGTCTCTGGAGGTGTTTAAGGCCAGGCTGGATGAGGCCCTGGCCAGCCTGTTCTAGGGTTGGATTGGACGAGATGATCTTTCGAGGTCCCTTCCAATCCCTAATGATTCTATGATTATGAAGACTATATTTTTGGATGGATAACAATTGGGAAAAGGTACTTTACCTCCCTCTTAACTCATGTCCATGTTCTCCTAAGGAAAAATGTCACTATGGCGTTGTTTGGCACATTGTGTGGTGTAGCTCAGGTAGAAATGCTACCTTGTGTTTCCTACAACAGTGGTGAAAGTGCCTGTAGAGTTGTGTGGGCTCCTGGTTCCATCCAGAGTGGACAGAGGCTTGGAGTGTGGTTGGGACTGGACTGCACCTGTAGGTGAGGTAGGGCATGTAGATACAGAGTTTAACGAGGACAGGGCTTAGTAGTGGGCTTGGCAGAGTTAGGTTGATGGTGGAACTTGATCTTAAAGGTCTTTTCCAAAGTACTCAATTCTGTGAAAAAGGTTGACTTTTCCATTGGACGCAATGAATGAAATACTGGCCCTGGCAACTGTTGAGGACAAATTTCCCTAACTGTTGTGCACTTAGGCTGACTAAGCCGTGCACTCTCATGGCCTTGTTACAGGGCTGCTTCCCGCTTTTTTTACTGGTCGATGAAATTCTAGCTTCTGTTCTGGCAGCACACTCATCACAGCTAAGAGCTGCTCTGGCACTACACGTGTCTCATTAATCCTGGTGGCAGTCCTGTCCCAGTCCAGGCTTCAAGCAGATACAAGTCTCTATGAAATGTCCTTGCATTTAGTTTGGAGTTGAAGGAAAAGGAAGGCAGTGGTGAGCTGATCGATTGCATTGGGAATGAAAGAGTTAAGAATGGAAATGCGATTGCACAGCTGAAATCTCCATATGAACTTGTGATCTCTTGAGAGAAAATGCCATTCAGCACCGTTGCACAGAGCTATTTCATTCTTAATTTTAATTGACATGTCCCAGAATGCAGCCGGCTCTTCCGAGCCCTGACAGTGCAGTCAGTGTGTCTCTGTGTGGGCGGTTTCAGTGCTTTAAATTCAGGTCATCATTAATTTTCCTTTTGATACCAGCATCCCTTCTGCCTACCTTATTCACTCCAATGAAATTTGAATGAATCTTTCCCTAAGATGTTGATCACCTCCTGGGATTTCAGCTTAATGACCTGACCCTCCTGCCCTGGATGCCTGTTGAACAGGAAGAAGAGATGCTTTTGTGGCAATGTTCACCCCTTGCTGTGGTGAAAGGGGTATCCTGTGCATCCTCAGTAACAGGAAAATAATTATCTTACTGTTGTAAAAATGACAATGAAGTTTTTACTTTAGTAGAGCGGAGAAGAAAACTCAAGCAAAAACTTGTTTTGGTGTAACATTCTCATCCCTCTTCTGGGTTTAATTCAAACCCAGTTATTTATAAACCAAGAACTGTGCAACTCCATCCTGTAGCAGTTACGAGGACTGGAGATAGCTGCCTAAAATATCTTAGAATATTTTAATTACTCACTGCATTTAGCAAGTAAACTGTATGATTGTCCAGTCCTGGGATTATCCCAAACCTTAATTAAGTTTCTTATAGTTGTTGTCTTCATTTTGTATGTGATAAGCAACAGTTTAAAGAAACACTTTGCAAATGGCGAAGAGCCTGAATTCCTGCAAGAGTCACAAATACAGTGCAAAACATGTGCTTCAGAATATCAACTTGTATTTTAATTTGTTTTTTAGTTTGTAAAAAAGCAGATGAAGGATAATTTCAGGCAAATCTGAAATGTTGGAAGGTTTGTTGCAGCTTTGATTCCTGCTGCAGCTTTTAATGGATAGGGTTAGTGTTACTGGTCTAGATGCCTTGAAAATACATACAGGGTGTAGTAGCAATGTTTTGGAGAACAGAGTCTTCAATACCTGTTGGTTTTTTTGCTAACACCAGTTTCATCACAGAAGCAGTGTGGTGGTTGGGTTATCATGGACATATTACATCTACACAAGAATGTTTAGGTTTGTGAAGGAGTAATTTCAGTCTTAAGGATGGTACTGGAAGTCATCTCTCAAGGCTCTCATTACTTTTAGAGCCACTGTTCTTCTTTTCCAGAGGAATTTGTCTCTGGTAATGCAGGTAGACCAAGTAGGAAAAAAGTAATAATCTGGTGCATTTTTAATTAAGCATTTCGTTTTTCCCTCTGAGCGTAAACAGACTGTGCTGTATTTTAACATAGGAGGTAAGAGGGTTTGTATTGTGTTATTGTTACTACTTTATTGAAATTGAAGTAAGCCGGTGTGTGTGAGCTCCCCTTTGGAGTAAGCCTGAACATTGCATGTGAGTTCCTTCCCACAAAAACAACAGTAGCTCTTTTACAACTGGCTTCTGATAAGATTTGATTGCCCTAGATAAAAGGAGACAGAGCTGCCCAGTTTTGTCTTTGCAGCTGATGGGTCAGGTATGGTGTAGCAGTGGTGCAGTTCAATACAGGTAGCTGGAAGTGAGAGCAAGGGTCCTGGGTGCTTCTGCTTGTGAAATGCCTGTCCCTGGGCTGATGCTCATTTCACAGTCTCATAGCTAGAGGATATAGTCTTCATCACAGCATTCCATGAGTCTTGATCTGTGATGTACCTACACCTAGGCTGTTTCCTGGACGTAGCTTTCCATTGATGTCTAGTTGGTTAGCAAGTAGATTTTACTTGTGGTGTCCTGTCTGAGGTCCTGCATAACTTGCTTTTGCTTGATATCAGGCCCTTTGGTGCAAAACCCAGATGTGCAAATTACCATCTGCTCTGTGTCTTTGATAGAAATTATCACTGCTGGCTTAGTTCATCTGGGATTTCTGGTCTGGAGCTTGGACCAGGAAGGGAACCTACCTGGGCGTTGTCCACAGGTCATTTCATGAACAGCTGCTGTGATCTGACAAAGTGTGTGATTCAGAAGGAGTGAAACTAAATTTAGTTCTTTTACCTGGCCATCTTCTTTTGGTGTTCTGCTTCCTCTTGAAAAATGTTTCCTTGTTTGAGTTCTAAGCAGATGCATTAAAAAGACTATAATTTAGGGTGTTGATGCTCCTATAGAGCTAGCTGCCTGCCTGCCTGCCTTAGCTCTTCTGAGGATTATCAATTATTAAAGGTCAGGATTGGTTTTGTCCAGAACACAGCCCTGAAGTTGCTGACTGGAAATAAGCAGAACAGCTTTGTTCTCAGCACAGTTGTTCCTCATGTGCCTGTTTCTTCAAAACCCAAAAGGTTTCAGAATCTATTAGTGTCTCCGTGTGTCTCTTTCTATACTAGAATGTGCATAGTACTACAAATACACATTGCACTGTGCATTTGGAGTGTGTCCCTCACAGACAGCCAGATACTTATCTCTTGGGGAGGAGGGAGAAAATTGTTGATGCACCTATTGACCAGTCACAGTGCGTGTAGTCAGTGGGCACATGCTTTGCATAAGTAGTCTATAAGATCAGAGTACAGTACTCCAGCGCTGCCTTCTTCCTGTTGTTGGATTGTGCGTTTCCACTTCCACCCTGTTAGTATCCTAGACGGGCTTGAAGTGTGTAAGTTGTTAGCAGATACTTGATTCCTGACATGCTTTGTTCTGAAAGTTCGCTTTTGTTGAGCTCAAATGTTGAGTAGTAAGAGTCCTTTTTTCATGTTCTGGCTGTGTAGTGCTGCAGTAATCCTCTGTCTGTACGGAAGGGTGTCCCTGTTGCCTCATGCCTCGAACACCAGGCTAAAGCCATGAAGGTCCCTGTCAGTAGGGTAAAATATGAAGGCAGGTTTTAGACGCTGGATGAGTCCTGTTGCAGCTGGGTGAGTAGTATGTGTGTGAATGTGAAGTCACTGCTCAGCAGTCAGTGTACGATCGTCTCAGTTTTCAGTGTTTCAGGTATCTGACCACAGAACTGGACTCTTAACACTTAACAGTAGCAAAACAATCCACAAGAAACATGATAAGAAACTGGATATGGGAACTGAGGTTTGACTGAATTTGCAGTTTGGATTGGGCAAGCTTCAGCAGTGACAGTTGGCCCTGTGACAGCACCCAGAGGTGGGTGCTTCACTGCTCAGGGGAGATCTGTTCCCTTGCCTCTCCATGGGGATAGAGAAGGAACTCTGCTGCTGTTTCCCCCTGGTAAATGTGGAGGTTTATATTCTGCTAAATAGTTTTAATACAACTGTTGTTCTTGGCAAAGGGATTTTAAGTGTCCTTGGTTGGTAGTAGTTCAGAGCAATACCTTTTCTAGGAGGAGGCCACAGAGTAGGAAAAAAAGTGCAAGAAAACCTCTTCAAATAATTTTCTGCCTGTAGGTGAAGACATATCTGTGTGCCACCTTCTTCCTGATCACAAGTGCAAGCGTACAGTTGCCAGTGCTGTTTTGGTACTTAGGGTCTGACACAGAGAAGAATTTCTCCATTGGAGGGTCTGCTTTCCACTTCTGTCCTGAAGATTCCTGTTGGGTATTACAGAAATTAACAGGACTGTTTTCACTAAACTTGACAGAAATAGCTCCAGACTGTCTGCAGACGCAGTAGACATTAAGACTCCTGAGTCTAGGTCCACAATGGCTGAAGTTGTGAGCAATGGTGGTTTATTTTTAATTTTTAATTGAATTTCCATCTTATTTGGGCCAGTGAAGAACTGCTTCTTGTTAAGTTCAAATTGTCGTTCTGAGGACAAGTGAAAGCAGCTTATTGTTTGGCCTCGAGCTCTGGCGTTTCATTGTTTAGAAGCAGCGGTTTCTGTCTATCCAGGCAGATTCAGTGGAATGGACTTTTGATATTTTGCTTAGTCAAAGTTCTAGGGACATCGTTGCCTCCGAAGGTTATTCAATTTACAGGAAACACAGTCAGCTTTCTCACGGTATGTGCATCAAGAAAATGCAAGTAGATAATTAATATGAGGAACTAGAAATTAATTGGGAGGGAAATTGTTACATTAAAGATGTGTTAAATAATCACCATTTTACTATATTTAGCTGCCTATTGAAGCAATATAATATTTAAGGAAGATAAATCTCTGTAGCCTGCTGTCCCTCAGATTCAGTGATTGTGTCTGAGGAGTGACCATGGGAGTAGTGTGAACCTTGAGAAGAGTCAGCTGTACCTTCTGCAGAGGTGTCTTTGGAAAGCAAACAAGACTGTAGCAGTGGCACTGTGTTGCTGGGCAATCAAGATACAATATATAATGATGGAGCATTTGAAGGAGAGTTTCCTAGAAGAGTTTCCTTTGTCTTCTTCCAGACTTCGCCGTAGATTTCCCATGGCAACTACCACCGTTTGGTATGCTCCAACATCCCTGCCAAATGGAACAGATGATGTCAGAAGCATGTTAGGGACATGGCAGTGCTTCGTTAGGTGTTTGGAGGAGCAAGGTGTTTTGAGAAAACTCCGTTTGCTTTATATTGCATCATGCTTACACTCGAACAGGACTTGTAGCTGGTGTAAATGCTGCAAACTGTCAGACTAGACCCAGACTCTGTGGTGGCTTTTTGTGTTAGCGACCAGTGAGTTGCTACCAAAAAAAGATCTGTAGGCTGTTAAAATGAGGGTGTTGATGGCACAGCAAGTTATTTTTGCTGGTGCTGAGTTGAACCTTCATCCATCTAGTGATAATGGTATCGCTCTGAATTCAGTCCTGCCTTGGTGGAAGTTTAATTGAAGTGTGGTAAATGAAGACAGTGTGCAGTGTGTCAGGTACATTTCTGTGTCTGACAGTAGCAGGGATCAGTTTAGTGAGCAGTGCATCAGAATCTAATTGAGGACCTTTTATCTCATGAAGTGGCTGAAGGTCAACATACAATAATATGGGGTGATCTGTTCATACCGTGGAGTTGGCATGTTATATGGAATGAGTTCTAGGAAGCGATGGTGTAAAGGTTAAACAAGCAGAGAAGTGTGGCAGTGAAGAAGTATTTGTTATTGCCTTAAAAATATATTGCAGATGTAAAGAACGTGCATGAGAATGTGGCTCTTAACCCTCAGCTGAGTTCATGTGGTGTGAATGAAGGGTGCTGGAGAGCTTGATTTGCAGGATGGGACCCTCAGAAACCTCTGACTGGGGTGTCACAGGCAGAGAAGGGAGAGCATTTTTAGTGACGAATGAAGAGCTGGATTTTAAGCAGCTTTTCAAAAGAGAGATTGTGGAGTGTGTTTGCAAGCTCTGGCTTCTTAAAGCAGTCATGCCAACAGGAACATGGCAGTCTGAGTGTTTGCAGAGATGCTTTGCTAGGCCATCTGATAACAGCTGGGGAAAGCAGAGATGAGAAGGAATGGGCAGGGATTAGGAACATGCTTGCTTTAAGGGTATCTCTGCTTCTGGTCAACTGCTAAAGGTAATTATGAAATCTCTTTGCTGTTTCACTCAAAGGAATGAATTCTGGAGAGACTGTCAACACTTTGCTATTGAAACATAAAGATAAGTGTTAGAGGTCTTGGCTGCTGTGGTCTGCAGTGAGAAAAAGAAGTGTAACTTTGGGTTATCTGAGGGAAAGAACTCAGAGCTGCTGTTTAACTTTCAGACTATACCTGAAAGTATCTAGAAGGCATAGAGATATGTTTTAAACTGTGTGAAACAGGTACTGAAGTGAATTTCTTGCTTTACTCTATTATATCACTTCAGGTTGTGTTGTATTAACTTAATTATTTGGACAGACATATTGTGGATTGAGTAGATATCTGGAAGACAAACTGTTCTAAAGTGTTCTAGTGTTGCTTTTATATCTATTTTCCTGTCTGATGAGCAAAAGAAACTCTTTTGTGTCACAGTAAGAAAGCAGAGCTGACTGAAGTGTGTTTATTTAGCCCCCAGTAAAGATAATGACTATGCATGCTTTTATAGCTGCTGCAGATTCCAGTGTGTAGGGGAAGCAATTCAGAAAGGCTTTGAGGTTGGTTGCTTTTTTCCCTGCTGGCTTGCTTTAGGTGGGGAGTGTCTAGAGAGGAACTGGAATGCAAATTTGTAATTCCAAAAGCAGTAGGATATATTTTGGTAGCTAAAATAGAACAACAGAATTACCAAGTGATTAAGATTGGCAGGGACCAATGGAGGTCCATTGGTCCAGCCCACCTTCTCCAGTAGAGCCTCCTGGAGCTGGTTACCCTGGTCTTTGTCCAGACAGCTTTTGAATACGTCCAAGGTGGAGCCTTCTCAATCTTCCTGGACAATCTGTGCCAGTGTTCAGTCATCATTGCAGAGATTAAGTGCTGATATTTGGGCAGAACCCTTTCAGTTTATGCTCACTACCTCTTGGCCTTTCACTGGGCACCATTTGAAAGAGCCTGGCTCCATTATCTCTTCACTCTCCCTTCAGATATTCATTTATTGTACAATGTACTGGGTTGGAAGAGACCTCCAAAGGTAATGTAGTCCAGCCACCCTGCAACAAGCAGTGACATCACTCACTGGACCATATTGCCCAGAGCTCCATCAAGCCTGACCTCAAATGTCTTTCTAGGGATGGGGCCTCAGCCACCTCTCTGGGCAACCTGTTCCAGTGATGCCACCACTCTCAGATTAAAGAATTTTTTCCTTTTTTAGGCTTTTGTTCTGCAGTTCTCTTGATACAGTTACAATGATCTTATAGAGAAACTGTGGACAGGTTTACTTTTAGTGTATCATTTTTTGAGACCCGTGAAAAGACCTAATTTCTGCACTTTGGAACATCTTCAGTTAGAAGGACTAAATTTTTGAATGCTGTGTATAGCAAGAAATGTGGATGGGTTGGGTTTGAATCCCTGAACTCAGAACCTCTGGAAGATAGGCAGGTGTTTTCTGTCTGCTGGGAAGCCTCCAGGGACTTTGTAGTTAGCAGAAAGGAATCAGAGCCTCCAGGGGCTAATTCATCTCTCTATTCTAAGGCTTTGAGCACCTGGAATGTTTGCTGTTGATAGGCCCTCTTCCTGGGTTTCTGAGCTGCCTGTCTTGTGCAGCCCCAGGAGACAAAATAGCCCTAGTGTTGCTTTTTCTTCTTCTTCCCTGCATGATGGAAATGGGAAAGAATAGAACTAATTTGGGGGTGTGTGAAACCTAACTAACTGTAGGAGTGTGGAAGAGCAGCAAGGTAGGAAGACTAAATCACTAAATTGTTAAAACTGCAGGAGATAGTTTTAATTAGAATTTCTTGTAAGATGCTGAAATTTCTAGTCCCGTAAAATAGAAAACAGATGCTTCAAACACTTTGGACTTCCAGGAAAAGGTGTGAAATGTAGACACCCTTCTCTGTCACTTCCTTTCATCTAGATGACAGATAAAATAACACTGTACACTTGTTGAGGTTTATGCTTCACTCTTGATGTGTAAGTTTAATCGTTAAGTTACTTCAGTGAAAGTGAATGCCATTAGTGTCTTTAATGTGGAGTTTGTTTTCTTCCCTTGCATATGGGTAGCCAGCATGTGCCCAGATCAGAATTCTCTCCCTCCTAAATTTAAACTGAATGCTTTACTTGCTCTTCTAGAGAATGGTAACAATAATTTTAAGTCTAGATTAACTTCTATGAAAGCAGGCTGGAAAATGGAGTTTTCAAGTGTAGTTCGAAGCAAAGACGCAAAGCTCAAGCTAACTGCTGCTTCTAGTTTTGGAGAAAGAGATGATTAAGAGGCAGTTAGTCTGGAGTTCTCAGCTCAGTATTGCCAATGGCATTAGGAGTTTGATTCAGATCTGTGAGAGCGATGATTTATGGCCAAATGCTGTGGTTTTTCCCTGTTCTCACACAATGACAGTGTATTCTCATCGAAAGATAATGCATTTCATTGTACCTGTCTGCTAGAATATGTTAGGCTATTCGAGTGAGAAAAGGATGGTGTTGGTTTTACCCAAAAATCAACCAAGTCAGATTTTTCATTGCATTGCCAGTGGTGGTGATCATCTGTCATCCTGAGCCTGTTTTGTTTTTACCAGGCTGTTTAATGGCCACCTACTCCACAGGCTTTATTGGGTTGTTGCTGCAGTACAGGATCTGTACCATCAGGGTCTGTTAGCCAGGGGGTCAGACCAAGTTCAGCATGGAAACCCTTAACACTGAACGATCAATCTTCCTTTCCTTCAGAAATGTCTCAATTAAATTAGCTGAAGCTGAAATTGGATCAGAATTGCTGTGAGCTTACAGAGGCAGGATGCAGCTCTTCTTGTCATTAGTACGTATTTTATATTGCGGAAGGGAGTAACAGCATGATCTTTCGAAATAACCTGCAACTTTGCTGATAATAAAACACAAGAGGTCAGGTAAGAGCAGGGAAATGGAAGCCTTGGAAACCATATCTTCTGCTGTAGTGGGACACTCAGTTTTAGTTGTACAGGTTAATACCCAGAAGTAGTTTTTTCCTTTGCCTGCCTCTTCCAAAGTCCTGCTCTCTGGTTTCTCCAGCAGAGGTGCTTTGTGTGAACCAGGTGTCGGAGCAGTGATTTGAAGAGCCCTGTAGAGAAGGCTGGGAGTGTTTGCATACTGTTACTTTGCCTTTTGTGGTCTGGGCGTTGAATGTAAATTTTGTGTGTGGTTGTGACCCTCCCTCTTCCAGGTTGCCTGTTTCTTTATTTTTATGGTGTGGATGTTATTGAAGATGAAGCTTCAGTTAACAGTAACGTCTGCTCTAGAAGGTTTAAGTATGGGAGATGAAGACAGAAGGCAGTTGTATCAGAAGGACATAAATTCTAAGCTACTTGGTTCTGCTTTTATCTGATAAAAAATAGTTGGACTGGTAGGAGAGCCCTGAAGACAGGTTTAAAGAGCTTTTATGAGAGGATAGCTAAAGTGCTTGTACTGTGTCTAGAAAAACATCACCGTTCTGGTTCACAGAGTGATATGTTGAGTTACAGCTATTGCAGGCTTGCCAGCAAGAAGTGCAGTGCTGGAGGGGCATTTTTGCAGAGGGAGGTGTTGTATAGTAACTGGAGGACAAAGGTTTGGTAGTTCAGAGTGTAGTTGAGTACACGCCAGCTTTTAATTGTGGTATGTGGATCCCACTGATGTTTCCAGAGGCATTTGGAATGGCAGTAAACTACTTACCCAAGTATGGAGGGTGATTGCGGGGAAATACTCCTTGTGAAATTTCCAGTCTTTAAGGGAGTGGACAGAAGCTTTTTCTTCCTTTAAATGTGACAGATGCTGATCAAGTGTAGAAATGTTAAGGCTGGTTTTGGTTTTGCCTAGAAATGAAATGAGATCTCTGTCCCAGTGGTTCAGAATAACTCCTGCTCCATGTTTCTCATCTGCCATGAAGAGAACATAGCATGATGTTAGTGTAGAAGTGAGACACCTTTACTGCATCATGGCTTTTGAAGCGTTGTTTGTCTTGGTACCACCCAGATTACTGTAGTTTTTCTTGTATGTAGAAGGTCTACAAAGAACATGTGTACCATAAGGCTCCCTGGTTTTACTCGTCCAAAGAAAGAATCTGAAAACAAAGATTATGGCCTGTCTGATCTGTTTTCTCTCTCCACCTTCTATGGTGAACACCTTGTTTTTATGAAACTGAGAAAATAGCAACAAAGTCCATACATATTTAAGGGTAGAACTACTCTTGCTGCCAAGTGTCAGTACAAGCTCTTAAGGCCCATTATCAAGCTGAAGAAGGGTTAGGTGCTGGCTCTTGGCTTGGGGAACCAGTGTGCTGTGTCCAGAAAGGTGTGTTAGCACAGCCATGGGAAACTAATTTGGCATCCCCTGTGTTGATGATGTCCGTGAGAAGAGAATTTCAGGAAGAAGTTACTTTCTGAAGTTTGTGATGACGTACCTTAAAGTTGTTCTTTCCCAGTGAGTAGCGGGATTCTCAAGGCTTCAGTGTTCAGACTCAGATTCTACAAGTACTGTGTGCTGATTTGAATTCTAGATACCACTTCAGAAATCTTAGATAATGAAGTAGCCGTGTAAAGAGAGAAGATATATTTGAACATCCTGTAACATCTTGTCTAGACCAGTAGAGCTGTGCCCCTTGTTTGCTCCTCTTTGTTATTTCTTAAGGGTCTTCCATTGGAGTCTCTTCTGCTGTGCATGCGCCTCACAAAGCAGAGAGGAAAAGGAGCTGTAGGAGTTTTTTTTCTTTATAGTGATGGATTTCCATCCTCTCTTCTGTAGGGAGACAAGTGGTCAGTACTTGGGCAGATTAAAAGTCTCTGAACATTTTTCAGAGTACGTGGTACATGCCCTGTTGGGGCTGAGATGAAAGCAGGTGGCATGCCAGGAAGCGTTTATGGCTCTAGAGCTGAAGATTGGATGTTTTGCTCTATCTATGTTGCCAGAAACAGTGAAGCTTCCAGATGCTTATCCCTGTGTATTCACCAGGTGGTAAGAGACTTGGCAAGTGAAACGTGTGTAGTAAATACTGCCCACAAAGTACAAATACAAGGAGTTTTTGCCAGTACATAGGATGTCAGACCTGTTCTGCTGGGTAGTGAAAAAAAAAAACATCAGAGAAACATGTTAATAAACGTGATGCTTCTGTGCAGCAGGGCCTCCTACCTGCTTACTCCAAATCTCTCTCTGGCAAATATGAAAGAAATTTTTACTCCATCCTCTCGCAAACACTGGATTTCCCTTGTTCCCCTCAGTGTTGTTCTTTGTCTTTATGCCACTTGTTGCACGTATCAGTAAGTGTACTGCATCTCGAGCTTGCCTTGCTCTATGTAGCCGGTGTTCCAAAAAGTGAAGGTAAACACACGTGCAAGTTCAGGCAACTCTTGGTGTCCCAACTGCTCACTGTCAAATCTGCAGCGTGTCCTACCAGATTTCCTGCTCAGGGGTGCCATGAGTGGCCACATCAAGAAGGGAGTTGATGCTCACTTGCAAATCTTTTCCAGTGGATTTGTTGACTGAAAGGGTTGCTTTTAAAAAAAGAGGAAGAGGGGAGGATGGAGAAGTGCTAGCCAAATGCACAGCTTGTTACAAGCAGGAGGCATTTGCTTTATATAAAGTCCCTTTTCTGTTGTGTAATTTGTGTCATAATTTTTATTGCTTGTTCAAAAAAGGTAAAAATAAGTTACGTGGAGGATGCTGGCTTTAGTGAATAATCCAAAGATAGGCCCTCAATATTGAAGTTTGGGTCTGTGTAATCAACTTCAATGGATTGGTGAGGGTGCTGTTGTCTGGATAATGGCATGTCAGCGTAATACATGTTCTAATGCTTTTGGCTGGGGCTAAATGGAAGTTACTCGAGTGAGAATTTCCCAGTGCCACTAGAGCGGGAATATTGGCATTGTGCAATGTGTGTGGCTACAATGAAGTAGCTTTACTGGAATACAACAAAAGGGCTATGTTCTTGGTTTTAACAAGAAAGCGGATTTGATTGTTCTACATAGGTGATTCAGATACTTTAGTAGCCGTTCTGTAAAAAGTGTTCAAGTATCCTTTTGAAATGATGGTGATGAGTAATTCTTACACTGCATTAATAGTTATCCCAATAAGCAGGGATAACCAAACCCACATTTTCAAAATTCCTGTATCAGGGAATGAGAATCTGTATTTGCTGGAATGGGCCTGACTTCATCTGTTTGAAAGATAAATGGCTACCGAAGAAAAAGCTGGGGAAAACTTCCAATAAGATCAAGATACAGGAAGAAATAATGAAAAGCTTTCTGAAAAAGGTTCTTGCCTGGTTTGTAATCAAAAACATGTAGGACAATAGAGAAAGAAGAAAATCAGGTCCCCAAGACAATGTAAAAGTTGTGATGGAGTTGTTTAGTTCAAGGTGAGAATGTGAAGAAGTGGGACTTGTTCGTGGGAGTATAGGCTGTTAACTTCTGCATCAACCATGAGGGCAGAGAGAGGGAATTCAATAACAAGTCTGTGATACTTGGTCCATGGTAGCTGGAGATTACAAGGTCAGGTCTGGACCTCTGCTAATTGTTTCTGATTCAGTTTTGCTGGCTTCTACTGTTTCTACATGCTCTTGAGAAATATTTGCTTCCTTCACTGACTTTTAGATAGCTTTGTCTGGCATCATAGTTATTTGCACACTTGAGATTTCGAGACATTTATCAGCTGTTGAGAAAACTGTGTATTCTTTCGTCACGTCAGTTGAATATTTGAGTGGCTTCTGTATGTTGAAAAAAACCCAGCTGGTACTTGAGAGAGGTGACCTTTGAATTTTTCTGCTGCTGTGCAAGTTAACTGCTGAGCAGAAACTCAGATCAGAGGAGTAACAAACACCTGAGCACTGTCTGTGTCTGAGCAGGCTTTGCTATCTGTTTGCATCTCAAGAGGGTAGGTATCAGTATTTTTATATAGTTGGCTGCAGCATTCATACCTCTTTTAGAGTCACTTGGGTTCAGTATAAGCAACCATTCCAGGGCAGTGATGATGAAAACAGATGTTTGGAAGGATGTTTGTGTACAATAGTTTCTTACAGGTGCCAAGACAAAAGCGTTAAGTCCTTGTAAAAGTTAAGATCTCTTTCTAACAGTAATTTTGTAATGTTTGGAAGTTAGTTGGGATGTGGAATCTTGTTACTTACTCTGGTAAAATGGCTCTGATTTTGCCTTTATAGGCTATGCACCTGTAAATTTCTTTGAAGAGGAAAGAAGCCATAAATAGCTTTAATTCAAAGAATATGTATAGAGTTTGCGAGAGACCTGCTCTTTGGGAGCAGTAGTAACGTGTGTTGTAAGAGAGGGAATTGCCACCTAGGGTATCTTTGTTGGGTGTTTTAGTGGAGTGAAAAACTGTGGTGTTGGCTTCAGGCCCTTCACGCTTCTGGCTGTATTAATATTTTAATGTATGTCTTAATCTGATTTTGTCTTGACACAGATTGATTTCTGTGTTTTTCCTGCAACCAGCTCTGGTTACTGAGTAGCCACAAATGATAGCAGGATTCCCTGCTGTCAGCCAGCTTTCTTCCAGCACAGTGCTTTTTTCTGGAATAAAAGCTTTCTCTTCACTGGGTCAGGAAGAATTTTTCAGGACCAGTTCAGCTGTGTCATGACCGACCACTTCTGCTACTACTGAACCCTAGAAACTAGCCACTGGTCGCATGAGCATCACAGGGTGTTTTCGTTAAACTCCACTACAAGCCACTATGAAGTTGAGTCCTGGAACTGGTGATCCATCACAAATTGCGTATTCAAGGGAATGTTATTTTTAATAGCTGGATGGTTTGGTATTTGCCTCATTTAGAGGCTGGCTTTGTTCTGTCCATTGGGTCACTACAGTTTGGGCTGGCAAAAAAGTGCTGCATTGGATGAGAAGCATCCAGGAGAAATGCAGGTATTGGTTTCCAAACACGTGGAAATACAAGGTGTTGGTATTCTTGAGCGTTTGAGCACCAGAAGGGTTATCACCCTTGTGCTCGTATTAGAGACATAAATAAGACTGTCTTCATTTTGCTAGCTTGACAGTTGAGCTGTGCATCTCCAATTCATGGCAGTGCCTATCTGGTACAGTTTTCCTCAGAAGGCTTACAGAAATGCTTCCTTCCTCCCTGCTTCTGAGACTTCTCATAAATTGATAGGACTCGGTTCCGATAAAAACATCTTTAAAAGTTAAAAAATTTATTCCTTCTCACCTTCTGTCTTCCTCCCCCAGAGGTGATCTAAGTGTTTCAGAAACAACATAGTCAACTGGAGCTCATTGAATAATTCAACTGTTGCCTGAAGTGATAGTAAAGGGAGGACGACCCATTTAATAAATCAACCAGAGCTAAAAGCTCTGTGGTTTGTAAAAATGTTCATCTGCCCTCCCTTTGAACTACCCAGTTTTCTCTTCTGAAACACTTTTGGTTTTTTTCCCCCCCTCTCAGTCAGATTTTCTCTGCTCAGAGGGGGTGGGGGTGTCTAATCTACCTGCAGGTTGTTCTTGCGTGGTGTTTTGCTCTAAATGGAGCTTTTTCAGGGAGCACTGGGAGTGTTGTTTCAGCAATGTGGTAGTGGTGAACCGTTCTGTCCACCTATGCAGTGTTCTGGCCAGCTGTCCTCTGCCATGCTTACTTCGTATTCCCCTACTGAGGGCTTTGGAGATGTTCTACCTAAGCCACTGCTGCAGCAGGAACTTCCTAAGAACTACCGGTGTCGTTCCTTAAACTCAAAAAGTAAGCATGTCTGGGGGGCTACTGAAATATGCTTTCTAAAGCAATGAAAAGTGACCTATCCTTTTTTGTGTATGCTTTTGCTTTTCTTTAAATAAATAAGAATTCTCCAAGTGCTCTTTATTCCTTGTTTGTTCATTGTGCCTCTGTTATGTAAAATGGATCTAAATACAAAATACTGCCTTTAAGGGACATTGCACAGAAATATGACTGTCTGGGGAAGTTCATAAACCTTTTGCTAAAGACATTCTTCTGTCTGTAGTCTGTGTCAGACGTTTATTTAATCCCTTTGGACAGGCGCTTGCCAGTACATCAGTGTGTTACTGTATAAATTGCTTTTTCATTGTTGCTGTAATTGTAAAATAATCCCTTTATTATACCCACACAATGATCTCTGCATTATCTTTCTGCTGAGCTGCAGCGTTTCATGGTGCCTGGTGGTGTCCTGCCTGTTGAAATGAGAGATATTTATTAAATTGGCTTTTCAGTTGTGGCTCAGTTGAAAAACTGGCATGGTGATCAGTGGGTGAGCCTTGCTACATGCCTTGAAATATCATCATCCCCCTTGTAGCTTATTGCTTTTTGGGTTGGTTTTTTTTTTTATTTAATAGACTCTAATTCAATCTCTGTATCTGGGCCCATGGTAACATTATTAGGTTACTGAGCTTTGTGTTTCAGAGGCTGCTGGGGATGAATGTGTGAACACTGCTGTGTATAAATAAATGATCGTGGGGTTTAAAATCAAGGTCTGGGGATAAGCGATCCATTTGCTTCTCTTGCTTGTTTTGACTAGAGAGTTGAATTAGCAGCTGAAATGTGTGCTGTGGTGTGTTCAACTGCATTGAATAGGAGGCTACAAAGATAATCCTCTGGGGCCTGGCTGATGAGGTGGTACCTTTCAGCACTGAACTGGGTGCTGAGGGTGGTGGCTTTCTTCCATAAAAGATGAATCCTTTGAAGTATCCCAAACCTTTCCTTAATCAAGATGCAGAGTGCAAGAGAACACCGTACTCGATCAGTTTTGAGAGCTTTTGGCCGTTTTTTGTGTTCTGCTGCCTTTTGGTTTTTTTAAGTGTCTGGATTTCTCTCTTAGCTCTAAGGCAAAAAGCTTTCTGTTGTGACATGAGGCTTTTTTCCCCCAGCCCCATCTCACATGTGTACTCAAACCTAAACTTCAAAGTTGCAGATGTTCTAGTTTTTTCTCTTGAAACAAAATGAAATTCAAATTATTTACTCCAGACATAAGCTAGAGAGACTGAACAGCATGTCTGGATTTTCTTCTACTCTTGTCTTCTCTCCAGGCTGGGATCAGCTTGTGTGTGCTGTTGGCATCCAGAGGTTCAGGAATTACTTGGGCCCAGAATCAAAGTTGACCTAAGTTCAATCTGTTTTAAAAAGTGCTAAGAAATTGAAGCATCTCATACCTCTTAATGCAGGTTTGCACTTGAGCTTTCAAAGAACCTAAGGTTGTGGTGTTGAAGCTCTTTTATAGAATCTCCTGAGTTACATGTAATTCAAGTGAGTACTGAGGTGCCCTAGTGGCAGTGGTCCCTTACAGTGTACCCAGCTGTGCAGTTGCCCAGGTGGCCAAGAGAGCCGATGGCATCCTGGCTTACATTAGAAATAGTGAGGCCAGTGGGAGTAGGTAGGTTATCATCCCCCTGTTTTTGGCACTGGTGAGGCCGCATCTTGAGTATTGTGTCCAGTTTTGGGCACCTCAGTACAAGAGAGATGTGGAGGTGCTGGAGCAGGTGAAGAGGAAGACAACTAAGCTGGTGAAGGGACTAGAGAATAATAAATCTTATGAGGAAAGACTGAAAGAGCTGGGGCACTTTAGTCTGAAGGAGTCTGAGATCTCATCACTCTATAACTACTTGAAAGGACGTTGTGGAGACATTGGTGCTGGTCTCTTCTCATAAGCAGTTAGTGATAGAACAAGAAGGAATGGGTTCAAGTTACAACAGGGTAGGTTTAGACTAGATATTAGGAAGAATTTTTTCTCAGAAAGGTTGGTCAGGTGCTGGAATGAGCTTCCCCAGGGAGGTGGTTGAGTTGCCATCCCTGGGTGTGTTTAAGGATCATTTGGATGAGGTGTTGAGGTATATGGTTTAGGACTGAACTTGTAAGGTGGGGTAGGTGGTTGGACTTGATGATCTCGAGGGTCTTTTCAAATCAGAGTGATTCTGTAATGTTATTGCAGAGGGCAATGTGAGAGAGCTGCCAGCATCCTGTCTGAGTGATGAGGAAGGACTGAGGAAAGGACAGAACAACACAGATCATGCATCTGTGCTTTACTGGCTCTTTTTGCTAAAATCACCCCTGTCTCTCCTAGTAAACTGACACCTCTCTCTGTACTCCCAGAAATACTGTGACTGTGCTCCAGAGGGAGGTAATAATGTAGAGCCAAAGTGACATGGGATTTCTGAAGTGAAGCCTCTTCTCTAAAGTAAGTTTCTAGTGGCTGTGTTGAACTGTAGGGATAAGGGGCAAGTGACCAGCCTTGAAGAGCTCAACCTGAGGTCTACCATCAGAAGTGACTTGGAGCCCATTTCTTTTTGTAAAGAAACTACTTTAGAGTAAATATGGCTAATTTGGAGGTTTTTGAATGTGTTCTCCAAAGAGAGATTAGAGGCTTTGTTTTGTTTTAAGCTCTGTTTAAAAGTGAGCCTGCCAGCTTCCACAGATCAGCTTTCATTTTATTTTCCCCACTTGCCCTATGAACAGCAAGATATGTTATCAAATGTGTGACCAGGCCAAGTCAATAAATTCTAAATACATCCTAAATTATTTCTGTCTGCCTTGCACATCTTTATGATGCTGTTGGAAGGCTCACTTGATGTGTGTTCTGGTGAACAGGGAAAATTTAAACTGCCTTCCCCTTTCCTTCCTCTTTCTTCCTCATGATAGACTGCTTTGGCTTGAAATTGCATAGTGTCCTTTAAATGTCTCTGAAGTAGGCAATAGAATTAGTCTCAGCCATCCCTTTTCAAAAACATATATGTAAATGTCTTTTTATTTTAAATTCAGAAACTGAGAAGCCTTTCTTCCTCCCCTCACCTTGGAGTCTTACTCTACTACTTAAAGACACTCTTTGTCCTGAGGGAAAATACTTTGAGTTGCTACAGGAAAACACATTCCCGGGCATATGATTTTCATCCTATTGAATCATCTTGTTTCAACCATGTTATGTTCATTGTCTTATGTACTATTTTTGCTTTACTGTACTGAGGAATCTGGCCCCCATGGGGTTAAGAGCATCAGAAGATTATTTCATGTTTCCATAAGTGTTGGATGTGTTCATGCTGAAGCTGGCTGACGTATGAGCTGCTGGGTTCCAGCAACACATTTGCTTGTGCCTACAAGTCACTGTCTAGGTCGTGGTTGCAGGAGTTGGTTCCAAAGCACTTTGCTCTGTCATCTATCATCTCCTCAGACCATGGTCACCCTACTCCTGCTTTCCTGTGCATGGGAGATACGTCTCATTACTGTAAGATTTCTTTTTCTGCTTATTACAAGCAAATTGATGCTTTTGTACTGAGAAGGATTGTATTCTTTCCAGATGCGCATCTGCTTACACTGGTAGGGAAATACTGGATGCCAGTGGATCTTAGGTACTTCGGAAAATGTTACCCAATAAACTAGACAGAAAAATTTAAAGCTTGAAAAATTCAAGCCAATAAAACTAGATCTACATAGTGACTTACTAAATCTTCATCAAAATAGCAACAAATCAGTTTTATGGGTATCACACTACATAACTTATTTGTACTAATAAGTTCAGCTGGCTGAACATGAGCCAGCAGTGTGCCCAGGTGGCCAAGAAGGCAAATGGCATCCTGGCCTGTATCAGAAACGTCGTGACCAGTAGGAGTAGGAAGGTGATTGTGCCCCTGTACTCGGCACTCGTGAGACCAGACCTCAAGTACTGTGTTCAGTTTTGGTCACCACAGTACAAGGAGGACATTGAGGTGCTGGAGCAAGTCCAGAGAAGAGCAACCAAGCTGGTGAAGGGGCTGGAAGACATGCCCTATGAGGAGAGGTTGAGGGAGCTGGGGCTGTTTAGTCTGGAAAAGAGAAGACTGAGAGGAGACCTTATTGCCCTCTACAACTACCTGAAAGGAGGTTGCAGCAAGGCTGGTGTTGGTCTCTTCTCTCAGATCAGTGATGATAGGACGAGGGGAAATGGCCTCAAGTTGCGTCAGTGGAGGTTTAGATTGGATGTTAGAAGGAAGTTCTTTACTGAGAGGGTGGTTAGGTACTGAAATAGATTGCCCAGGGAGGTGGTGGTGTCACCATCCCTGGAGGTGTTTAAGCAGCGAGTGGACGCGGCGCTTAGGGATCTGGTCTAGCAGCTAGATAATAGGACAAAGGTTGGACTCGATGACCCTGGAGGTCCTTTCCGGCCATGATGATTCTGTGTGATTCTGTGATTCAGAGAACTTCACCTTCATGACCGCTCTGGAGGTGAAGGAGAAGCCCAGCCCGCAGCCCTGCTGCTCCCCAGTTATTACTAGTGGCTACATGGTTACACCTGTAGACAAAGCTCCTAGAACCATCCTCAGGCTTCACTGGCTTAGAGTCACAGACTCATCAGGTTGGAAAGGACCTCCTCAGTGCAACTCCCCTACAGCAAGCAGGGTCATAGAATCCTAGAATCATAATCGCTGGAAAGGACCTCCAGGGTCATCAAGTCCAGCCCTCAGCCCAACAGCTCCCTAACCTCCAGACCATGGCCTCAAGTGCTCCAGCTCCTTGGTTTTTAAACATCTCCGATGGGGACTTCACCACCTCCCTAGGCAGCCTCTTCCAGTGTCCAACCACTCTCTCAGCAAAGAATTTCTTCCTAAGATCCAATCAAAACCTCTCCTGACACAACTGGAGGCCATTTCCCCGCATCCCATCATTAGTAATTTGGGAGAAAAGACCAGTACCAGCCTCACTACAACGTCCTTTGAGGCAGCTGGAGAGAGCACGGAGGTCTCCTCTCATCCCCTACTTCTCTAGACTAAACAACCCTGGTTCCCTCAGCCGCTCTTCACAGGGTCTGTTTTCCAGCCCTCTCCCCAGCCCCACTGCCATTCTCTGGCCCCGCTCCAGCCCCTCAATATCCTTCTGATACTGTGGCACCCAAATCTGGACCCAGAACTCAAGGGCCAACACTCACCAGCCCAGGTTTCCCAGAGCCCCACCCAGCCTGATCCTGAATGGTTCTAGAATGGGGCCTCCACCACCATCTCTTCCAGGGATCCCCACCCTCAGATTCCAGAACTTTCAAAACAGGGTCTTCAAAGCCCAGGTCTGTTGTAAGGAAAATAAACATCCGGAACCACTACGCTCAGCAGAAGTTCACAGATGATCTAAAAATAGCGGTGGGGCCAAAGGGAGCCCTTTGAGTCAATGTATGTGCTGTGGAAATTTAGGGCATGATTCATTAGCCACAAAAAGTAACAGCGAACACTCTCTGCAGCTCTTTCGCAAGGAGCTCCATCCATGCATAATTGATGTGGAACATGAGTGGGCTGCCATGTCCCCCACACTGCTGCTGCAGAAATTACACTGGCTCGTAACTCAGCACACTGCATGCAAGTGGGACCCTCTCGGTTAAAGCTCACTGGGTTCAACTCTTGCATGTGGCCAAGCAAAAGGCACCACTTTCTGGCCAGAGGTTGGCTGGGTGATGACTTCTTTCAGTTGCAATGACTGTAGCTAACAAGAACATCCACAAGTCCTAAATCACCACCAGAGAGGACCCAAAGCACAAGCTTGTGCAGAGCTATCTACCAGCAGAACTGTCATGTAAGGGATGGAGTCGAGTTACAGAAAGGATGGAGTCCCAGAGGGGAAGGAAGCTGCACCATGGTTTCTTATTGATCTAAAGCAACAAAATCCTGAAGTACACGAACTGGAACAAGACTGAGTCAGTCAGATGGGTTTGCTCTGCTCACCAAGGTTTACATTCTGGTGTTTCTTCTTTTTAATGTACTGGTGGGCTCTGACAATTGTCTCATTGATGGCCAGCACTGTCCGCCTCCTGACTACCAAGAACAAAGCCGTGTTTCTATTCATTCCCCTCTCCTTGAGGCTAGTGTCTCAACACTAACGTTGGTCATTCACATTTTCTCTTCAAAGAAATAAATAGCAAAAAGACCTCCAAGCTCTTCGAGTCCAATCCTGAACCCAGCTGTCCCAACCCACTGCTAAACTCTGTCCCAACCCACTGCTAAACTCTGTCCCTGAGCTCCAGATCTCCCTGACTGGGAAACACTGCCAGGGATGGCAATTCAACCCCCTACCTGGGCAGCCTGTTCCAAGGCCTGAGGGCCCTTTCCAGGAAGAAGTTTCTCCTCAGAACCAACCTCAACTGCATTTTATTTCCTAATGCCTCCTCCTGTGGTAATTAAGGTCATACTCTAGGCTGAGTGGTGACCTCTTTTGGAGAGCTGGAGTCCAGAGGGAGTAATTCCTGCAACCCCCAGTGTTGGACCAGCAGCAGCACCTGATGCTGGGGTATCACCCTCAGACAAAATAACTCACGGTAATTTTACCTTGAGAGCCTGGAATGGGTTGCCCAGGGAGGTGGTTGGGGCCCCATCCCTGGAGGTGTTTAAGGCCAGGCTGGATGA
>JAOXOE010000776.1:1334223-1365566 GCA_028565055.1 Phoeniculus purpureus | reverse complement strand
CCCTCGATCTGCTGGCCACACTTCTCCTGATGCAGCCCAGGATCCGGTTTGCCCTCTGGGCCGCAAGTGCACACTGCAGGCTCATGTTGACACTGCTGGCTCATGTTGAAGGAGTAAGAAGTGTGGGACAGGGAGTATTTCTGAAATACTTGCTTCATCTTTGTAGATAAGTTTTCACTTGCTTGCCAACTAAAAGAACACTTGCTAAGCTGGGTTGTTGTCTTTTGCCTTTGGTATTAACCCATATTAAAGAATCTGAGAAATTACTGTTTTATTACTTACCAGGAGGAAAGAAGCTGCTATTAATAGACCAACTTCAGGCAGAAGCGGAGTTGGAGCTGAGACTCTACAGATAATCTGAGCTTGTACACTTAAAGGTTGTGCAGAAGAGAAACATCTCTATTTGCCTTTATAGATGGATGCCATTGGGTTAGTTGGTGTGTGTTCCAGTTCCCCAGGCTCTCCACTGTGCCACTGATGGAGCTCAGTGTCCCACTTTGGCACCCTTTTCCCTGTATCTCTTAAAATGAGCAATCCCTAGGACATGGTGCAGTGTTGGCTCAGGTGTGTTCAGAACGGCCGTGATGGACAGCAGGTTGTGGGACTAAGATGGTTTATTTTGGCCCAGTGCCTTTGATTGAAAGGGTCTGGTAATACAAGCTTAGAAGCAAAGCTCTTGTGAGTTATGTTTGATGATGGTAAAAGGTTGTTGTGAAAAGGGAGGGAGAAATGGCTCATGCTGATGTATTGGTCAAAGAGCTGGCTGGCTTTTCAGCATTACTGAATGGGAGGTTGGGTGCTTCTGGCCCATACTGAAAGAGGTGGATATTGGGCATCAGTTGCTGAGGTAGAACAGGCAATAAAGCAGAGAGCTGGTTGAAAATATTGAAGGAGATTAGACTACCAGTATGGTAGCTGACCTTGAGGACTTAAGAAAAATTACTAGATAGTGAGGACAGCAAGTACTTTTGACAGTTGGAATGCTTAGCAAGAGTTTGCAAAAAAATGTCTAGACTGTAGCTAAAGAGAATTAAGAGGACAAGGTGAGGAAAGGCTTCGGGGCACCAGACAGGCACATCATGCCAGTGAGCTTCAGAGGGTGGTGGAGTTATTTTGCTTTTCTTCTTTCACTTTTAATGCCATGAGAGGGAATTACTATCAGTGTTTATGGCAGTTCTACAGTTGAAAGTCCTGTGGCATTAATCCTTCTGGAGTCCAACACAACTTTGTGTTTTAGCAGGAGCCTAAAGTGATACACAACATCTGTGGAGGGCATTGCTCAAATTCCTGGTAAATGAGTTCCAGAGGCAACCTTCCACTTGTGGGACATTTCACAAAATCTGCTGCATGGAGAGAATACATCTCACCAGCATAACTCTTCACTGGCCTGAAAAGTTAAAGTAACTGGAGTCTTCCCTTTGGATGATGTAAGAGAGAGGAATGTGCTTGTCAGACACATGGGTTTGATACTCACTGTGGCTTATAAGTAACTTGCCACCTAACTTCATCATAAGTGGAGGCACTGCAACCTTGGGAGATAATCTGTTGCTTTGCTGTGCCTCAGTTTTCTCTTCGATGGAGTAAGTAGCCTTTGAAATGAATGCTGTTTTTGAACTTTGCAGCAGGTAGAGAAGCTGGTGACTGTGAACTTTAAAATATTGGCAGGTGCTTGAATGAACTTGTGTTGTGTAACTTGAGAGAAAATAGCACTTTTATTTTGCTTGAGACATCTCCAGCAGTACTGGAGAACTGTTGCTGTCCCTCCTTTGCAGCAAGGTCACTTCTGTCAATGCCATCCAGATGTGTGTCCTCAGGGTTTGTCTAAACATAGTTTTCAATGTGTGGTGTTAATAGCTCTTATGCTGGGTCTCAGTAGGGTCCCACCCTTGTGCTTTCACCTCTGTGTTTGTCCACTTCTGCTGCTCTCTTTCTCTGCCTTCTGTTTTTTCCCTTTGTTCAGCTGTCTTGATTCAAATCTTGTGTCCATTCCTCATATGGGAGGGAAAGCCCATTACAGAGAAACGGTGGATAGGAACAGTCCTGAAAATTTATATCCCTGGGATGTTTTCTAGCAGCAGAGAAGCAGTGTGCATTTTGGCTTAGGTAAAACAATGCAGGGTTAGCTATTCTGGAAGTCATCTTGAGATACAGGTGGCATTCAGAATGGTTTAGTTTAACGGGCAAGAAGTAGGAAGCTTGGGGTTTCATTGATGGTCACTGTGTGTTGTAACAGGAGCAGCAGTTCCTGAGGTGTTCCACACTTGGGTGTTGGAAGAGAGGAAGTTCAGATGTCAGCTCTAAGGTGGTGCTCATCTGCTCTTGCTTCTGTGGCCAGATACGTATGCTCAGGAAAAGGTTTGGAAAGGTTTTTCCTCTTTGCTGGTGGACCTGCAAGCACGTAGGGATGAAACAAGCACAGGCTATTCAGAATGTGGAGCATGATAGTGTCATTGCTCAAGGCATTTAATACTGAAGTCAGTGCAGGAGATAACTGCTTCCAGCCAGCGTGGCCATAATCCAATCAAAACCTCATTTTTTGCCTGATTGTGTTGGCCTGAGCAAGTCAAATGTTACCCAATTTTCTGACCCAGTTCCGTTTTGTGCCTCCAGGACAAACTGTGTTAGAGCTTCTCTCTTTTCAGATAGATGTTTTTCAATGTGTTTGAGTTCCTGAACTGTTTTAGAGGTGGAGGACAGTAGTATAATGCTCGAGAAAAAAATACAAAAGCTTCCAGTTGCGTTTTTATTTTTCCTCTGGCTTTTGTTTTCTGCTGACGGCTTTAACCTAACAGAAGCAATGTGTTCCTTCATTTGTACTGTCATAATGCCATGGGTTTAGCAGAGCTGTTCCTGAGACATGCTGGTACAGATGAGAGCTGACCACGGCTTCCTGATGAAAGGTGTCCTGTGTCACTTAAGCTTTCTGCTCAGATTTGGCTTCTCATTTTATGGTAGCTGCTGTGGTATTGGTCTGAGTTAGGCTATTTGAGATGTCTGAAAGTTCTTTTAAATTATGTGTTGAGAAATAAACTGACAGTAAATCCTGTGAGTTTGTGGAAAAATTAGGTTTCGGAAAGATAAGAATGGTTTCTGAGCTACAGGAAGGTCAGAAGGGAAGAGCTTGACTCTAACTGTTGCTGCTGCATGTGGCTGCCCATCTGCAAAATGGGAAGCGATTGCATTTTTTTCCTCATTTCTGTGAACTGGTTGAGAATCTATGGCTTAACTGTGATGGAGCTGTGATTGAGAGATGCCCCCTGTCACTGGTTTATTTATCCCAGTTTATAACATTCAATTGAGAAATTTCTCTTCCTTCCAACATTTTGCTTGTCTAGTACCTAATTGTGCACTGGCTGCATGAGCCAGACTTGGCTCTTGACATCAGTGAAGCCACATTCAGTTAATAGAGTTATGCTGCACATGAATTTTCCTCTTGGTGCTAAATTGGGGACACAATCGAGTAGGCTCTGCTGGCCTAAACATTCTCCAAGTCTTTCACTGCAGGGTCAGAGGTCTGCACAGAGCTCTGTGTGTGTGTAGGAGCTTTCTTCTTTTTAATAACACAGCTGCTCTAGATAACGTGCCTACCCCACAGTTGGGAAGCAAAAATTTACCGACCGAGCTGGTTGGCTTTTGTTTAACATTTTTAATTGGCATTTGCTGTGCTGTGCAAATTCACCCTGGCTGGCCTGACACTGTTTGGCCAGATTTAAGTCTCTTCTCTCTCTCACCCAAATTGCTGTAATTTCTCAGAAAGGCAGATTGTGTTCTGTACAGCATGCAGATGCTGTACAGTTGCATTTTTGTGGTTATATTGCAATATTATCTTTTGCCTCTTGTATAAATCTTCAGATTAACATCCCTGGTGCCTACTGGAAGCAATGATTTGCATCCTTTCAGGTGCCCAGTAAACAGTCAAGAATGAACCGTTGGATGGCTTCTGTACTAGCAAATCAGTTTCACTGCTCTTTGGCGCTTTAATTCATGATTAGCTTAAGAAGCCTTTGTTTCAGCAATTGAGAAATTTGTGTTAGTGATTGAGTGGTAATCATAGTCACAATTCACCCTGCTCACACAATATTCACCCTTTTTCAGAGCACAAATGATGCCATGGCTAAAAGCCCCTCTGTGAGGAAGGGCAATTAAAAGGAGTTGTTCAAATAAACAGTTTGTACTGAAAGCTTTGACTCCCCACACCCACCGCACTGGCTGCTGTTTGGAAATCAGGAAAAACACCACTCCCTGAGTAGGAACTCAAGTGTGGCCCAGCCTTTGTTTTGATTTATTCCAGTTATGTTTTGCCACTTGGACTGCAGTTATCATGGGCTTGTCCACCAAGTGAAAGGGTTGCAATCACTTCTGTTTTATTTTTTTTCAAGTCTTCCGTTATTTCACTCTACCTGAAAAATCAGATCATTCCTCAGGAGTGGCTGAGGGTAGTGACCTGTTCGTACAACCTTTCAGACCACTCTAAGTGTGAACTAGAGTTACCATCTCTAAGGAAGGTGAAAGGTTTGAGGTGCACTTAATCATATGTTAAAGTTGCCAGAAAAGCTGTGGTTATCTTCGGAGCCATATAAACTGAAATGAAGTTTAGAAATGTGAAATGCCCTTCTTAAGGAAAGCACAATAGCCATCCATGCTCTTAGTCGATGGAGGATATAATTTGTGGGAGGTGGAGCTGTAATTCCTCATGCCCTCTCAAAGGCGTGTTGTGCATAGCAGTGAGCTCTGCTATATATTTAGAGAAGTCCTGATTTTCAGATGAATAGTGGATTCTGCAACAACAGGTGAGGAGGGACGTGAATTAGCAATATGGCAGTTTGCATGTTTTCTCCCTTGAGGAGTGCTGTCTTTGTTCATGCTAGAAGGCCGCCTTGATAACCATCGAAGTCCACACAAAGGCTACAGAGGAGCTGATACTAGAAGAGGCAGAGCAAGCTTCCATAAAAGTCTTTTACTGAGCTGTGAAATCACCTCACAGTCTCAAGGAGTTTAGAAGCCCAGTAAATCTGCTGGGTGAGGCTGCAGGGTACAGACCCACAGTGAGCAGAAGGCTCAATAGTCTCAATGAGTGTCTTCAGTGTCTCTGGTCTCAGCTTATGCTAAGTGAGCTTATTATTTAGATGCCTGTAATGAATTAGATAAACAGCGAAATAATTAACAAAGTAGGCACTTAAATGGTTATTGCAGGTTTTAGAGCTGACTTTATTTAGATGAACGAGGTAGTTCTTTCTACCATTAACTGTGCCCTAGCAGAAAGGATTTTTCCCCCTTCTGTTAAGAAAGGGGAAAATGAACACCACAAACAGAAAATGTGGTGTGGCTTTCACTTCAAGGACAGCTCTGTCATCTGCTTTCCTCTAGAGGTGGAACATCCGAGACTCTCTTCCAAAATACTTTTGTTTTAAGTGTTGGAACAGTCTTTGGTCTTTGATGTCCTAGTAGAGATCGCCAGCTGTTGATAAATGACTTACTAATTAGATTGTCTATAGCAGTTTTTCAGGCTCTGTTAGAGATGTGTAGCAGTTGCTTCTACATCTTGGCCGTTCTCTGAGCTGCTATGTCTTTTATCTCAACTAGATTTTAGGTCTGAGCCATCAATCATCAGAGTTTCTTCTACTAGAATGCTTATGGATTCTTCGTGTAAGCCCTGGGCCACTGTAAAACTTCAAATAGTACACGTGTGGTGACTGGATCCTAAACCACTAATCTTTCATGCTGGGACTTCTGGCAGCATTCTAATGTCTCTTCATTATCAGTGTATGTTGGCTTTACCAAACTCTTTTATGTTGTGTAGCTTTTATGATTCTTACTTAGTGCAGGTAATTTAGCAGGTCTTGCAAGCTGTTTGCTTTAGCTTTCATTCTTTTACACACACTGTGTGTAGCCCACTGCCTCTCTCAATGAAAGAGAATAGCAGTTACCAGTAGCGTAAACCCCTGACCTCAGATCTGCAGGTTTTCTCTTCATCTGTTACAGTACAGCATCCAATCCGCACAGTACTCATGTATTTTGTGAGAAAATGCAGTGTGAGATTCAGAGGAGCAACTGAGGTTCCTGCAAAATCTGACCAAGTTTCTCATACTTTAAGGTCTGTCACAGATGCAAACTTTTCTTCTCTTTTCTTTTTTTCAAAAGAACAAAGATAAAAACCCAGAGAATGTTGACTGTGACTGCACAGACTAGTACTGGCAGTGAATGCTGCTGTGTGTACTCAAGCAAGCCACATGCAGAGTATTCTTCTTAAAGGTGTTACCAGAGAGACAAAACGCGACTGTCACGCAAAGCCTGTCTTTGGAGAATGTTACTCGTAAATCCCAAGCTGTGCATTTTTCTTCACCAATGTTCAATCAGATCAATCAAGGCAATTTTATTCCTCTGCCTTCTTCGTGGTATGTGTGTACGTTCATCTGCCCTTCCCTTATTAAAGTAGCCCAGTCATCGGTGCTTTGTCTTCTCTAGTCATTCAGCTACTTTTTCCTGACCCTGTGACCTCCCACTGTTCCCAAGATACCTTGAAGATCTGGAATGGTAACTGGATGTGGAAAACTTTTTATTTGTCATGGTGGATTGATCTGTCAGGAAGTAAATTTCAGGCAAGAAGCAAAACATTTAAGACACTCCATTAAGCTGTTTCTTGATTATTTTGTAGTCTGTGTACTCTATGTGTATAAGGAAGATGCTAAGATATTTTTTGCAGTGAGGGTGGTGAAACACTGGAACAGGTTCACCAGAGAGGTGCTGGAAGCCCAATACGTTGGGACATTCAAGGTCAGGCTGGATGAGACTGTGAGCAACCTGATCTGGTTGAAGATGTCCCTGCTCTCTGCAGGGAGGTTCAACCAGATGAGGTTTAAAAGTCCCTTCCAACCCGATGCGTTCTATGGCTTCACTTCAGAGTAGCTGCTCTGCTTTGCTAGTTGTTTAATATTATTTCAAAAGAGGGTTGTTTTTCCTTCAGGACAAAGTGCATCAGGAGTTACTCTGAGAAACTAGAGCTGTATTTTTCCTACAGTCATCCTTCAGGTGATGTACAACTACAAAAATACATCACGAACTCATCTGACAACTTGTACTGTGAAAGCAAATGTTGTAGTAAGAAACTTTTTTTAGTATATTTATATCTTGGAAGAAGTCCCTAGCACTTTTTGTCTGGGGAGATCTTTGCAGGAGGTTCCTTCTAACTCTGTCTTGGAAAATTATGAGTAATATTTTTCTTTTCTAGAGTGGGGAGACTGGTGAGGTAAATTGAAATCAAATGTCTTGGTTCTGCTGACTGCATGAACCATGGATTTATAGACAGATTAAAATGTAGCTGTGGCTGGCTTTTTCCCTTTTCTCCAAACCGTAAATTGCTATTTTTCCCTCTCCTTTTTGTCAGATGCTTTAATGTTCTGGCAGTTGAGGTGCATTGCATTCTTAGGGGCCTGCCCAAGTGAGCTGCTTGGAAATACCTTTAGAGCAAGAGCTGTCTGTAAGGGTCAGAACTGGTGCTTAACGAAGTGAGCGTGGGTTGCTTCTGTTGTCGCTTGCCTCTTGAACTATGTTTAGCTGTTCCCCAGAGCTGCACTACAGATATGAAAGAACAAATCTGACATCTTTCAAAAGACTGGGCGGGGTATCGTGGTGGATGTAATCTTCCACTACCAGCTGAATAGTCTCTGTGTGCAGATCCTCCTTCAGCACAGACCTCGGAGAAGTTCTGGCTTGCTCCTAGGAATGAGGCTGGCAGCACAAATCACATCTTCACATCTTTTCACCTAGTCTGATTTATATAAAATCCAGTTAAAATAATGTTTGCAAATTAGTCCTCCGTATGTAAGGCTACCTCATATGACAGAAGCCAAGATTTGATCTGGCAAGTACTTCGTGTACTTGAAATCATTTCTCCTAAGCCATGGATTTTGATTAAAACCTTTGACTCCCAGCTATTGTGCTGCAACTCAAAAGTACTGCAGTTTTTCTATATCTAGCTGGATTTTACACGATTTACTTTTTTTCAAAGCAAGCAATGAAGAAACAGTGGAAAGCCCAAGAGCTGTCTGTATTTGATTTGCTTGGAAATTAATCATTAATGTCTGCCAGGTGGACAGCAAATGTGTGATGGAGGCTGCCATATCTGCATGCAGGGTAGTGAACCAAAACTAATTGAAGTGCATGGAAAAGATCCCCTCCAGCTTGAATCCTCGAAGAACAAACAGGTGCCTCTAGGAATGGCTCAGTCAGAATGCAAGGGTTTACTAAGGTTATACTGATAGGAGGATGTGGGTACTGTGGTTACTGCTTCTTCAAATCCTTTGTGTCTGCTTAGGCTGTATCAGCATGGCTGGAGCTGAACGTTTATCATTTTTGTTGTTGTGTGATTATTTCTTGCCAGCATCTAGAGGAGGAATAACTCCTCCTAAATGAAATGTCAAAGGATTTAATCATTGGATGGGGCAGATATTCTGAATTAAAGAACAACAGTTTATAGCTTTAGGAGAGATTTGCCATCTCTCAGAATGATGAAGTGCTGTGCCCAGTTCCATGTGGCATGTTGCAAATCTTTCAGAAACAACTCTCCCAGACAGGAGAAGTCTTCCCACTGTTTTCGTTTGCAGCATTCCTGGCCACTGCATTGTGTGCTGAAGTTTTATATGGTTGGCTTCAGAAGCCTTCCTTGTCATATGCCTAGTATAAAATGAAAATACATTTGCCAGAAAGGAGGCATAGATCCTGCAAACTCTTATTTGCTACCTGCTTTGCGGGTTTCTGGTTTGGGAATGTGATTTTAAGCCTTTCTACAGCCACTTTTTACTTACCAGCATGACCTGGTGGCACCTTTGTTGGAAGGAAGGTTTTGAACACATTGCAGTCACAGCTGAGTGCACTGAGAAGCTTCTTTGTGGTGTACTTTAACCGTTTCCTGCAGCAGAATTGTCCTGTTGGAGCTCTGCAGCTAGGCTGCTTCCTGGCTTCACTTTCTCCAGGTCTTAAGTGTGGTAGTACAGCTGCACTCAGCACCTTGCTGATATTGCAAGAGCAGTTTCTCTCTAAACGATGGTCAAACAGCTGGTCCTTGAGTCTGCTCAGCTTGCTGTAGACAGTGTGGTGGTGTACTGGTGGCACAGTAGTACAGTGCAGTATTTTAATTCAGTTGGGACAGTGCTTTTCTACCACAGATACTTGTGAAAGAGGATCCAAGGCAGCAAGCTTTGTCAGCATCTCTGGTACTGTTGCTGCAGTGTGACTTCACCACTGGGTGTGGTAATTACAGCCATTGGTGTTCAGGTATCTGAATTGGATGAAGTGGATATTGTGTAAGTGAGAGAATGACAAAATAAACATAAAAGGCCTTTGAAACTGGTAGAGAGCCTGCTATAATGGGTGCTCATTCTCCCTTGATCTGAGAAAGGTGGTGCTGGCCTGTGCACTGTGCAGGTGCATCTGGAGGGTTTGGAAGTGGGGCTGTTACAGCAGTGGAGGAACATTGTCCTGAGTATTTGCACTCATGAGTGAGAATGCACAATCCATGCTAGCTTGTGCTTAGAAGAAGATGGTCCTAAGACTGTTCTCCCTCCTCTGCTGTTACAGCCTGAGCTTACCCAGACAGGCTGGTGAAGGATGACTACTGTACCAGGAATGACCAGAGTTGTAGATGCTGCCAGCTAACACTGATGCACAGTGAATAAGTCTATCAATAAGATTTATAATATTGGGGAAATGATGTAACCATACAGACTTGTGCCAGGTGTGGTCAGAATCTCTAAATACTTCTGCACTGATGGATAGGAGGGAAGAGCTTGTGCTGGACATGATGATTAGTTTGGTAGCAGCGACATCAGCTACTAGCTAGGAGTAAGTGGGTGCAAGAAGTGTAATGGGAAGTGTGTACAAGGTACTGCAGGGGGATGAACTGATGGCCTTAGCTTTTTTTGCTTTATGCTACACTTGTGTTTGAAGTAAAAGCATGCTTTGCTGCTTCTACCTCAGTGACTGTAGGCTGGAGATTTTTAAATGCATCTTCCATGATTCTATACACACACACACACACACAAACACACACACACATATATATGTGAATTTGGTGACAAGAAAAATGAAAGCTTACATTTTTGCATGAAGTGTTCTGTTGAACTTCCTGGGTAGCCACGACACCTGACACCTTGCCATACTATCAATGGGGCTGCAGTCTTAAAAGCACAGCAGAGCATATGGGAAGCCAATTAATTCAGTAGATACTAATGAATAAACGCATTTCCTCTGGGGAAAACCTTTTAGCGCATCCGCTGTTTAGCCCTAGATTGCACATATGCATGAATGGATAGTGAACATGCCTTCCTGAATTGTCACTTGTTATTCCTCTTGATAGGCTGGGGACTACCTCCTCAAGATTAGTGCTGCCAGGCTTTTAGGAGAGCAGACTGTAGTTGCTGTCTCTCTGCCACCAGCGTTCTCACATCTAACTGATGTCAACATGTCACTTTTTGCTGTTGCCCTGTGGACAGCCTAGCTACGTGTGGCCAGCTCCCACCAGCCTGTGGTCTCTTTGTTTTGAGAGGCACACCTCATGGATGGTGTGCGTGTAGAATTATCAGCTCTGAATATAGTGATTTTTCTGGATTCAAGCATATACACACACTTGTGGGGAAAAAGCTGTTTTATGAATGAGCTGTGTACAGTCGGTGCCTTCATTCCGATAGGAAACAGCCTTGTTTGCATCTGTATGTGTTGCTGCACTGGTGGGGCCACTGCAGGCTGGATAGTTGATAGACACTGTAGGGCACTTCAGCTGGATTACAAAGCTCCTTTTTAGTTCTTCTTCTCTTAGAAGTAAATCCATTGGTCTGTCATCATTATCATATAGCTTTGAGAGAACACTAGCCTAAGGCTTGTGTTGTTTTATGGCGATGGTGAGGATCTTAACATCTCTCCACCTGGTCCTAACAACAAATGAGTTCTCTGGTGAAACTTTTTTAGTAGTAACAAGATATGAATGATTTACAAAAGCCGTTTGCTGCTGACCATTTGAACTTGTTTGACTGCTGAAACTGAAAAATACTGCCTGATGCTATAAGCAATGGATTTCACTGGTGATTTCCTCTGCTGTAGTGTTGCTGCAGGTGCAGGGGTAATGTTCTTGAAGCAGTTCACTCAGTGATTTGTTTTTCCTTGAAGTTTTTTTTTTTTTCCACTTTTTTTTTTCCCTGGGACTAATTATGTGGCTGTGTATTGATATTTGCTTTAGTTACTGTTGAGTATAAAGATCGACACCTGTTATTGGAATGCAAATACCCAGTGTTGGAAAGTCACGTTTACTGTAAAATAATGCAGCATCTCAGAATCAGCAGTGCTGTAGATGTCACCTTGTTGGTGTAGGATGGAACCAGAAAAGCTTAAGTCTTCCTTTACAGTTTCTTGGGTTCTTCTCATGACATGAAATACTCCCCATTAAAAAAAATGGGTTTATTTCCTGTGGTACGGAAGCACCTACGTGTTAAAGAAGAGAAACTTCTAAACTTCTTTATGAAAATCTGCAGAGAATATAAAGGTTTGTCTGATGGTCTTGCTTTGTCGTGGAGAAGTCAGGGGTATGATGCTGAAGCAATTTTGTCAGTGTCTTTCAAAAAGCAGTAAAATTTCCAAAGTATCTGAAATTTAACTATCTGACTTGAACTTCATGGAAGAAACAGTGAAATGCTTCTTCAGTGCGTGTTTGCTGTATGTACTTAAGGCTTTTGCTGTCAGCTTTTCTTTGCGGATATTCGAAATGTCATCAGTACAGGACAGCCTGACCTCTTGCAGATAAAATAGTGCATCTGTACTGTGAATGACTGGGAGAATGAATGGTGGCAGCAAGGCTGAACACAAATACTGTAGGAAGGAGTCTATTTCCCAGTAGCAGCCTGGTATTGTGTCTTCCTCCGTGTAGCTCCAGGAGTTGTGCCAATTTGATACCATCACAGCTGTTCACAGTGGGTCAGAGAAAGTAAGAGAGATCCAAGTTCAAATGTGTTGTCTTCTAACAAACAGCAGGTATCTGGGTTAGCAAAGAACTTCATCAGCCTGTACAAAAGTTCAGGTTTTTAAAAATTAATTGGTTGAAAATAAAGCATCTTTTATTAATGTTTGAATAGCTGTGGTCTTCTATATAGAATGATAGAACAGCTGCCGCATGCTCTATTGCCCTTTCTCAAGGAAAAACTCCTCGAATGCACCTATAAATAGTGTGAATAGTAAATAAGAAATCATTTGGTTATTTCAGAAGGTGATTCAGTGCTCTAAGCAGTATTCAGTCACTTCTGGGTAGTTTATGCCTTTTTCACTGTTTAATGAAGGACCCTCGTTTCATTAGCACTATCTCTATTTAGTTTTTATTGGTATAGTCAAATATCACCTGTCAAAACTAGCCAGTCTTTTACAGACAAACGTGTAACCTTTTCTACTTCGTACTTGCAGCCTATATCCTTAGCAGGGAAAATTATTAATCCCTGATGAGTGCAACTGAAATGATAAATGAAGTCAGCAGAAAATCTTTCTACCCAGTGAGCTGGCAGGGTTTGCTTATAAGCCAGCAAACAGCAGTGCTTTGCAAAATATTATGGATCCAAAAGCACAATGAATTATGTCTACAAGGCTTACAAAGCGAGGATTAAGAATAGCTGTAACATCTGGTGCGAGGGGCGTACAGAGCACGTTATCTGGCCTGGTTTTTGGGCTTCCAGGCACATTGTAGGTGTATACTAAGAAAACACTGAGTGGCTGTTGTTAAGTGAATGATATGGTTATCCTTAGGTTTCCTTTAATTTTCTAAATGGAGCTGTATTGGGTTTTCCCAGCTTTTTCTGAGTTTTTGTTCCACTGATCACAGTTGCTGATGATTCTTTATTGAGAAGTTGATTTTGTTTCTGCATGTGTGAACTGATAAAAGGTGAGAAGCTGTAAATACTGATGTGTTTGGTCACTGCTGACATGGATAATTGAGTGAAGTGTAGAATCAGGCTAGTTTGCTGCCTGTGGCGTGTGAAGTGCTCATTGGTGTTTGACAGAATTTGCCGTTCAGGATGGATATCTTTGTCTTCCACCTAAAGAGCAGGATTGTTACACTTGCTTTTCCTGACTTACTGTCATCCCTTGTAAGCAAGACTTACTAACTTGGCTCCGTCTTTGCTTTGTGTTCTGCGCTTTCCCTGATGTTGGTGGCTTAGGGCAGTTGTCCTCCCTGATCTTGCACTCATGTGTCAGGTGCAGTGAGACAGCCTGCAGTGACGCTCAAAATGGAACAACTGGCACATGAGCTCTTGGTGTGGGACATGGGTCATGATGCATCTCCAGAAGAATCGTAAAAAGACTGTTTCTGTTGTTTCCTAAATAAATTACTCACACACTGGTACAGAACAGTTCAGACACGATCAGTTCACGCTGAGTGTGTTTAAGCACAGGCTCACGGAGTCACACACAAGGCGTTGCAGTGTCGCTTGTGAGCATTCACTTGTGTAAAATTCAGCACTGGGCTTGTGTTCAGGTTTCCTGTATTTTAAGATTTCGTCCCTGTCAGTAAGTACAAGATAGGCATCTGATGGGAGTTTAGCAGCAAAAACACATTCTAGGCAAACCACATAAAAAGCCAAAGAATGACATTGTGGTCTTTGGAAGGCCTTCAAAAAGAATCTTAATACACTGCTGTGTGTGGGGAGAGGTACAATTTGTCAAAAGATTTGTATAGTCAACTAAAGCAGTGTTAACATGGTGAAATTAAAGACTCAAACATTTCTCTCATACTTCTTCCTCCCTTTTTTCCCCATTTTTTTTTTTTTTCCTTTCTGTGAAAGCCAAATCATTGGCTCTCACTTGACACTTAGTCTTCCCAGTTATGGATTCTGTCTTATTGTGTTTTCTCCTGGTCTCTTCCTTCACTTTCTCTGCCATGCCTTGCTGGTTTGGTTTCCCCTCCCTGGATACACTGGTGCACTTTGTAAAGCTTTTCCCTTCTGCCCGTCTTTCCCTGGTGGGCTTCTGGCTCCCAGCCCTGCTTTTGCAACTTTCTGCCAAACTCCCTCTCTTCCCTGCTTACCTTTTTAACCTGTTGATAACTGTGGTGCTCCTGGATCTGGCAAGCTGAGCTATGGGATATTATGGATTTGTGTCAGACGGGTCTCGAGGACATCTTCATTTGCTAAGGCTGTTATTATGAATGATGGGTTAGTCCAGATCAGCAAAGCTGACGCATGGCTTCAGCAGCACTTTTTTTGAAGATACTTGTGTTGCTGAGGACTCTGGGAGAAGATTAAAAGGCACAGGTCACCTCTTAGAAAATGAGTAAACCCAAAAGCTGAAAACTGAAGGAGAATGAAACTTGCTAGTGTGTATTTCTGAGGACATTTGCAGTGCTGGGCTCAAGGTAGGTCCTGGAGGCAGGGACACTGCTTGTGGCAGGGTGTTCATCCCTGGCACTGGGCTTGCTGCTGCTGAATTTGTCTTCACTGAGTCTGTCCAGCTGTTTAGAAAGAGGTGGGTGGGATGACTGGCTGTTTAATCTTAGATTCTTTCTGAAGAATTGGAAGAAAAAATAAAAAAAGTTTGATGTGGATTCTGAGAAAGACAGCTGTGTGTATAGATGATACAAGGACTGCTAATGCCTTACAGACAACTCGCTTCCTCTAATGCGCTTAACAGGAATTTGACTGTAAGAACCAGTTTATTTCTGCCAAAGTTTTAATACTGGAGGTGGGCCTTATGGAAGTAGTCTCTTTGGTGTAAAGGAGAGAGGGCAAGGCTGTGTATCTGGATGCCGTGTGTTCTGGCAGAATAGATGAAAACAGCATATCCTGCACAAGTTACAGCAACAAAATGAGTCTAACATAGGAGGCTGGTTTGTATGAAAGCGAGTTTGCTGCAGCTGCCAGCATGCGTGTAGGGAATTAGGCACTTTGAAGAGTTCTGGCCAGGGTATGAGCAAGCTGGCTAGATGTTGCTAACACACTACATCCTATTTGTAGCCCCAGCTTGGCAGAGCTCTACTGGAAAAATTAAAGATTCCGTTTCCTGGCATAAAACCATAACAAGGAGTAGGAGTGAAACACAGCTGTCCTATCCCTGGGTTGAAACAGAAACCTTGCAGCTTGTCTTGCCAACCGTAAGGAAGTACAGCATTCAGAGCATGAATCTGGCTTTCTGACTGATGCTCATTAATAGCAAGCCCTTAATTTCATCCTGTGTGATCCCTTGTTGTTATCTGTATGTGTTTAGTTTTACAGAAATGGCTCTCTGAGATGCCCTCTGAGAACCTGTTTGAAAGTGACTTAGATTGCTGGCTCTAGGGCTGCATCTTGTCTTTATCGTATTTGAATTCTATTGTGAAGTGCAAACCAAAAGCACATTAGAAATAATAATGAAAAAAACCCTACATAAATATTTGGTCTGGGGGTTGGAAAATGTGATTGGATTTTACAATTCAAATGCTTTACTCCGGAAATGCTGACAGTGCCAACAGGAGCGGACACAGAAGGATATATGTTTCCAGCAAGCGTGTGGAACACTTAGCCAGAGCTGATGTAAAATGAAGAAAAACCAAATGTGTTTAACTAAGAAATTGGGAGCTATTTTACTTCACTAGTGAAGTTATTTTCCTCTGGGCAAGTGACTTCCACCTTAGCTGAAATGACTTCCTTTTCAAGATCTGTGCTCATCATGCAGTAATAGCAGTCCTTGCTAAATGGCCTCACTGTTGGTATTTAGCATTCATATTATACACCAAAGAGACCCAGTGGTTTCCCATGAATTTTCTAGGTGACAGTGCCTGGATTAATGGTCTTCATCTCTTGTTTTCACTCTTTCATTCAGTCTCTGGTTCCTAATATTATGCAGCCATCTCAGTTATGCTGGCACAACAGATTTTGGGAGCTGTGCTATGCAGATATTGAAGGCTGGGGCAAGGGATAGTCATTCCTTGATGAAGGTGATTTCTCTGCTGATATGACACAATTATCTAGTTTGCAACTTGGCCTTACTTGAATTACTGCTGGCCCAGCCAAATAGGGGATTCACTGCTCATTACTCACTGGTATGAGGAGAGAGAACTGCTTAAGTGAAAACTACTACACATCAAGGGGCATTTGTTAGCCACTTTTTTGGTTTTGGCTAACACAATTCTCTATTGTATTTAAGTATAATTTGCTTGGAGCAAACAGGGGAGAGCCCTTCACAAGCTCTAAATACTTTGATCTTACACTGAAAAATCTTGAGAGCGGTGTAGCAAGTTAGGTAGGAGTAGTTGTGTCGATGCACATGAGCATACACTTGTATCAGGTTTATGATTTAAATAGGAACAGGTCTTTCAAAAAGAAATAGGACCAGACTGTTAAGTTAGCAAGAGTTAACAATTTTTTCTTACTGCTCACACTTCTCTTTCAAAATTAGATCTCAATGTATGTCTTGTCAGCCCTTAGCTTCCTGAGGTTCCTTAAACCTTGGTCTGTGAGGCTGAAGGGTTCTTTATCGACTTTCCATTACACCTTTAGGCACTTGAATCAAATCACCCCTTGACACCTTCTCTTTCAGGTGAATAGCTTGAACCATAGGGGCTGCATGAGTGTCCTTTCTGCTCCCTCTCTTTGGCTGTTCATTTAGCTGTGCTCTGACCCAACTGCAGTTGATCCACTTCCTTACATTGCTGTGGATGCAAGAGCTGAACAGATTGTGCCAGTAGTGGCCATGGAGATGCAAAAGTCATCTGATTAAGTGTTCTTACTGAGCATTTTCCCAAAATGTTCTTTTATCCATTTTCATCTCTCTTTCTGTTGCTTATTGCTAGTTTAAGACTGACTTAGCAAGTCTATCTGCTGTTAGAGTGTCTGTGTACAAGCAGGGGCTGTAAACTCAGTCTTACAAAATAAACAGAGAATGCCTGTGTAAATAGACTACTGGAAGAAAAAGCCAGTGGTGAAGTCTCTTGGGTAGTTGAAATAGCACAATAACTGCATCACACTTGGGAAGATTGTCCTTTTGCTGGAATCTCTTCCATGTGGAAGATTTACAGCAGATGGAGTGGCTTCTGGCTTTGTTGGCTGCTCTGTGTCTTTTGGTGTTCAAATGGACTTGTAGTAACCCAGAGACCTCCCGCACAGTTTCTTTCGTGCTGTCACATTTTTTCTCTCTGGGGTTACATAACATTGAGAGCCCAGTCTCTGTTAGGAGACTGTTCACACGTTCCCTGCTATGTTTTGTTTAGAGTCTGGTGGCTTCTAGTGTGGGACTAGGAGGGAAGGGGCTTAGATGCAGAGGGAGGTAGAATGTGATTTAATATGGGTGATCTCTTGGGGAGCTGTTTGGTCAGACTGAAGCAGTCCACTGTCTTGATGCCAAGCAAACCTGCTTGGCACTTAGTAGCGGGAGACATTGGCAAGCACATTCCTTATGAGACGGGTGATTAGATTTATTGTCAATCACTTTGTATTCCCTAGAATGAGAAATAATTGATTTAAGAAACTACTTTCTTGGAATGCAGGCTTAAAAATTAATCAGTGATCCCTTTGTTCTGTCTCCCTCAAGATTATAAAAGCTTTTTTCCCCTTTTTAGTCTTGTGGTGGTATGTTTTGCCACAAAGAGCAGAATAATTCATTGCTGTAGTTCACATCCAGAGGCCAAGATTGTGGGTGGGTGAGGAGATAAGTTAGATTTAACACTGATCTGTGATGGCTGCTAGAACACCCAAGTAATGTTCCAGTCTTGGTCATAACTCAAGGAATGCAGGGAAGGTTTTCATCTGCCTTGAAGTTAAAAGCAATTCTCTAAGGTAGATTTGTAGCAGTGCAAGTAGGCATGCGTGTGTTAGCTTAGAACTGACAGGCTGCATGTGGCAGATTGTGGTTTAACACCATAACGCTGTGTTTAAGTGGCTGGGGTAGAGTTTGGGACGTGCTAATTGCGTAAAGAAAGTTGCTGCTGTCATCTGCTAAACTGATGGTTCTTTTCTTTGTTTTAGATGAAGGACGTAGCTTGTACTTCTGACTCGTATGTGCATGTAAGTTTGTGGACTTAGATATCTAGTGATACAACAAGTAATACACGCATCAGTTTAACTTGTAACCGAAGCTCTGTGGGGCCAAGGAGAAATGAAAGCTGAATGCCTGTCTGCAGAAAGGAATGTACAAGTGAGTCATCTCACACTGCTCTTAATGCCAATGTTTTAGAGGCAGCAGGTGGAGATGAAGGAAAAAGCTTGTTGGAAAATTGTAATCCGTGATGTAACCTCATCCCACCAAAAATGTCCCTAATTTAGCCTTGGCGGAAAGACTCCGAAGAGGAAGCAAGTCAGATGTGTTCTGGGTTTGGTCAAAGATTAGACATGCAGTTTTGCATTGTGTTTGTCTTTGGGAGGTAATTTGGCAAATCAGTGAGCTGTCTGTAGAAATCTTGGTGAGGAAGTTATTTCCTGCCCATTTAATATGGTTTCCTTGTGGGTAGACTTTCCAGATAAAAGCTAGCCGTGTTGTTGGCAGCCAAGAGAAATAAAGCTAGCCCTTACTCTGGATGTGCCAGGTGTTCTTTCATTGTTTTGCCTTTATCATTTTCATATTGAAAGTAATGACTTTGTGCTTCTGTTTTACTACTTGATCTTGCTGAATCACTGGGGAATGAAAAAGGACTTACAGCTAAGGGACAGTGATGAATTGTGATACCATTGTCCAGTTTTGATGGTACTACAGACTTCTTACATCAGAGCTATGAGGCCTGGCTTTATCCCCCTAGCTTTGGTGCTTTCTAGAAGTGCTTGACGTCATTTCCCTGCAAAATCGGTGGCAAGAACTGGATGTGTCCAAGGTGATGATTTAGTCTGTGCAAAACCTAAACTGTTTTCTGAAGCTCCTATTTTTATTTTGAATAAAGAATAATAATGAAGTTATTGTGCATTTAGCTACCTCACTAAGCTGCCTGAACGTAGATCTATGAATTTGAACTTACTAATGCATCCATTTCCTTATCTGGAAGATGTGTATCCTCACTCTTCCCTCTTAGGAACTCTTCAGTGCAGCAGACTGCTTTGTCACATTGCAGCAGTGTTGCACTTTGCAGTACAAAAGCTACTAGTTACTGGTTAGTTCTGAAAATCAAAGGGTATATGTGATGTACTTGAGTGTTACCTTCAGTGCAGGGCAGTGGGGCTAATTAACAGGTAAGTTTGAAATATGTATTCCACATCTGTTGAAGATGACTGACGGGTAATGCTTTAACGCCTTTGGTTACCACCCAGTCAATCTGAAAAGCAGGGCAAGGCACTACACAGCCCTGAGAAACGTCTTGTCAAAGTGACAGATCGCCCTTTCTCATTCAAAGAACCAGCTTGCATGGCAGAGCTAAGTAGCTGCTGGAGAAAGGGGAGGAGTGTATGGGGAAAAATAGCCTATTTGTTTAGCCCTTCCCCTGTATTTTTTGTTGTTTGTTGCTCTGAGTTGAAGCTCTTTGTTTTTCTTCATCTGAAAGGACTTGACAGCAGGTTGAGAGGAGCAAAGCCTCTGGGATTCTGCCTCTTCCACTCCTCGTTCTTATAAACTGTTTACAATCTCCTTCAGTTTTCTAGCTTTGTATGGAAAAGTTCAGTGGGTCAGCTTTCCCTTTAGCTTCATCCATCATTCCAGTCAATTAGAAATAGTTGAGGGCCAATTGCCCGGTCTTCCATTAACTGAGACACTTCAGATTTGTTTAAAATAGCATAAAAGCCCTCTTTGTTGACCGTTGGGCAAGAACTGTAGATTTACCCGAGATAGGCAGTTACCGCGTGGCTGAACAGAACCCCAGTGTGTCTTGCGGTACTTGAGCGATGAACATTACTACTATGGGCCTTGTCTGGGTTTTGATTCCTTCTCCTTCACCTCCGTCTCTTGCTTTCCCTGAAAGGTGTGATGACTTCAGATGGTGATTATGGTGCCTTGCCAGAAAAGCTGCTCTTTGTGCCTTTGCAAAACTTCTCTAGTTGAAGAGGGTTGGTTTTTTTTTCAGTTGCTGAAACGTTCCTTTTTAACCTTGGTGTTTTAAAAGCACTTGGCATTATTTGTTAGTTGCTTGTAGTGTGTGTTTCTGAAGGACAAAGGAAGTGTGTAAGGGTTCAGGAAACAGTCAGTGCATTGTGATGTGTGGCTGAGTTCATTCTGGTGCCCCATGCCAGGACAGCCTGCTTTCATTTGGGGCTAACATTTTTATTATGTGCTGAACTGACTAGCCTTAGGGTAGAGCTTGTGTGAGAGCTCTGACAGAGAACTTGATGCTCATAGGTCCATGTGTTTGGGTTCACACAGAAGTGAGCTGCATTGGTTGTATATTTAGACATTTTTTACGTATTGAAGGCCACATTTTGTTTTGCATGACAGTTCCACCAGCGAAGGAGGCTTGTTAATGGAGATCAGCTTATCCACAGCAAGGCAGATATTTGTGTCATCATTTGATCCCAGTTGTGCAGCAGTGCTTCCTTTGATTGTGAAGAGTTTGAGAAGGTGTGACTGAATACCCATGCTTGGCAATGAAGACCTGGACCAATGTTTGTTTGAACTGGAGGAGCGCAGCATGTGGCAGTCCTTGAACGTAGAGCCTCCGTGTTCTTCCAGAACATGCCTAGCTTTGGCATTAGTGCAAGCACAGCGCTGTATTATGCTAGGGGAAGTTAAGATTTAACATGAAGGAAAACTTCTTCATTGAAATGGCCCAGGGAGGTGGCTGAATCGCCATCCCCGGACATGTTTAAAAGCTGTGAGGATACAGTGCTCAAGGACATGGTTTAGCAGTGGGCTTGATAGAATTAGGTTAATGGTTGAATCTATCAATCTGTGAGAGCTCACCTGTTTATGTATTCCTGGAGCCCAGTCTGAAAATATTATGAAAGTATAGCTGCCTCTCAGATGATACTGGCTCAGTGATGGTTAGTTTTGGTTCCAGCTGTGGCACTACCAAGATGCACAGAATAGTCTCCAGACAAATCCAGGGCAGAGAGCACAGGAGGGATCTTCAGGCTGTGGTGAAAGAAAGGGGCTTTGACAAGGCAGGAGGATGTGATGGTGATCAGATTTGAGTCCAGCTGCTGGTGAGCTGGATCTTCTGCTGGAGAAAGGTCTGCCACAATTACATCAAGTTCAACAAGCCACATCAGTCATTTCCTTCTTCTTTGATATCCCGTCAGGATACCAGTCGGATTCAGATCTCAAAACAGACTCTTTTGGTTGGTGTGCTCCTGCAAACTTGTCTTTTGTGTGTTCAATTTTTTTCCATGTGCCTTCAGCCAATAACAGCTCAATGACAAGGCTGAGCTGGAAATGCAGACCTCAGTTAGGAGAACAGCAGGGCAAAATGTCAGCCTGAGACTTGACTGACAGAACTGATGTTTGCTTGCTTTGCACTTAGAAATAATCTCATGCTTTGCAGAGATTGAAGTTTTAATAAGTAATTTAAACAAAAAGGAGGAGTAGAGAGAATTCACAGTTAATTCAATTAGCGTTGTTGTCCAATGCCATTAATTATGCCCAGACTTGTGTTTCACAGGAGTTGATACACTTGAGCTTTGTCTGTGCTGAGGTTGGCTGAGGACAAGTATGGCCACTGGTGTAGAATCCAGCCTTTGTGCTTTGCGAAAACCTTCAAGTTTGCTATCGTGACAGCAGCCTGGAGTAAACAGTAGGCTGAATAGCCTGCATTGCAATCCCCTGGACAAAGGGTATCTCTGGGAGAATGATGAAGCGATGTACATGTTTTCAGTGCTTTTTAAGAGGGACTGTTTCAGTGGAAGTAATAATCTCCTGCAATTTTCTAGTATTTCCAGTCTGTTTTAAATTGCTTCATAGGCAGAGAATAAAGAACTTTGTTTACTGTCTTAAAGTAGGATGTCTGATCCTCCTGGGGGAGGTTATTCTTTTATTAAAAAAGATATAAAATAGCTACTTTGGAAATACAACTCTAGGATTTGAAATGGTGATGATTATAGAAGCTGTAGTATTCTAATGCAAAATAAGCCCTAGGAGATATGTGCCCTAGATGGTAAATCACTCTGTTTCTTAACAAAACAAGGATTACTGTTATTTTATGATTCTTGCTTATTTTACAGGATCTTTAGCTATTTCATCTGCACTTAACTTTTACAAGCTAGGGATAAATTGATTGTTGTTTTGCCTTTTAAATAGCTTGGCGCTTTTAAAGCACGCTGGAGATGAGAGCACAAATCAACAGGATAGGATTCATTTGGTGCTCACAAAAGCAGAGATCATGACTGCTGACACCATGCACAGTAACTGGGTGGAAATGTGTTCTCATAGTTTGGTGTTGTACTACGATCTTATTGAAAGGAGCCAAAGGTTATTATTTGAAAGTTCTTGCTTGAGCTGTGCTAAAGAGTCTCTGGCAAAGCTGTAGCCTGCTATTCCAGACCCCAATCTGCAGACTGACTTCCCAGCCTGACCTCAGACCTGCTTTGTCTCTGTGGTACTGCCTGGCTATCACTGAACTTGATCCTAACCCTGACCTGCATGTTTGCCTTTCCAAGGTGACCATGAGCTTCCCTCGTCACCTGCCTTTGGAGCTAGCTGCCATCTTAGTTGACTGGCTTAAGTCTCTCACAAGCTGTGGAAGTGGGCCTGAGCCATCCTTAACATTTCCCCTCAGCACCACATCCCTCAGGTAGCTGCTGGCTCTTTATGCTCCATGTGATACAGGTTCTGTGATTGGGCTGTTGTGCCTCAAGTGTTTCAAAGGGGAGGAGACTGCCAACCTGTAGGGACTGTTGAGGATCCTGATTGCCTCCTCTTGAAGAGGTCTGGAAATAAGTTCCTGTTAGATTGAGGCTTTCCAGGTGCTCAACTGATGGCAGGGATTGCTGTGGCATAGCAGATCCCTTGTGTTGGGAAATGCCTCCTTGTTTGAAAGTAGGGAGAGAACTAAAGGGTCTTGGTCAGTCTCGTAAGGGAAGAGGAATTGTCTGCCTGCTTCTACTTTGACGGCACCCAGCAAGGTAAAAAGTGTGTTATGAACTGGAATTACCCAACTCTGGCAGGCAGGGAACTACTGGTAGGATTATTCATTAGGGGAGTCATGTTCCAGCTCTATCTGGCAACTCATGTTTTATTTGAATAATCAGACTTAACCTGCCAAGTGTTTGGGATCTGAGATACTGAGATGTATCCAGTAAAAAATGTCCTAAATACCGACTTGGAAGCTGAGCACAGAGGAACATGGTTGAAAGGTGTAATGTGTCCCAGTTTCTGCAATTTGTGATGACCTAAAATCCTTAATGATGGAAGCTAAAAACAGGTAATAAAATCTTTACATCTTTTCTACACTGATGTTTGCTTCTGACAGCCCCTTGTTAGCAATGTGGAGAAAGAACTGGTTTTGGAGATCAAAGAACCACCTCCTTAAGCTAATTCAGGGACCGAGCTGGATGACATGCTGTCCCCTTTATTCACTGCATCCTTCAGTAGATCACATAGCAAGAAGGAAGACACAAGAAGATACAGTCTGGTTAGCCATCTATGTTGAGATACTCACCTTGAACTTTGCAAGCTTTTACTCTTCTGACGCTTAGGACAGTCTCTTGCAACAATTTGCTCTTCTAAGAATGCAGGTCCTTACCCTATCTCCCTGAATCTTCATTTTTGAAGTAGCCAGAGGATAAAAACTAGCACAGTGCTCATTTAAAGTCAATATACTCTAGTTTGCAATTTGCTCTTGTTTAAGTGCCCAGCTTTAAAGGTTTCCTTTGCCCACAGGCAGCCTGAATACAAAGGAAGACTTTTTTTTTTTTAATAAAAAGTTTAATAAAAGCTCAAAAAGCAAAATATTTTCTCCACCTTCTACCTCCTCAGGTTTATTAGCACAAAGCAGTTTGCCTCTGAAAATTCTAGAGGAGGTGTGTGTGTACATAGGAGAGCGAGAGGACTGAGAAGGTCCAGCCTCGAAACAGCTTCTGCCTTCTGTGCCTGAAGAATACAGGCACAATTTTTTCTAATGGAAAAAATTTACACATGAGACTGATTTCTTTGCTGTTGGCAATGCTGGGGTTGCATGAAGGTGAATAGAGTTCTGAGTCTTAGACTGTATTGCAATATTGTGTGCATTTTTCTTTCTAGTTGAAAGCTCTACTGTGGGGTGAAGGAGTGGGAGTTAGAATATAGCCTCTTCAAAGAAACTTGAAGAGATTAATATGTTAATCTCAGGAGCTTGCTTCCCTTCTAAGCTGTGGGCAGAAGACACAGTGTGACATTTGAACCCTATCCTAAAGGATTCGGTGCGTATCGTAAGTTAAAGGCCATAACGATTAAGTACTGCAGGCTGGAAGGAGAGAACTTCTTTAGGATTTCAGAAGCCGTGTTCTCCTTTACTGATTCTGCAGTTGGAGTTACTCTGTGGTTTGAAGAGAAATGGAAGTAGTGCCTGCTTATATGACCTCTGGTAGTCCAGCATATGTTATCTTTTGAAGGCTGACCATCTTGCGTTATGAGAGATGATTGCCTGAGGCTTATTGTCATGGTCTTGGTTAACGTTAGTGCTTATCTGAAAATAAAAGTGGCTTCCTTGCTGAAGTCCAAGTTCCAGAATGTAAATAAAGGAAGCTGAACAGAGACATCTTGGCTTGTTTCACAGGAAATTATAGGTCACGCAGAGCAAACGATACTTACCACTGAGGAGCTTCATGAGACCCGGTACCCTTCTCCAGCTCGGCAGCATATGGTTGCTCAGAAGGATACTGTCCTTCAGGGCTTGCACAAAACATGGCCCAGCAGAAGGGGCAATCCGGAGTTCATCTGTGGGTGACATGCCATTTTTCTGAAAGTGTTGTAAATTAAAACGATGTCGCTACCTGCTGATGAAGCTGCTGACAGATAGGGAATAGTTAAACTTCCATGCAGTTAGTCTCAGCACCTGCATGGCAGCAATGTCACCTCAATCACTTTGTTTTCCTCTGATGTGGAAGGGTAATGTGAATTTGTCCATGGTATTTTCTTGAAGTGTGTTCACTATTCCTTAATAAAGGATAGGGTTTGTGTGCTTGTTTGATGAGATGTGCAATTAGAAGCTCTGCTTTGGCTCTGAGGTCTGTGTAGCCCAAGACCTTTAGAGTTTATAATGAAGTGAAGAGTCTGTCATTTTGTTTTATGTATTTGAGGATTCCTAATGCTCTGGAAAAGTCCATTTCTCAGTGTGTTTGATGGTTCTTTATTGACCACTTGCTGTGAAACTTCTGAAAAACATCAATCCACTAAAGGAACTTCTCCAATTCCTGTGCTGAGACATGATTGTGTAAGAATAAGAAAAGTTAGATCGGCTGAGAAGTGGAAGCATTCTCACTGGGCAGTATTCCTGCAAGAACCAGCCTTTGATCTACTTTTTCTGTTTACTGTTTCTTTATGTTGTCTCTCTGTTACAAATTTTTAAATAACTAGTAGCCAGTTAGAACAAAGGGACTTAGCAAAGGGAAGGTATCAGAAGTGTAGCATTGACATAATTCAGCTATAAGTGCTGTGCTCGTTTGTGTAAATTACCATTACTTTGGACCTTTGGAGAAAGGTGTCAGTTTAATAATGATAGGTCTTGAGCTTTTACACCCTTTTGTAGCCTGCAACGGAGTGTATTTTCCCAAAAGGAAATAAACTTGCAGTGATGTGGAAGACAAACTGCTCTGAAAGCCAATGGTCCTGTTCGTTGTAGAACTGAATGAATGCTTTTACAGACAAAAATTCCAATCCTCCTACGCTGGGCACTGAAAACAAAGAGTAGAGCGGGTTTCCATGTAAGGTAGTATTGTGTTAGTCCACAGTAGGTTGCCTATGAATATGAAGTCCTTGATAGAAGCTTCACATGATTTCTGTTTCCTGAGCTGGGCTCAGTCACACCAAAGTAGTTGAAGCATGCTTTTTTGAGACAGCAACTACTTCTTTCTCTGAATCTCTACTCGCAAGTTGTTGGGTAGGATGTGGTTTTCCGTTGAGAAAGCTGAAATCAATATAATAGCGATTCTGCAACGGTGGGAATAAAAAGTTAATGTCTTTTTACCTGCTTCTTTAGGAGCAAAGCCCCAGTAACCAGACGTCAATAGCAATGATGCAAGAGCCTCAAGAAATGGTGGAAGAGACGGTTACTGTGGAGGAAGACCCAGGCACTCCCACTTCCCACGTGTCTATTGTTACTTCTGAGGATGGAACAACAAGGAGGACTGAAACCAAGGTGAGAGGTTAATAACCAGTGAGGAAGATGACAACTTACCACTTAATCACAAAGTAAAAATAGCAGGCACCAGCATGACTGAAGCTTGTAGTATTGTGAGTCTCAATTTTGAATGCTCTGTTTACCAGCAAAGCTGAATTCCGGACTTTGTTAGTTTTGCTTCTGTCTGGTCTGCTTCCAGTAGCAGTGTGCTGAGACAGCTGTTCATGGAGCTGTGAACCCGGTGGTCGAAATTATCCAGGTTAACCAAACAAAAACACTAGAACCCCCTTGCAGACTCTTTATTGTTCATTTCACATTATTTTAGTGAAACAGTTCTCCTACAGACACATCCAGCATACAAGAATTTGATGAGTTGGTAGGGCTTGAAGCAGATTGCTTTGGCAAGAGAAAACTGTACTTGGAAATATGTCTTCAAATTAGTTATGATCTATAATAACGATATGTGGCTATGCACTTGTCCTTCAAAATAAAAACATACAGTGTTATTTAAATAGAATAATAGAAATTCTGCAGCAGCCCTGTGAATTGCATTTTATTCCTGATAGATGGGGAAAGCTGGATGTGTTCTGAAGTGACTGGTACCTCAAGTTGGGCTGGGTTACAGGTACTATATAGGTTCTGGTTTCCCTGATGTCATTTTGTTTCCTGGTCTAAGATGATTTTGCAGTCCCTGTTGAGTGGGTGCTGTATGTTCAAGGCTGCCTTGCATGCTTTCTGGTACCACTGGAACATGAATATACCTTGTTCTTTGAGTCTTGGAAGTTGAGCTGAAATTTCTGTAAGATTTTGGTGATGTGAAGAATTAAGGGAGATTCCCTTTTTAACTTGTAACCAGAAGTGATTTTTTTAAAAAAGAGACTGTCCAGGTAACTTCTGTGCTAAAAGGAAGATCACTGCCCAAATGCGTGTTTCTTCAGCTGTTGTTGCAGTCCTCTAAAATATTTGAAATTTAGGGCAGGAGACCTGCATGTTGGAGGAAATCAACATTGATTTCCTGAGGTTCATAGACCTGCATACATGACTCTAAACTGGTTTAGTATTTATTGCAATTAGTTAGACGATAAATATAGCTGGCCTGTTTTTTCTTTATTGAAAGGACGTGAAGGTCTTAAAACAAGCAAACAACCCCCCCCCCCGACATGTTTTGATCAGCTCCTCAAAAATGATATGTTTAGTCTGTGTGTTATTTGAAAGAAATGCTCTTTGTTTTCTAGTGGCAGCAACATCAACTCTTATTTACAGGAAGGAAGAGATGAAATTACAGTGATGATGGGCATTCTTTTCTATGCACTCTTAGTAGTAGTAGTGCGTAATTTTAGGATACAGATATGCAAGGGAATAAAGTGGTATCTGTGACTGTAAAAATAGGAGGGAGGCCAAGCAGTAGTCACTAGATAACGGGAACACATGGAATGAAATAGTTGGTCTGAAATAGTCACACCACTGATAAAGCTGTGTGTTCATCATACTGTAAAAGGTGTAGTGTACCTGCTCTTTTTCCATCCTCCCCCTGAAAAGTATGATAGCAGATCCAAAACAGCATTGCATTTGCATTTGGGGAAAAAGAAAATTGAAAAAAGCAGCGAGCTTTGAGCTTCTATTCCGTTTCAAAGAGCAAGGCTTTCTTCTGCTGCTGTAGTCTGTTCCAGGCACTGAAGTGTGTCCAGAACAGGGGAGGCTGCAGAGCAGTTTCGCTCTGTATTTATATTGTTTCAAATAATGTCACTGACTTCAGCTTAACATCTTTCTGGAGGCTTTCCCTGGTACTTCATTGCTAAAAAGACCAATTTTTAAGACAGTAATTAAACATAAATATATCCACTTGTTCAGAGAAGTGATTCAGAAATGAGGAATTGCAGATGGGGTTGGTTTAGCCCTGACTGTCGGAAGAGGTACTGTCGCTTTTCTGAGGTGATTGTCATCTCTAGTGATTTTTGTTTTGACTTCTCCTGCTGTGATAATGTGGCATAGGTTTATAGCTCTTAGATATGAATCTGAGGCCAGATTGCATTATTTTTTACAGTCCTGTTGCTAATCAGCTTACTTCCTGTTTGGGTAGAGAATGTGCAAAGGAAAACTGTTGTCACTGGTTTTCAGTAGCATCCTTTAAGTGTCCTTCAGTTACTTGGCATCGACTTACTACCGTTTCTAATAGATATCATCATAGTGCTTTCATAGGTCAGACTATTAGACGGGGAAGCCTTGCAGAGAAAACAGTTTTCTGATACCTCTTGTGCAATGGCAAAATTCTGACCTTGCTGCTCAGATGACAGTGGCGAAGGAAAGCTTTTCTTTGGGATGAAATGCACGTGCTTGTCCGCTGGATATGCACCATGTAGTAGGAGGAGCTTTGAACACATAAACTACTGTTTCGTGTATCTGCCTATTCCCTCTCAGATTCAAAACAAAAAGGGAAAAAACTTCAGACCCTTAAAAAAGAAAGAAAAATAAAGCCCCAAACTAACCAACAAAAAAGTCCCCACATGAATCTAGCTTTGGTTTTAGTGTGCACATGCTTTTTGTCCACATTTCATACAGTGGAAGTTCGGGAATCATAGAATCATTAGGGATTGGAAGAGACCTTGAAAGATCATCTAGTCCAATCCCCCCGCCACAACAGGATCACCGAGAACAAGTCACACAGGAACATATCCAGGCAGGTTTTAAACGTCTCCAGAGAAGGAGACTTCACAACACCCCTGGGCAGTCCGTTCCAGTGCTCCATCACCCTCACTGTGAAGAAGTTCCTTCTCGTATTTATATGGAATCCAAGAAGGAATTCGTATTTATATGGAATCCTGTGTTCCAGCTTGCACCCATTGCTGCTTGTCCTGTCACTAGATGACACTGAGAAGAGCCTGGCTCCATCCTCCTGACACCCACCCCTCACATATTTACAGACATTAATGAGAGACCTGGTCTGGTGGTAACCTTGGTGGAGTAGGGTTGTGGGTTGGACTTGATGATCTCAGGGGTCTTTTCCAACCTGAATGACTCCATGAACTCGCTGATTTCCCCTTTGTGCCCAACACGGCTGACCCAGCCTCCCCCAAAGGTCAGCATTCGCTATCCACACATCCCTCCCCTCGGGTAGCTCCCCAGCAGCTCCCAGCAGACAGACAGAAGAGGAATTTGAAGAATCCCAGTGGAGCCACTTATGACGGGTGAGGGAATTCTTGACCCCCATGGGACAGAGGTAGGGTCCCCCCCTAGGCATCAGTCCCATAACCAACGCAGGGGGGAGGACTGGCTTGACAGCAGCCCGACAGGCAACTTCCTTCCGTCTCCTCTGAACAGGAGCTGCCGCAGTCTGGTGGATTCCTGCCAGCTCCTCTGAACTTTACAGCAAGTTTGAGGAGCACAGCAGAACCCAAAAAAAAAAATCATAATAATTAAATAATCAGATAAAAGATGGGTTTGCATTATTCATGCATGAAAACAATCCCTTTCCACTGTTCCCCTGGGGTCTATCCGAGCTCCCAGCCCTTTTCCATCCCTGGCAATTTATAGGCGGCTGGAGAGGGCTAAAGGGGACAGATTGTCCCATCAGTTTAAATCGGGGGCAGAGATTAATCGCTGGGCTCTGAACTGTAATTATTCCCCTTCCACACAAGGAACATTCCTCGGGAAAAAACGTTTCAGAGAGGCTGGATCTGATTCAACCGCTGACGGGGGAGAGGGGAGGGAATTCTTGCAAATGGTGAAACATTCCGACCTGACCAGTAGAAGGTGGAGGACTCCAGGGGCTCGGGCAGAGGTTTAGGATGGGAGCATTTTGGTTAGGAGGGGATTTGTCACTTGGAAACGGCCCCAAAACCAAACTGGGATGGCTGAGCAGAGGACAGAACCTGAGCGGGGTGGTCAGGGCTGTCCTGGTCCTTCCAGGCTGACCTGGAGCTCCTTCCCTCAGAAACCCCAAAGGTGCCTGCGGGGTTTCAGCCTGATCTTGGAGGTTGGACTGGATGACCTTTGGAGGTCCCCTCTGTCCCAAAAGCTTCCGTGATCCCATGATGTTCCACAGCCTTTGGGCAGTTCAGCCTCTGAACGCTGAGACCTCCCGGTGACCTGTGATGGTGAGGTGGTACCTAAGGAGGCAGAACCAGCCGGAGCCCGATCCCACTGCTGCTCCTCCTGCATCTGCCAGAACCTGCCCTGTTGTCGGGAGTTCGTGTTCAACCAGGATGAAAAGTGAGGGGCCAGTGGTCCTGGTGGGGCTCTGAAGTGGCAGGAGGCTCCCAGGTCACAGCCAGCATCCCGTGAGCCCCACTGCCACTGCTCTGAGCCTCAGTTTCCCTGCCGGTGCAGGTGGTCAGCTCTGCCCCTTTGCAGGGATGAGCAGCCTCGGTGCCTTCTGCTCCTGGTGATGCCAGGAGATGGCACCATCCTCCCAGCTGGGGCTGCCCAGCACTGGGAGAGCCACAGTTGGGATGTCCTGTGCTCCCCGCAGCAACCGGCAAGGGCTGGCCCAGCACTGACCTGGCACCTCTGCCACGAGGGTTGGCCACTGGCACCACAGGAAGCCCTCAGAGCTGCCCCCCCTTTGCCCATGCAAAGCCCCGAAAACCCAAATGTTACCCCAAAAAACCCCTCATACACCACACAAAACCCCTTGTGCACCCCATAAAACCTTCACATACCCCATAAAGCCCTCATATACCCCACAAAAGCCTCGTACACCCCAGAAAAACCTCGTTCACCCCCTTCCCACTGAACTGCACCCACGGGCGCTGCCGACCCTGGGGGTTGCGGTTGGGGCCAGCGAGTTCAGGGTTCCGAGCGATTTGGGGATCGAACAGGAGAGGACAAAGGGGAATTGTGACAGCAGGGTTGGGTGGGAGGGGGAGCTCTGGGTAACCCCCACCCCGCTGGATGCTCTTCGCTGGATCCCAGTCCGGCTGTCCCCATGTCCCAGTGCTTTCTCTGTGGTGCCGGGGAGTGCAGGGGGCACAAACCCCATTTCACCAACATACGGAGTTTGTGGAGTTGGGGTGCCACAGGCATCACTGGAAGGTGCTTGGTGTGGGCCAGTCTTGGGGGTCGCACCCGGAACAAGCAGGTTTCTAATAGGAGAGGGTTGGTTATGGGTGCAGCGGGGACTCCCCAGCTGCCCAGTGCAGGTCAAAGTACCAGTAAATCACCCTAACTGGTCAAATTGGGG
>JAOXOE010000776.1:1307890-1334123 GCA_028565055.1 Phoeniculus purpureus | reverse complement strand
AAGAAGTTCCTTCTTAGGTTGATGTGGAACCTTCTATGTTCCAGCTTACAACCATTGCCCCTCGTCCTATCACTACAGGATAAGGGACATAAAGACATAAAAATATGGAAGCTGGTTCAAATGTGTGAATCCTCTTTCTGTTCTGTTGGCAAATGCGTTTCCAAAAAGAGAATCAGCTAAAACTGTCCTGAGGGATATGTGGAGGAGTTATTTTTTAGAATAACGGTTGCATGGGAAAGAACAGCAATAAGGTCAGTAAAAATGAAGGGTGTGAGGAGCAGCAATGAAAGCAGTAACTTGCAGTCTCTTAGGATTTTGGTTGCAGAGGGTCTGAATAAATTGATGTATTGGAACACTTTCTTTTTTTACTGTGGTTGAAACCTTAATATAGGTTACAGGGAGTAAAGACTCGCTAGTTTATATTAAGTGTATTCAGGCAGCATTGTCACAGGGCAGTAATCTGAAGCTTTTCTCTGGTACTTGGAGGCTTCAGCACTGAAACAATTGAGCACCTTTCATTTCTAATTGGGCTAGAAAACCTCTTTAAGCAGATTTTCTTTAGAGATCAAAAGTAAACGAGAAGTCAAACTATGTTTTTTTCAAAGTAACCTATATCTCTAAATTTTTGACTAGAGCATATCTGTAGCGAGGAATTCATGCTAATAAATCTTTCTCAAGATTGGGTGCCTCTGGAAGATCAGGAGTCTCTCAGATAAGTCAGTCTGCTGGGACTCCTATTTGGAATAGCTTCGTTCTCTCTGGCTAATGCACGAGTATTAAGGAAACCACAAAAATGCTGGGAGGGAAGATTACTGGGCAGTCAGCTGCTCCAAACTCTTGTGTTCTTTTAAGAAATACAAATGAAACATTCCCTTGAGTCGGGTTTTCTGAAATAAAGATGTTTGGTGTGCTAGGGTTGGGGGAAACCTAATAAATGGAGATTTCTCTGTGTGCTGGCTAATTGCTTCCAGAAAGCTTCTTTTTTATTGTCCTGTAGGCGTCAAAACCTGTTTATCATGTGATAAATTTTCAGTCTCAATGTCTACCCCTGACAAATGAAGCACCAGTGCAAATACTCCCTCTCAAAATACATAAAGAATTGGTTTGATTGCCCCACATTAACACCTTTAGCATTACTGCTTTTATGCCATGAGAAATGAGTACTTTAATGCTTGAGTGAATTATTCCCTTTTATGCAGCTGACAAAGGGGTTCTGATTCTTTCTGCTTGTTATTAGAGACAGCATTCAGAAAGTTACAGAGATGAAGCTTGGAAACTTGCTCTGACATGTGCTGGCTGATCCTGACTGTGTCTCTTTGACTGGCCAGAGCCATTGAGAACCTGTCTGTGCTGCTCTGAGACAGGAAAATAAGGCAAAAATTGGTAAAAGTGGCAAATGAATCTTCTGGATTGTGTGTTGGTCATGTTAAAAAACACCTCTGTAAATACTGTAGCATTACTGAAGGTTGGTGAAAAATTCATCAAGTGTAACTGGTAGGTCACAAATTGACTGGGTGTGCGTTCTGGAATTCTGCTTTGTGTTTTCTGTGTATGTGGCCAGAGAGTTGGCAGACATTGTCCTTGCCATAAAGTATCTGTGTTGTTGCTTCATCCTGTTTCACAATAACAGTAATTCTCAAAAAAACCCATCCAAAGTTAAAAATAAGCAGGAGTGCAGACGTGCCAGTTGGAAGCTGTGTGAAGGCACAGCAATTATGCCTTCTGCAAACGCTTTGCTCAAGGATCCAGTTCAAAGGTTGTTCCTTCTTTTGTGCCATGAGCAAGATGTGGTTCAGTAGTTATCGTTGTCTAACCTCAACAACCTTATGAAGAGCCACACATGGCAAACGAATCCTGCATGGCAGTGTACGTCTTGAAAAGCAAAACTTGGTGGTTGCTTTAAAGTGTCCGTGCCCTGCTGAATTGTGCTGAAAGAAGTGGCTTTAGGAGGTTACCTGAGTGCTGTGCTTGGCACCTAGAATGCAGTTGGCCCCTTCAGTCCTTCCTGGGCTAAAGGATCTGTTTGTGATTCTTCAGATGTTGAAACACTACCTTATTATCTGTTGTTCCTGGTTCCCAAAGTTAAGAACATGACAGCCCAGCACTTTGCATCCAATTACATTGCTGCTCTGCAAAACCAACTTACTTCAGACCTCAGAAATTCTGCTGATTTGGCTGTTAGAAGATCACTTAGGAACATGCTACTTTGAAGAAAACTATCGCTAAGACTTAAGTAGGAGAACTCTGAGCTCTGTTGAGATGTGTGTATGGGGTTCACAAAGAGCCCTTGTACGCTGTGTCAGCTCTTTCCTTGCTTTTCTCTAAACACTGTCTAGTCTTAGTTGCGCTGACAACCCAGTGGAAAGTGTGCAGGTAATAAGCAAAACCCCCTGCTGGACTATGTCTTGAAATAAATGTTTAGTTACTCATTTCCTTTCTTTTTAGAAGCTTGTATTTTAATAGCAAAAAAAAATTAATAAATATGATTTGGAGGCATGGAAGATGGCACCTTTCCTGCTTAATAGGGAGATCCCTTTTGTGTTGGAGAGGCAAATTGTTTCAGCTCTGGCCTGACTTGGATCCTAAGGTCGTGTAGTGTTGGTACCTGGCTACGCTTCCCTTGGCACTGTGGTGCTGTTTAATTGTGCTGGCGGTGAAGAGCCATTTGTGCTGCTTCCAGTCTCGCAGGATTTCATTACTTCATTAGGCTGAAGTATCATTTGCTCACAGATGTCTGTAGGAAAAAAAATATGCTGTTTGGGTGAATTTTTTCTGTTTGGGGTTTCTGTATGAAAACATCTGGCTAGAGGATGTGGCTGAAGCCACATCTTGAATGTTCAAGAGACATTCTCAATTATTTTGCTTTAGCAGCAGCTTGAATAATCTGGTGCCAATCAAAATGTTTAAATCAGAGGCTATAGGTCAAAACATCTGTTTGGACTTCAGAGCCACTGAGTGGCCCAAGAATACATCTTACTGTTGGTGTATACCTTTCATTCTGTGGCTTAGACGAAGTAAAATGTAAGATACTGATTCTTACTTACCTCGGTAATACTTTAGGAAACCCAAGTTACCTATTAATTTTGTTTGTCCCCTCCCTCTGTTCGACTGATTCTTACTCTCATTTCTGTGAGTGTGTTGTTTCGTTGCTTGGCTGGAATTGTTTTGCAGGGGACTGAAAGTCAGCATTTACTCTAAGGTTAGAGTTATTTCTTGTAGGTGAAAGTAACTTTATTAGGGTAACCAAGGACATATCAGCTTCAACAGGAGTTGGTTTTGTTCCCTAAAGAGCTTTTGCTGGTCACTCTGGAAGACAGTACAGAAGCTGACAGACCCCAGAAACCAACCAGAACAGAAGATTCTTTGCTAGTTTGTAAATAGTAGTGGCTTTTGTCCAGCACTGTGGTCACACACATTCCCGGATCTTTCCTATGAATGCAAAATGTTCTTGGAAATGCTTGAGGAGTCTTTGTCCGTACCCTTTAGCAAGAAGCCCTCGATACGAGTCCCCTCTGGACACTCAATGTTTCCAATTTTTCTCACTTATGTGAAATTCTGTGTTGAAATGTGATTTATTGAAGTAAAAACATAAAGATGTATTTGTGTACAGGTATCTCTGGAAAGTTTTAAACAATCTGGTCTAGCTCAGTGTGTTTGGGGTAGCTGCAGTTGCCAGAGCTCTTCAGTGCTACTGTTCATTATTGCACAGTTGTTAGTCACTGTAAGAATGGAGTGACAACAGGGACTTATTGGGCTGGTGCGGTGGTGGTCAAACATAAGGATATCTGGAAGGGGAAAGCAGTTGTGCTGCCTGTCGCTTGAGGCCTGCAGCTTGTCTCTTTGGGAACGTCTAGGTTTCCTAAATACTACTGACAAATTGGAGTACCGTCAGGTTACGTGGTGGTACAGATTTGATCCAGGTCAGGCAGAAGCATAGAACTGTATTTCCGTAAAGCTAGAGAATGCAGTGTGGTATTTGTGTTCATTGTGGAAGGACGGGCTGTGACTCAACATTGATCTAGAAATCAGCACTGATCTAGAAAAGGTGGCTCCAGCAAACATTTGGGCAAGTTTAAACCGGTGTGATGGTTTTGTGCTGCTTCTCTGCACTGTTCCATGGGTGCAGTGTTACTGATTTGGTAGTTAGAGTTCCAGAGTGCACTTAACTCTGTATGACACTCTTTTCAGTGTTTTATAGAAATATTTTTCCTCTATTAAATCCTAAACCTAGTAGGTGAACACGCATAAGTACACCAGTGCTTCCGCTCAACAGGCGTGTCACCACAGTGTGCTCTGTGATGCTCTCTCCATTGTACTCTTCTACCTCCCCATATATCTCACCATGTTGTACAGCAAGGAGGAAATTAACGTATTTATTTGCTACTTCTTTAGGTTACTAAAATGGTCAAAACTGTTACCACCAGAACTGTGCGTCAGGTGCCGCTCGGGCCTGATGGCCTGCCCACAATGGATGGCTCCTCTCCCATGGGCAGCTACACAGATTCAATAGACAGAAGGTACATGAAGAATGGAGAGCGGTACATCACGCCCCAAGCATCATCCACGTTAACCAGATCCTACAACAACTACAATGATTCTTACACTGAAAGCCATGAAGGCCAGTATCGCACTTACATTGGTCACGATGGCTATGGAGATCTACCTGATAACTACGGCAGCTTGTCTCGTGGTGTCAACTACCGTCCTCGCTATGCCTACGTGCCAGGAAACAGTTACAGGCCAGAAGATGGTAGCTTCACTTTGCCAAGCAGAAGGGATAACTACGGTCCTGTTGCCCAGCCTCAGGTACCACTGGGTAGCAGCGTTGACTTGAACCGCTCCCAGCCAGAACGCTTCCAGCCAGAGCCCTATGGACTGGAAGATGATAACCGCAGCCTTGGAGTGGATGATGAAGGATATGAACTGGATCCTGATTACTCCACTGTGAACCGAAGGACATCTGCAGGTGTGCCAGAGAGAGGAAGACTTCACAAAGCAAGGTAAAACCCATTTGTTTCTTACAGTGCCAATCTGCAGCTTATTTGCTTATTTGAACGAGTACATTTGAACCCTTAATGGTGCGGTCAGTTGTTGAATTACTTGACAGAAAAACAGGTACAACCTATCATTTTATAATCCCATAAATGATGAAATACAGAGGGGGAGGGAGGGTAGTTCTTAAGAACCCCTTCACTGTGTTCCTGGGCTGCTGAGTTTAGGTTAAATTTAGAAAGACATGGTCTTGTAGGGAGAGGGCTGAATTACTTTTGTGTTTTTCCTCATTCTGAAAAAGAATTGTGACTATTGAATTGTCCCAGAGGCAGCCTACACTAGAGCAAGGTGAAAAGAGATTTGTAATCTGTGAGACTTCTGACAGGTCTGGTTGTGTGCACATCTGCCAACCAAAAATTTGTAACAGCTGGTTGGGGTTGCAGGGGAGCTGGTACCTCACGGTGAAGGGATGTCATATTTTATATAAAAGCTGACTTGGGAGATGTTTGACAGCTTCAGCTCCTGATCCTGTACTAGCCTTGCACCCTCAGTTGTGTGACCAGGTTGTGCTGAAATTCACTGAAATTTTCCAGCATTTTGTAAGACTAGATCAGTATCTTGTCCTGTGCCTACCTAAAGGGGTTATCTCCCCTTTATCTATGTTGCACCTGATGAGTCTCATGGGTTCTACCTCAGACCAGAACAGTAAGTAAATTACAGTCACAAATTACTTGTGGTTCAGCCACTTTTCGTGGGATGTTCTTTTCTTATGCCGTATTTTCTGCTATTAGTTGTTTGTGTTGAGCTCACAGCTATCAGCTCTTGCTTTTGGAGGAAAAAAAAAACCAAGCTTTGGAAGTGAGTCTTATTACTCAGCTGAAAGTTATCTGAGTCTGAACCAGAAAAACTGGTACACTTTGTTTTCCAAACATTGTACAAACTTCTGCATGTACCTGCATGAAATCATATCCTCATGATTCATATTTTGATTTGGTTGTAGTTCTTACTGTTTCCTTTTAATTTAGAATGGTTTTCAAAGCTGTAAAGAGAGTCACAAACCCGTCTGCCTTTGTATGTGTAGATGGTCTTTAGATTTAATATTCCTGGCCAAAGGCAGCAGTAGTTGTCAGTGGTATTTTTGCAGAATAGAGACTATAAGGGTTGATTTGGGTATAAAGATTGATCTGAACACTCTCTTGTCTTGGAGTTCTCCTAATCTGAGGCATTACATTGCTTGTGGTTTCATTCATACTTCCATAGGTCTGTCTTCCTTTAGGGTTCTGGAATTTAATTTTAAAGCTAAATGGAATCAAACACCTGTAAATCTTTATCAATATTTTTAAAATAATTAACTAAATGGACAGAAAAGGTATCAAGGCGTATCTCCCCAAACCTTCTGTAAGTACCTTGTGACATCTTTGATCTCACAAGCTTAACAACCTATGGAACATTTTGTGGGGCTGAAGGGAATACCTGCAGCCAGAGGGTGCAAAAATACTGATCAATCTATCAAATGTTAATTGGTGCTCCCTGCATCTAAGCAATTTTACAGTTCTCGTTACAAACAGCAGTGCTTTTAAATTTTTATTAACATTTTTTCAAACTGTGTGCATGATGAATAATTAAATGTGTTCTTAGAACTTATCCATTTGCATTTTTCAAGTTTTTATTTTGTTAAACATCTCTTTGATTTATTGTTCCTTGCCGCCTGGATATAGGACCTACTCAAAATTTGTGTTTTACGTTTCTTTTGTTATGTTTTTTTTTCCTCTGTATTTAATATGATCAAGAGGCTTTGACAAGTAATTAGCCTGACTGCGGCAGCAAACATTAGCTGGTGAGAACATAAGAAGATTGTGTGAGGGCCTCTAATGTAGTTACTTTTTGACGTTTCAAAGAAGTACTTGAGCAATTCAATGAACCTGCATTTCAGATATGGTGCTGATCTGCAGGAAACGTCAGAGTATAAGTAGTGCTTTGTACTAGCTCTGAGTAATTACTGCGTGATCTACTCTCTAGATTTTTGAAAATAATTTATTCCTTGTGAACATGATTAAATGAATGTGCCAAGTTGATGGCACTAAGGATTTCAGAAAGTTTCTATGTGTGGAGTAGGTAAAATAACAACACAGTTCAAAGCTTTTCTGTATCTCACATTCAGTTTGGGCATCTTCATGAACAGAATTCTTCTGTTGGCTAACTCGCAGTGGAACCTTAAGTTATTCTCTTGTTTTCTTCCCAGTAGTTGGGAAGTTCCTCCTGGTGGTTCCTAGTTTTGGTGCTGTCCTGTCTGAGGAGACCAAATGGAGGTTTCTCATCTGAATCTTTGCTATCAAGCATCACCCACTGTATGACAAAGCGATAACCTAGCAGTGACTGGAGGAGTCTTTCTCCAGGGGATTACAACTGCAGATTATTCTATCTGTCCCTTGCCTTTATCACCAAATGTCATCCACAGCTTTGCTTTAAGCTACTTATATTTCATTTTAAATTGTGGGGAGAATGTGCCTCCTCACAAACATCTACAAATCCAGGTCAGTTCACAAAGACAAACATTCTCTCTGTTAGTTCTTCCCTACTTGTGGCTGGCTTTACATTGAAACTCTGCTGTAAGATGCTGTAAGAAAGCCTGGCACATAATGTTCTTTTTCCGTTTGGTTTAAGTCAGATTGCATAAGAAATTGAGGTGAAAGGCATGTGTGCTGCGTAACGCTGATTTAATATTACTCACATTTACTTGTGAAAGTATTTACACATTTAATTGGCTTTATGACCTTTTCTATTCTTTGGTAGGTTGCCTTTATTAAATTAGCAGGGGTTTTACTATAGTCTTTGAAAGTATATAGTGTTTTGGGTTACTAGGTGCCTTATGTACAGCAGGAAGTACTGAATATTTTTAATTCATGAAACCTATCCCTGTTTTTAATCACAAAATTGAACTTAGCACAAATAAGCAGGGGAAAATGGCCAGAAAGGGCAAGTCATAATTGATCTTTTGTTTTATCTTCTGTTCAACTTGTCATTTGTCGCCTCTGTAGTAATTTCTTTCCAAAGTGGATCGCTGCTCTTTGCACTGTACTGCATTCATGAGACTTCTTTCTCCAAGAAGTCTGTAGCAGCTATTGCCAGTGCTGCCATTCCAGACTAGACAGTAAATGAATTTTTAATACTGCCTAAATCAACAGCAAAAGAGTTTTCTGTTGTTTTCTATGGCAGAAGCCTGATCTAAGGGACTGAGATTCTATTTGGGGGTTACTTCACAGTCCAAAATATTACCTGGAAGTAACCCAGACTTTAGAATAAAGAACTAACTTTAGGTCTTGCTTTGGTTACGTCTAGACAGTGCGAGAATAAAGCTATCGTGTACGTGTTAGTCATATTCTACTTCTGGTCTCCTTTTCATCCAGAATGTAAAGGCTTGTATTTGTTAGATAAACTTCTAAGTCAGCACTTTTGGCCAGATTTGAGCCATTTAAAGCATGCTCTCACAGCAGCACCCATTTTTCACCCTTAAGGGTGGGAAGATACCTGTCACTGTAGATAGGCTCTTGTTAATGACCTCTTTAACTGTAATATTGGGATGTAGGCTGCATTGGGATGTTACCTGTTTATGGGCAGGAGTGGATGGACATGCCTGGGCAGAATGGTGTAAAGCCAAAAACCACAGTCAGTTGAGAAGAGGTGTGGGGGTTTTCAGTGACTCGTCCTTCGAATGAATCTGATCTCAGTTGTTTGACTTTCTGGTTGCATAAGACTGATGTATGGGTGAGTTTTATGTGTCAGGCAGCAACTTGCGTCAGTTCAGCCCTTAGCAGCTTCTAGGTAGTTCCAGTTAAGAGTATTTCAGTGTTTAAACCATATGGTCTGTAACTCAGACTTGTCTCAGCAAAGGATTCACTCCAGTTTTGAGTCCTCTCATACATCCTATTGAGAAACAGAGGTTGACGAAAGTAGGAGCTTGTTCTGCAGGGTATTTTGATTTCTTCTTCAATGTTTGGCACAAAATTCCCTATCGAAATCCAAAGCCTTTCTGATCTTTTTTCCTAAGCAGACACCAGCTGCAAACTGTGATGAGTGTAGCACTTGTATAAATTGTTGAGGATTAAATGTGGAAATCCTTCACCTGTTTATTCAGATGTGCCTATATTGAAGCTACAAGGAAGATGATAAATCCACAAGCTCTGTCCTGGTTTTTATCTCCGCTAGAATGTGTTTTGATCAGTTCCCTGAGACAGGTGATTAGTGAGACCCACAGCATCCGAAAATCTCAGCTGCCTTGCTGCAAACAGGTGGAAGTCAACATGTCTGTAGTCAGCAGCTCTGGTGCACTAGCAGATCTTTTCAGTCCTGAGAGTAAAGAGCTCTTGGCCTCCTGAGCACAATGCCTGTATCTGCTGAAGCTCTCATTAGTCATTATGTGTTGAGTGGCCTTCTTTCCCTACATATTTACTCTGCTGATGTGAAGGTGAAAAATTGTGTTTGGCCCTCACCATTCAACTCAGGTGAATTGTCTCTATGTAAATATTTTGCTAACTTGACTCATTTGTCTGTAAGAACTGAGGGTTTAACTCCCCGATAGATATTTGCTTTTGACTTCTTCACTCTTTGCCTAGCACTTCTCTGGTACCCAAACCCCCTTTTAAAGTCAGGGAAATGAGGCTTGAACGGGGCCAGACTGTCCTCAGTTGCACAGAGTCTCAGGATCTCTGTCTGCCAAAGCAGCCCTTGGTGTGATACTTGGCCTCACTGAGCTTTCTTGTACAGATTGTAAGCTCACACCAGGAACTCAGAGTTTTGTGATAATTATTGAGCATCTTGAAGAGTGAAGTGGCCTGGTGTTGTCTTTGCTGTCAGGTGAACTTACTGGGGTTTGTCACTGGTGCATTAACTAGTGGCTCTTAGCATTGTTTCAGCCTGTAGCGGGATGTTGGGTCTGACTTTTGTGAGCATATTTCAGCAGCAGTGTCTCATGTGTTTCTTTGTCTACAGATACTTTAGAGACAGTCTTGTTTCAGAGAAGCTGTCTTCATGTGCTAAAGTGGTCGTGTTAGACAAGCAATCCTATTTTTTTTCACCAAGAGGCGGTTAAGCCAGAGCCAGGTCGAGATGGGCAGCAATAAAGTTAGAGTTGAGTGGTTCAGTTAAGAATGAGACTGTATAGAAGTGCTGGTTGTTAAAAGTGCTTCAGAGTCTGCTTTGATGCTGCTTTGATTCTGCTGTGGACATGGGACCCAGCAGTGTGTGCTGTGGTCACCATTCACCACAGAGCAGTAGTTAAAGGGTTCTAAGCAATACTGCCTTCCCTACTGCCAACTTCATGATTCATCCTCAGTCTGCAACTTTCCTTATCCACAAACCCACCTTTTCCTGCTGCATGAGACACTCAGCATCTTCCCCTGTCCTGTTCTGGCCCAGCTCTGTATCCTGGGGATTTCCTCAGGGAAGGATCACCAGAGTCTGTTAGCTGTCTAGCAAATCAGTAGCTTTGATTCAGAACAGCGAAAGAAAAAGACGTTTCTAATAAAAACAACTTTGTTAATGAAGCAAGTTGGGATGTGATTTTTTTTTTCTTTTCTTTGTTGTTTTAGTGACTGATTTTTACTTTAGGTATCACATGTTTATGGTTTCATATTTAATAACTAACGATGGACAAAAAAAAGTTGGTACTGTGTTGGTTCAAGAGTTCTGGAGTGCTTTCTCTTGTCAGGATGGTGTTAAGGTTTGAAGTCCTAACACTGAAGTTTTTTTTGGGCAAATGTACTGAAACCAAGAAGCTTTGTGCAGCACAGGGGAGAGGGGACAGCATGAGGAAGATGGACCCATCTGTGTAGTTCTGTTTGAAAGGCTTAGTGCAAATATTGCAAATAAAGGGCCTCCCAAGACAACAATTATCTTCTGTGTATTTGCCTGGATGAGGAGGCGAGAGAAACGTGATTGTGCAGATGTAACTGGGGTGGAGTGTGATTATCTCACAGGCAGCTCCTGGGCTGAGATGTGCTGGATTCTAAGTTACCAAGTCAAGCAGCAGCTGCGCAGAGGGCAATTATTGGAATTCTGTAATCATTTACTTCTGTTTTAGGCAGTCGTTAAGAATTTAACATGTGGGTGAGTTTGAGAAATGAGGTTTTGCTGCGGTTTCGGTGCTGGTTGTCCCAGGTTTGCTGGTGTAAGTTTGTTGGAGGAGTAGCTGAGCAGTTTGTTTTTCCTTCTGCCCCACATGCACGAAAGTAAATGTTTTCAATGTTGTCAGTTTCTTCCTGGAGTGATGGAAACAGCCTTGTTCTGCAACAGAAAATACAACAACTGTCCAGACATGGTAAATTACTGTGTAGAGCAAGTAGTAAGTTATATATATATATATATACAAATAACTGCATCGATAAAGGATTTCTTCAGATTCATTCTGAGGTTTGGATACTGGCCCATTTTTAGTCTTTCATTCAACTTACGTTTAGAGCAGCAATTGGAGTCAGCAGAGGTGCTTTTCACATTAAAAGCATTAACTGTATGAGACTGAGTTCAGTCGCTACCTTCAGTTGCTCCTCTCTCTAGAGCCTAGTTTCATTAGCAGTCCCTTTGGCATAACAGCAAGCTCCATTTTCTTTGATGGTCTGTACTTCCCTCAGCATGGCATCAGAAACTGTTCACAACATCAGCAAGAGCTTAACATTATAATAAAGTTTTTAAGAATAATTTTGTAGAAACTGAAACTACTTTTCTATGACTAACTGCAACACTTGAGGGTTGGTCCAGGGGAAAAAACAGGTAACGCAAAAAGCTGATGCTATGTTTTAAAATAAGGAGAGACAAGTCAATTTACATTAATACCTGTTAAGAGTGATGTTAGAGGGAAGGATGAAGAGGAAGAATCTTGTGGAGAATGAGATTAGTTGGGATTTTGATACAGCTCTTCATCCTCTCAGCCAAGTGAGTGAGCTGGTGTGAACCTCTGGGGCAAAGCTTGAGAGGACAGATAGCAAGTCGAAAGTCGTGGTGGTAGTTCAGAACAGTTGGGGCAACAAGGAAACTTGCGACTGTGGGCCTCGTCACATGTAAAGTGAATTTGTAACCAGCCTGTCACTGTGCTCAGGTTTCAGATTTCTTTCTGTGCATCTCCTGAGAACGTCAGTGTTGTCCCAGATTAGTGCCCCACGCGTCCAGGGAAGACCCCGTACACAGACTGCACATTCTGGGGGATGAAAGGTGTCCCTTTGAATAAGTGGTGGACCATATCTGTGATTCACGCAATCAGATTCTGCAGCTGTTAATACGTTTCCTTAGAGAGCTCTTGCAGAAATGTTCTTTCTGTAGCAACTCGTAGGAAGTGGGAACGGTGAGGGATTTCTGAACTTTAGATGTGATAGTTGATGGGGTGGTTGTTAAAGCAATACTTGTTAAATACTGATGCTTAATATTTTTGAGAAAATGGATGTGTAGTGTGAGAATGTACTGTTAGAATATTTTCAGCTGTGGTATTTGTGACTTTGCTCTTTGTGAACTGGGCCAGCAGCATCTAAACGGGTGTGTTAGGTGGTGGTGACTGATCTCCATTTACTTGCATACAGTGACTGATGGCAGGAGGTGGATGCCATTTGTTCTAATGTTGTAAATTATCTTGAGTGTTTAACATCCTGGTTTGCTGATCTGGGGAGGAAGGCTCAGGATTGTGCTTGGATGGATGTACATATGATTAATCTGCTGTTAGAAGTTGGAGCCAGGTCTCTTGCCCTCTTACCTGTATTCTGAATGGTTCTGTACAGTACAGATTACGATTTGCTTGGATGCAGGACTTCTGTTCCCCATAATCTTTGCCTTGGTTCTGTTTATTGGTGAGTTCAGCCATACTTGTGTGAGCATCAGTACAGAGATGTAATGAAACTTCTTAGACTTGTTGAAAAGTATCTGTGCTGTCTGCCCAGGCCTTGAATGTCTTTAATAAGAGTTTGGGTTTGTTGCAGAGGCAGCAGCATTAACGAAGCTTAGTACTTCCTACTAAATGTAATCCAGATCTGTCATAATTGTTTTGCTAAGTGACCAAAATGAAAGCAATCTGTTTGACTTGCAGTTCCTGTCATCGTTTTGTTGCCAGCCAAACAAACACTGTGCTCTGGTCCCATCTCTGCTGAGTACTCAGCTATGGCTAATTTTCAAGTTACTGCAAATAAATTATTTGACAATGTAAATATGCTGCCCCTGATGATGTTTGTGGTATTAAAAGGTTTGCTCATAACGGAAATCTCCATAGTGACTCAGAGATACAGAGTGTTTAATATGCTTTTTTGTTGTTTTTTCCCCTTCCTTTCTCTTGGGATTGTTCCTTCTTACAGGGGCTACGATGACCCCATTGAGACAGAGATGGTTGAAGAGAGGATACCTTACCTTCATGGTGGTTATGCAGCACCGCTGGCACAGCCAGAGAGAGGAAGCATGGCTAGTATTGACCGTCTGGGCAAGCGCTCCCCATCTATTGACAGCATCCGCAAAGATCCCAGGTGGAGGGACCCGGACCTCCCTGAAGTAATCGCCATGCTCAGCCACCCTATTGATCCTGTCAAGTCTAACGCTGCAGCCTACTTGCAGCACTTGTGCTATGAAAATGATAAAATCAAAAAGGACGTGAGGCACCTCAAAGGGATCCCCATCTTGGTGGGCCTGCTTGATCACCCAAAGTCAGAGGTTCATCGGAAAGCCTGTGGGGCTCTCAGAAACATCTCCTATGGGAAGGATAATGAAAACAAGGTGGCGATAAAGAACTGTGATGGGATTCCTGCATTGATCAGACTATTGCGAAAAACGAATGACATGGAAGTCAGAGAGCTAATTACAGGTCAGTGTCTGTAGTTTCTTTCATGAATTATTCTTTAGAGGAGCGTTTCAGGTTGAGGAACAAGAATTTCTGGAGATTAAAACATTGAAGGATAATTGAGATCACTGGCTGTAGCTGTTTCTTTAGCTGCACAAGGTTTGTGGTGTGAGAAAGCCTAAGGCAGACATGCCCTTCAAGAGGAAATCGAGGTCATCTGTGTGTGAGGCACACTCTGGTTTCCCTGGCTGCTGAGAGATGGATGGTGCTGCTTGGATGTTGCATGCAACTGCGTGTGGTTGAGTTACTGAGGCTTAAATGAGTTATAGCAACTTCATTGACAGGTAATTTGTAGTGCACTTGCCCTCAGCGTATTATAATCATGAGGTAAGGTATGCTAATCTAAAACTCTGCTTGTTAATCTCTTATAAAACAATCCTGCTGCCATGTCCCCACTGCTTCATGTTGACAGAGCAGCCAGTCTCCTCAGAAACACTTCCAGCCCTTGGTGCTGGGGGTCTCTGCAGCTTTCTATAAAGTTAAGCAGTTCTGGGCTGGAAAACTGATTTTAAGGAGTCTGCTGTTGAGATGCTCTGGGCGGCGGGTCTGCTTTTTGCAATATTGGATAAAGGGAGAATTAGATTTTGAAGTTACTGGGTTGTGCACACTTTGCTGGGGGTTTTCAGTCACTTAATTCCATTATTCAACCTGGTTTTTATTTGAACTGAGTCTTGGACACCATCCAAAAGGAGTAATAAAGTAGTATATGCAGAGTTTCAAAGTTCAGCCTTGAAGTGGGAAAGAGTGGAACAGTATGTCAGTGCTTAAGCTGAGGAGACGTATATTGTTGTTCAGTCTCTCATAACTCAAGAGGAGTGAAATGGGTTTCCCTTTCTCTTCTTGGAAGCAGCAGGGGATGTTTGGATGGAAACCAGGACAGTTGCAATGAAATTGAGTACTAGAACAATATTTTTCAGAAAGTTTTTCTGAGCGTGAAAGTGAGTCCAGGGCTAAGTGATTAGTTACCTTATCAGTGTTGGGTTCTCCAGGCAGAAGACCCTATTGCAAACACAGGTTAAGCCAGCAGCAGTAAGCATCAGAAAACTATAATTGCCTCAAAAAAATTAGAGCAGTTCTGCAAGTTCTTGCTGGTAATCACAATTCTTTGGCAGGAACAGTGGCCTTGGGTGTGCCTTCTGTTCTTCCTCAGCCGTTATAGGATATGTAGAAAACTTGGTTTAAATATACAGTGGAGAGCTGTCTGTTTTGTCAGAGAATCTCTAAGTAGCACGTGCTGGGAGTGCTTTGATAGCTGTCTGTGCTTTGTCTCTCAAACATGGAAACCCTGTAGGTATTGTTTGTGTTCCGTTTGTTGCATTCACTTAGTATGGTGGCTGACTTTCATTTTTGAAAAAAGAATAAATTTAGAAATCTGTTTATGTACTGCTCTAGTTTACTCAAAACTCATTACTGGAGTGCTGAGAAGGAATAAATTTATTTCTTTATATTCAAGAAAGGAGAAACCAGTCTGTAATTTACTCTGAAGGAGTATCATTATAATGCTAAGTGGTAATCAGTCACTTTGAGATGGCAGAAACAAACTGAATGTTGTTCCTTTCACTCTAAATGGCGATTGCTTTGATTTCCAGTTGATTCATTGTTTTTACTGTTCCAATGCATTTTGACAGTAGCTCCTGCTAATTAAATGTAGTGTTTTTATTCCACTTTGGTTTTTGCTGTTTAAAGCTATTTATTGCCCTGAGAAACCAGAGGAATACTGAGGGTATTAACCTAAATGATGTCCAGCAACAGATGATGTGCATTTGATCTCCACCTCACCAGGAATAATCCCATTCCACTTCTAAAATGATACCATCAGATCTGGTGTGAGACATTCAAGCATCAGTATAGAGGAGAGGAGTATTCCAGCAATGCCTCTGTGTCTGAGGCTGGTGCAACTGCAGTGTTCAAAGCCTCAGCTGATAATATGGAATTGTCCGTTTGAAAAACGAGCTCCAGAAGTGAGCAGAGAAACAAGAGCCAACTTGAAGTGCAAGGGAAGCATTCAGAGAGGGCTGCTACAAAAGGACTGTATTTCACAGCCTCAAAAATTCAGGCCACAAAAATTCAGATCTCAAGGTAGAAATCTTGACTTCCTATCTGAGTACTTTTCCCTAGTGAGAAACTGAAGTCTAGCTTTGCCATGGAAGTTTTTGATTCTGCCTGGAGTGAAATCCCTGGGGACTTTCAGCAAAAAAAAGGCAACAGTGTACAGGGTTTGCTTGTTCATTTTATTTACTTCCTTTAACAGGCTGCAAATTGAAGTTGGGTACAATGCATTGACTTTGTGGTTTAATATTTCCTTAACTCAATACTGACTGCTTTTGTAAAGCTGAATAATAGTCAGTCAGTCATCCCAGGTGTGGACAAACAATGACATGGTCCTGCTTGCTAAAGGGATCTAAATAATTGAAAGAAATAAGTCCTATGTCTTGAAGTTCTGCTTCTCTGCGCATCAGAAAATGCCTGCCTGCAGGACAGGAGGTACAGGAAGATACATCATTTGCAGCTGGAGGGGGTGATTTCTGGCAAGAGAGAGCATCAGTCACATCTGATTTGAGGTCAGTCTTTGGTTTTAGTACAGTTCTATGGCCTCTTATTATTTCATTATCAGATACAGCAGCCACAGCTGTCCAGGGCAGTCTGAATCAGGGCAGCCAGCTGAGACTGGTCAGTGGGTTAATGAAGTGGGGAAAAAAGGCACAACAGTATGTTACGGATGTGTTAAGAGATGCAGTAGTCCCAGAACAGGGGGAGGAATTGGATCTGTGGTGCCCAGTACTGAATGAATGAGACTTAATGTATCACAAGTGTGTTCACCCGACTGTTTTCCAGAACACATGTCTTGGAGAACACAAGTTTACACAAACGTATTGACATGTAATTTTTGAAGCAGGCTGGGGGCTTTACTGTAGAAGTCTGTAGAGGGAGGTTTTTTGTTTCAGATAGTACTGAGTTTAACAGAATTCCTGGGCTAATGCCATCTCTGTTCTTGCTATATCTGCACTAAAACAGACTGTCTCTCAAGGTAAGATAGGTAAGGTGTAAGGCAAGGTAGATAAGGTATGAAAAACACCTTAAAGCTCAGGTTGCATTCATAAAATATCACAGATCTCTTTTTGTTTTTAAGGTATGGCGTTACAAAACGTCCACTACTGCACTGAGAAAAATCTTGATTTAGTTGTTAGAGCATCCGTAAGTAAATAATGAATAGAGTTGTGGTGAGAAATATTCAATAAAATCCTTCCTTGCATCCCATTTTTAGTCTTCAAACTACACTGCTCAGCTTGCAGTGGATCATTTTCTTGAGAAATGGAGAGAAATGGGGATTAAGCCAATAAGGAATTAAATCTGTTCTGATTGGGAGAGCGGCATGAGTTTTATCTTGCGTGATAAGGGGTTTTTTTGTGGAGGAAATGTTCCCATCAGATATGCAAGACCAAAATTCTATTACATTCTTTGAAAAGCAATCAGAAGTTGGTAGGTTTAATGAATAATTTTGTTCGTTGTGAGAACATTGAAAGTAATTTTGTTGTTTAATGACATTGCACTGATTTTAAGTGGTGCATAACGTGATTTTCCTGATGCTGGCTATTGCCAAACTGGTTTTAATTGAAAAATGATTGACCTTCATAATACTCTGCAGACAAATATTTTTATCTAATACTGTAATAGAAACTTGCAGATTGATCAGCTTGATCAGAATTCGCACCTTCTGGGCATTTATGTATGCTGAGATTCTGTCAGCTGATCAGACACTGAATTCTCTTTGAAGTAGTGCGCTGTTCTGAACTTCTGATGGCAGAGGAGCTTACTCCTTCCTTTTTCTCTAGAAGGCTTGTCAGAAGAAGGGCCCTTTTCACAGTCTATTCTGACAGTGGTTAATTTGAGGTTCTCAACTTGACCACTACTTGTACTTCGGCACAGCTCCAATCTTCCAGACTCTGAATGATACCGGAAAGTCTGCCAAACAGATGTGTACAAGGACCAACATGCAGCAAGAAGCCCTCAGTGTGATCATAATGCAGAGTGCTTTATTCTTCCAAATGGTGAATTATTTGGTACAGGCTACAGATGCTGAAATAAATGGCTTTGAATTTGTGGTGACGTTGGATTTTTGCCCATGAGTGAGCACAGCAGGAACAGATTGCCCTTTGATTTCACAAGGTAGCACATACGTATTCGGCCACCATGTCTTTAGAAGTCTTTCCACAGCTCCAAGGAGGTGGAGATTTAGGAAATCATAGCTGTGACCCTAGCACTTTTAATATTACCTAAATCACATAGCTGTGTGGTAACTGTTAATGTATTTTTACAGTAATTGGTACTTTTGAAGTAAAAAGTTGAAGCTGTTGTCCTTGCTTAACATCTTGAAAGAGCAGTGGTAATGGTTGTAGCCAGAAATATGTAGTATTTATGAATAAAATAAACATTGATCATGACTGTGATCATCTTCCGAAAAGCAATAGCTCATCTTCTCTCTTTAGGTGGAAAGTCCATGCATTCTGTAGTTAAAAGTGCCGATTCTTGTAGTGGAATTGCATGGGAAGTGTAGATAATGCTATTTCCCTTATGCTTCGGTGTTAGTGACTTGATTTCTCTTGAGTGCTATTCATTTGAATTTATTAGTTTTAAAAACAGTGTTTCCAGCTTGTTAGATCGTTAGTGTGTTAGTCTAATAGAGACAGGGAATTATTTTTAAAGATGGATGTCAAATATACAGGGATTTTTTTTTTTTTACTCCAATTTTTTTTTCTTACTCCAACAGCATGATCTGAATTTGTTCCCCTTTTTTAATTTCTGTAGACACTCTCAGTGTCTCTTCTGTGGAATTTATTTTCTTGAGAGCCTAAAGGAGTCTGGGATTAGTCTTTTGTTTCATAATTTTAAAGTAGAAAAGTGTTTTGCTGCTGTTTACTTTCTGCATCCTTTTTTGTGGAATAATTTCACAATGAAATCAGCCTTGACTCTACATTTTCTTCTCTGTCCTTGAAGTCATGAGATCCCTGTTCATCTTGGGATAACTTTCTGGTAAGTGCTGCCTGTTTTCCTTTGTGGAGTGCTGCTCAAAAGAGGGATTCTTTTGGTTTTCCTAATGCAGCTGTCAAGGAGAATATTTATTAAGTGGTTTGATAATTTGAAGACTTTACTTTTTTCATAGTAAGACTGTCTTCTATTCCTCACAGTTTGTTGGTGTTTTCTGTGAAGCAAGTGTTGATGAGAAATTGAGCTTGTAAGTCAGTGTGTGCTTTTCTTCAGAGAGGATTGGGGGAAGCATCCTGTTTAACTTCAGTCCATGTTGTCTAGTAGCCACTCGGTAGCACCACTGCACATGAGTTCACTCTGAATGGCTTATTTCATACAAATTGCAGTCAGTCTCTTAAGAAAAATTCTTAAGAAATTTTGGTTAAGTATGTACAAGAGAGAGTTTTGTCAGGGCAGATGGTTTCAGTGCTGCTTTCAGTGCTGCAATCCAGTTGGAATGCTGTGGAATCCTAGTTGCATTTATTTAGATTTCAGATTAACTACTGGCAAATGAGAATACAGGACAAGAGGGAGTTTGGAGACCTTAGAACAAGAAAAAAATGTGAACAGTGGAAAACTTTGATATGATCCTGTAGTATTAGAGCAATTGTAAGTATGTGGTCTTGCCTGATGGTTCTGAAGCACTGAAATATGCCTCTGTAGCTTCACTGTACAGATAGCATGATGTCAGTCCTCCGGGAAAGGGGAGGAGGACAAGTCTCATTGCAGGAGTACTAGAAGTATGTGCATTTAAGGAAAGAGCTCTTACATACAAAGAGCTGTCAGATTTTCAGACTTACCCTTCCACATACAGATGATTTTAAATCCTCACATTGTTTCCAGCTGCCTTATTTTGCAATTTCAAATTAACAGAAATGCAGGATCATTGCCAATGCTGTACAGGGTTCCATCTTCGTGATGCCATCTTTTCCTAACTGGTTGGGGGTTTTTGAGCACTGCAGATACCAAATGCTCCATTTATAATCCTGTGAGGGAATCTTGGTGTAACCTTCCAGAGCCAGGGTATTCGGCACCCACTGTTCTAAATTCAGACGTAGGTTTGCTCCAGAGATGATTGTCTTGTATATATCCTGTCTAGTTTCTTGGTATTTATCTCTCTTAATCAGTGCTGGATGTTTGGATTTTGCATCTGCGTTCTGAAGTACTAGCCAGCAATGCAATTAGGATTTAACTGTAACTATTATTTTCATTTCAGTGAGTCTGATGCTTAAGGAATTGGTGTAGAATAACTAAAGAAAGATTGTCTAATCAAGTATTTAATTTAATTAGATGACTTGGGTCAGTTTTTATAGTCTTATTATAAATATTGACTTGCATTTGTTGCGTTTGTGTAGTTTTGAGCCAATTTGTTATGAGAAGTAAAGGTTTTTTCCCCTCAACAAAATGAGGCCAGTTTTGATTTTGTTATTTTCTTAATGTGCATTTGCAGTGCTAAAGGATGATTTATTGTAATGGGTACAAAGAGAAAATGAATTCATATTTCACCTATACAGTCTTGTTTGAAAGCTAAAAAAACCACTGATTATGAAAGTCTCCTCTCTGAGTGGCAAGGGCAACAGGCCAAGAAAGCAATATTGTTATATGGTGAGAGAAGAAGACTGGAAGAAGCATTATGGTGTTGATTCTGTTGTCTGCCTCAGTTTCTTTACTAATTACTGCAGTCACTTAAGTCTCAACAGATGCCTGGATTTTGTAGAGATTGCTTTGCAGAGGAGACACTAAAGCATTCAACTTCTGAAGCTCTGCTAATCATCAGCTTTTGAGGTTATCATATAAGTGCCAGTCCCTACTCAAATGGAGATAAAATTCCCATCCTGACCCAGTACCTGTCATGACCTTATATGGGTAATACTCTGATATTAAAATAGGACGTTTGACATTTGACACTTCTGACTTGTAACAGTGAAAGCCTCAGTGTGAAGGAGAGTTCCCACGAGATAGCTGCCTTTGCTCATGTGGAGCTACATGGTGGCTCTTGAGGAGCTCTGGCGGCTGGACGAGTGCAGAGAGACTGCCTTGCTACTGCTAGTGTTCTCCTGACTAACAGGGTCCAAGAAGACCATGTGTGTGTTAGACTGGGTGACAAAAGTAACAGAATCATTTCCTGGTAATTTTTTAAATTAGAAAGTTGTAGGTTTTAAGATTTAATGGAAAGGGACTGAAACAAAGAGGGGCAGCTTTGTTCGTTTGTGTATTCCTTTAGACGTGTAGTAAGAACTGTGTACCTACAGTTGGTGGTGTAACTCGCCTAAATTTGCAGCTGTAGGAATGCAAAGAGAAACGCTGTGTGCTCTGGGGAACGTGGCTTTTCCATTCAGAAGTGTTGCTTGTCTTCATGTTTTACTTTGCGATTGGAAGTGTGCATCTGGTTCCCTCCAAGTGATGTTACTGATAGCTCTGAAATGTGACCAGCCTGGTCCTATGCACAAACTGTCTCTACGGTGAGCGTCCCACTGTAGTCTTTTCCTAATGAGCAGTAACTGTCAGGATCCTGGTACAGCTCCACTGGGAAGTTGTCTCATGTATCTAATACTGGATGTTTTCACAGGTGTAAAACTGTTGTTCTGTGATGTTGGTTTGATGTTTGACTTCCGTCTACTTAGGTTCATGATTAAGGTAAAAATGGAAAGATGAGAGTTTTCGCTCCAGCTTCTTCAAGGAATTAAATGCTTGTGGCACCAGGTGATTTCAACACAGTTATTGCCTGTGTTCAAATCTGAAAGTAAATACTGGAGAGAGGAGTCTTGAGTAAAATACTGTCTTGTGCAGAGGATAAGCATAAGATCAAGGGTCCTCCATGAATTCATCCCTGTTTCTAAGACTTACTTAGAATTCTTGTCTGCTGTACTTGGTGAATAGGCTTAGAGGTGTAAAAACGTTTATGTATAAATACAGTTTTATATATGAAAGTCCTGCTGATGCCTAGCAGCACAACAAATTTATGTACTCTGTTGCAGGACTTGACTGTACCTTAATGAAAGTGTTGTCATGCCTTTGGACATGATTCCATTGCAGTGACTGGAGTTTTCCCTAAGGTTTGTGCTAGTCTGGCATCAAGTGGTTTCACCTTTCAGTTTTATGATTTAACCTTCTAGTGATTCTCTGTCAGTCCAGTGATTGTATTTAAATATTTTATGTAGTTACCTTTCTCTTGTTGTTTAATAATTAGTGTTTCTCCTGCAGGCACCCTGTGGAACCTGTCCTCCTATGAGCCACTGAAGATGGTCATCATCAACCACGGCCTGCAGACGCTCACCAATGAGGTGATCATACCTCATTCAGGTTGGGAGAGCGAGCCCAATGAGGACTCTAAGCCGCGTGATGCTGAGTGGACAACTGTCTTCAAGAACACGTCCGGTTGCTTACGGTAAGGCAGAACCATGGAGTGTTAATCACTGCAAACTCGCTTTAGGATTTCTTTAAAATTATTTTTACTTGTAATAACATGTCACGGGTCTTTATTTTTTGTAGCAACGTCCCCATTTCAGTGCCACAGTAGCTATGGTTGGAAGTATTTGCCCGCCACAGACTCACCTGGGCAGTGTAGGAGTGTGCAGTGGGGTCTGTGTCAAGAGTATGTTGTTTATGCAGGTGAGGGGGAGTGGATCTGTATGGAGCAGTGCGTAATGCAGCGGACAGTGATCCGGTGAGGTTAACTGCCAAGCTAAGAACAAAAGTACCGTTTTGCTTGCTGCAAATTCTGAGAATCACGCTTCTGTTTGTCTCCTATAGTGTGATCAGTGGGCTGCTCCTACAGATTTTGAGTGCCTTCACAGCTTCCCTCGATGATGCTGTTTATGTTTACTTGAGAAGTGCTTTTTCAAACAACTCTCTGCTTGTGTACAGGCCTTCTGTCACAAGGCATTTTTTTTCAGATGCTGGGGAACTGGTTTTGTGTACTTGCACTGAGCCTGACACATGGATCCAGTTTTAGCCACAAACATTTTTGTGGACAGACACGTGAAGCTAATGTGACTAAGGATCTGTGGGAATTGAGTTAAGAACCTGAGCCTACTCACCATTTAATAACCTATTTCTAATATTCCTTGCAAAAGAGCCTTTTCTGGTTAGAAGTTGTATTTGCATTTCTGAGAGCACTTCTAGAGTAGGACAGCAGATGCTAGAAGATGGAGTCGGGAGGGGGTCGTAATGCAGTCTGAAAATCCCGAAGAATCAATGTTCTCTAAAAACACTCTTTTCTTGTGTTTTACTTGGAGATAAAATAGTGGATGTGCCCTGTTAGATTCTTCAGCTTTATGAAGAAGTCAATTAGTTTGAACAAAACTAATAAAAGATTTGGCATTGTACCTTCTCATGCTCTGAAGTAGACTTCTGTTGGGTTTGACTGATCAGTGCACCTTCAGATGTTGTTTCATTTCTGTGTCTTGGGCTCATGGTCTCCAAATTGCAGTAACTATTCCCCTGAGGAACTTCACAAATGAAGAAAGTAATGAAAAGTGTTCTGAAGGGCTCATTACTTAAATTATTTGCAGTCCCACTGGTAAGTAAGGTCCTTTACGTGGGCTCCAGACGTCTTACGTTTTTACTTACCAGTGTCTCATTTTCTAATGGTGTTTTGCAAAAGGAAATTAGTCATTATGGAGGATAAAAGGATTATCTGGATGAATATGAGATGCTCCAATAAGGGAAGACAATAAATTTATCATTAGTAGACTAGCCTAATCTACCTCATAAATTTTTATTAATATGTGGATCCACTTGAACTTCTACATTCCAGGATAGCTTTGGGTCACTTTGTTGTTCAGCTAGATTTTTTTCCATTTGAAGTAGGATAATGGTTTGACAGGCTTGCAAAAAACTTTGTTCCCCTTTGGGCATTGTATTCCTGGGGCTGTTGAAAAGAGGTGTGGCACATAGTAGTACTGAGATACGCTAGAGAATTAGAACTTGGGGTAATTAAAGGTGGTCCTGACGTTCTTCAAATGCAGCGGGATGGCAGTCAGGGAATGGTGTCTGCATCTGTTGAGAGAGAAAAATGTGTCAGTCCTTTCATCTGCAGTCTTTGTCGGCGTAGCCATGTGGGACCATGTGCTTCCTTGTGGAAAGTGTGACACTTCAGTCAGATGCAGGGCGAGGTGATTTCGTGTTCCAAGTAGTTGTTTGGGGTAAATGGAGACATGATAGCAGGTCAGCAGGCAAAGGTGATCTCAAAAAGGTAGTTTGTTGTGCTGTGGAGAAAGCAATCTCTTGTCTAGGAAGTGGGGGAGAAGTGCCCTGGTGTCATCTTACTACTTAGAGTAAATCAGTAAATAAAGTGAGTCTGGGGCAACAGCCAAAATGCAGGGGTAGACGAGATAGGAGCTGTCTTTCAGTTGATTGTACTTCATGTTACAACATCTGTGATATTAGGTACCTTTTGTAGAGCACCTTCAAATCTAGGGATAGAAGTGGATATGTCAAAAGTACTTTCCATTACTACTGTTAGAAATAATTTTATAATGTATGTTGGAAAAAAAAAAAGGCACCAGCAAGTTAAGATAGTGAACACCAGCAGGGAATAAATAGTTGCCACCAGCAGGGAATAAATAGTTGCCACCATCTGTGTGGCAGACATCAGTGTTTAAAAACCCCTTTGCCTACTGTTCTCTCACTGACACAGTAACTGCTCCTAGAAATTCAATTCTCAATGAATGTTGCTCATTGCAGACTACAAACTGTTTACCAATTTGGTGTTTAATTGGGAGATTAGTCCTCTTGATGGTGTGCCAGCCGCCTTTGTCCCCCTTGGAAGTGCCTCAGGTGCATGTTGCGTTTTCTTCCAAAACAACTGAGAGACTCTTTGAACTTCTGAAGCTTCAGCTGTCCTTGCAGTGTGGATATCTAAGCAGAAGGCAGACGTTCCGCATGTGGGACACCATTCATTTCAGTATCATTTCTGCAGTTAATGAGGTTTATCAACAAATGTGGGCGAGTTTGTTTCAAACTCAGTGATTCACAGCGTGAACTGCCAGTTAATTACTTAGAGGTTTTTTTTTTTTCAGCACTATGTTCTCAGCTTTACTTTGTTCTTAATCTGTGTCTCTCGTTTGGTAATGTGGAGCCTTGGAAACACCTATTTCAAAATAATCGAAAACGAGCAATTTAAACAAACAAACGAACAAAATTCAAAACGCCAACACTTATCTGCCTTTTAGTCCCATCCCATTTTCCTTTCCAGCCCTATCCTGTCACCATCACCTTTTTCTCCCCTGTGTAGGTGTCTCTCCCTGGTCTCTTAGGGAGCTCAGGTGCTGGTGTGTGTCCAGGTCTGAGTAGGGCAGGGTGAGTTGGATCCTGTGATTTGCATGTGCCTGAAGGTGGATTAACATCTGATGTTAGCAGCCCAAACAAGGTAGTGCTGCAGGAATGTGTGGGAAGGAGTAGGAGTAGGTAGTTGTGGCAGATGTCTTAACAGACATGTGTACCTGCACCAGAGTTGCTTCGCTTCGGAATGAACTTTGCAAGAGGTGTGATCCATGTGCTCTTTCGCCTCTCACTCAAAGCCAAAGTATCTTAGTGGGCTGTGTTTCTACTCCCGTTCTGAAGTAACAGAAATCCATCTGTGGTGCTTAATGTTGATTTTTAGTTGGTAAGGCCAAAGGACTTGTGCTCAGGAGTGGATCTGTACTGGCTTTGGAGACCAGTGTTTATTTTAAGGGCTCCTTCTAAAGACAAACACTCTCCCATGACTGTGGCTCTCATAGCATCCTTTTGAATCCTGGTATCATCTGGTATATCACAAGTGGGTTTTGTGTGTCATCCCACTCTCGACAAAGACTGTTCTGAAACAAGTGTTTTGGGAATCCTGTATTCCTCTTCGTGAAATGAGGACTTGACAACAGAGTTGATTTGCCAACTCTGACCTGGTGAGACGGCATCCGGAGTATTGTGTCCAGTTCTGGCCCCTGGAGAGAGTCCAGCGCAGAGCAGTGAGGATGATGAAGAAAGTAGAACACCTCCCTTATGAGGAAAGGTTGAGGGAGCTGGGTCTCTTTAGCTTGGAGAAGAGGAGACTGAGTGGTGACCTCATTAATGTTTATAAATTTGTGAGGAGTGGGTGTCAGGAGGATGGAGCCAGGCTCTTCTCAATGTCATCTAGTGACAGGACAAGGGACAATGAGTATAAGCTGGAACATAGGAGGTTCCATATAAATATGAGAAGGAGCTTCTTCACAGTGAGGGTGACAGAGCCATGGAACAGGCTGCCCAGGGGGATTGTGGAGTCTCCTTCACTGGAGACATTTAAAACCCACCTGGACATGTTCCTGTGTGACTTGGTCTAGGTGATTCTGCTGTGGCAGGGGGATTGGACTAGATGATCTTTCAAGGTCC
>JAOXOE010000776.1:1283112-1307790 GCA_028565055.1 Phoeniculus purpureus | reverse complement strand
GACTTGGTCTAGGTGATTCTGCTGTGGCAGGGGGATTGGACTAGATGATCTTTCAAGGTCCCTTCCAATCCCTAATGCTCTGTGAATCTGTGATAACGAATTTATTGCATGCTGCTTCTGTTTTCTTCACGAAGCAACACTGAAGATTTCAGAAAGTAGTGCAGATGATGATAATTTTGTCTTCTTTCTTACACTGAGATCGGGAAAAAGATGGTGTCTCCTCTTCCATGGGGTTGTTTTGTTTCCAGGGGCAGACCTAATGTGATAAATACATCTGCAATGTCCATAAGGATTTTACTACTAAAAATTATCATGAGCCTTCTGATAGAAGTTCCCTAGGATGTAATTTTATAATATTAGGGTATTCTTACATTCTGTTGAACCCGTTGAGAGAAATAATAGGTATGGTGGAAATTTGGAAAGGAACGGTAAAAAACGCAGCAAAGATTGAGTTACTGAAATTACACAGATACTTGGTTAGGGAACACTAGGGCTGGGGAAGAAGTAAGGAAGACGTTTAATATGCACAGATGTTTATTTCATTTTCAGTACGAGTTTCATGTCTTCACATTGTATTTTATGCTGTTAGGTTTGAGGAGAATGTATCTTCTAGTTAGTCTGTTTTATTTCTTTAAATCACTAAACCCCTGCTGGGACTTGCAATCCAGAAGCATTAATTTTTAAATTGCACTCTCCTGCACTTTACATTATGTAATGCTTTGGTGCATCTTAACAAAGCAATTTCGCCATCCTTCCTACAAAGTTGACCCAGACATGAAGGCTCTTTAGGAAAAGAGTACAAGTCAGTGGGATTAGTGGAGGTAAAGGTGGCTCACATGTGCCTGAGTGGTGCCAGAGACCTTCACTGCGTCTCCAGGTTTTTCTTAAGGTACTTTGCTTTCTAGAAGGGAAGGAAGTGCCACATCTGTGGGTCAGAGGGGGCTGCTGCAGTCACGGTATCTGTTTTGCCTTCTGTGTAGATACTCATTAGCATTACAAGTTCTCCGGAAGCATCAAGGATTTTAATGGTTTAAAACTGAAATTCATTCAGGTCTTAATTGCTGTTTTCTGCCTAATTACATTTAATTCTCTCTTGGATTTTTTACTTCTAAGAGAACAGAGTGGAACTTAGTTCCTAAATTGCCAACTTTCTAGCCTGATTCCTGTGCTTAACTGACCTGCTGTCAACAAATGTTAAATGAATTCATTTGCATAGCAAACAGATGCAAAGTGCTCCTTTTTCCAGAGTACCATCTGTAGCTGCAGCATTTCTTGTCAATTCTCCAAGTACAGAGAAATTCACATTCACAAATAGCCTCCAGGTTCAGAGACCTGGCCGTGGGTGTATGAACACAAACTGCACCCACTTGACTTCCCCTAAACACATGCGTTCTTCAGATCAAAATTGCACAGAACAGCTTGTCCGACAGAGCTCCTAAGAAGAGAAGGGACAACCTGGTGGTGAAAGCTGTGATGAGACTTGGGAAGTATGGGTTTAATTGCTGTTCTGCTACTCTCTGACATAATTATAGGCAAGATTAATGGTATAAACCTTTTTGTGGTCTCATTTTCAGTAGGCCCTATCTCTTCCTTGTTGTGGTGAAATTCAATCTCCAAAGTGCCTGGGTGGATCTGGATTTCAGTCACTGATCTTCACTTCCTTGTCTTTAATATGGGATTGGCACTTCTGTCCTTACCTTCCCCTGAAGTTTCTAAATACCAGTAGTTCAAGGATTTTGAAATGGTTGATCTTAGAGACAGCAACTGGGAGTAAGTAAGTCCTATAGAGGTGTAAATCCAGAGTTTGATCCCATGGAATTAAAATCTAAAGGTCATAGTAAGTGTGAGGTAATGGTCTTTGAAAACACGAGCTCAGGACTCAGTAAATTCAGAGCTGCACCAGATGAGAAATGCTGCGTGAGTATCTACAGGCTCCTGTTACTTACATGTACTTCAGAGGAAAGAAGACTGTAGGAGCTTAATGGTAAATCATTAATACTCAGATGTGCCAAGTAGAGTTTTTGCATGAGAGTGTTTTAAGCCTTTTTCTGAGGACAAAAAGCGTTAAGGTACCAGCATGTGCATCTTGTTTCGCAAATGTAACTTAGAGTGCTTCAGTCCACCATAAGACTGCTTAACGCCATCGACTTGTTCCTCGAGTCCCGTTGTCATGATATACTTTTAGATGTATGTATGCACACAAACACCTACAGCACCCGCTGTCTGTAGCAGCAGTCTGTGAGGCACATGGAGGTAAAGAAGCTTTATCCGACAGAATCTGTTGGCAGACAAGTTCTATGTACCCTAAAAACTGTGAATGGCTCAGTGATACTGATGTGTTTGGTTTTTCTTCCTATCTCTGCATGCTGAATCTGGGGGAAGAAGTCTGTCCAAGCCAGGTGCTTATGCCCTTCTTTCTTATTAATGAACAATGTATGGCTTTCCTCTGAAGAAAAGCGTTTGGGAATTGGAGCATTCACAGTGAATTACCTTCAGGCTCTATCCATCTTTAAATCTTGCAGGCACGATCACAGTATGTGACAGTCACAGTGTTTGTCCTACCTGCACTCTCATACACTTGAAACAGCCTTCATCTCCGATGACTGAAGTAAGAAGGCACTTAAGTGTGAGTCTTTGACCTGGAAGCGCTGTCTAGTGAAGAGCAAGATGCAGGAGGTGAAGCTCAGGTGATGCTGCTACAGGGCTGCCAGCTGAGCTGCCCTTGGTGTCAGGGGAGCTCTGCTTATTGAAGCATAGCAGGACAGAGAGAGGTTAATGTGCGTTTTCAGGTGCCAGCTTTTATTTTCTCTTTTTTTATCAGCAGCAAATTAGTAATTGAGCTTCACGAGTGGAGCGTTAGCACAGAGGCCTTTGTGCCACAGCTGTGTTTTCCCCCACAGCAAAAAAGGATTCTGTGACAAAGTCATTCATTTAACTTGCCTTCTTAATCAGAAGTCTTAATTCCTCCCATCATTGTTCAAGAGGTGGCTTTGGAGTCTTTACTGAGCAGCTGTTTACCAGGGAGGCCTGGGGAGGACTTGTTACAAAGATTTAGCCCTTCCTTGTCCCACCATGAGCTGACAAGGGCAGATGAAGCAGTGTCGATGTTCACGCACCCACCGTACTTGGTGGCTGGTGTCCTGGTCTTTCTGTACTGGGTACAGCCTTTGGGAGATTGCTGCTCTGGAAACTGGAGCCTCTGGTACTGCCAGTGTGCTGTTGTGCAACTCGTACTTTTGAACTGGACTTTCAGTGAGTGGATATTTTTAGGAAGAGAGAAAAAACGAACAGAAATTTGACTGAGAATCTTCACTTTGGAGGCAGCAGGCAGCATGGAAAAGGGAGAAGCTTATCTGTCCAACCCAGACTGGAATGAAACCAACTCAAATTAAAAACCCACACAATAGAGAGGAGTGAGCGAAGGCAGTTTCTTAATTAGCTTACTGATGCTGTGCAGGATCACAGCATATGGCTGTCCTGGGGCTTATATGATGAGCAGAGCGTTTAATTCGTGCTAGTAAGGAGCTGTTAGGGTTCCTCCTGACAGTTCCTGATGTTTAGCTTGTAATATAAATAAATTATGCATAGATTTTAGCAGTGGAGACATAACCTAGTTACATGCAACCTTAATGCTTTACAATCAAATCTGAAGTATAAATTTAAAGTTGTGCACTTGCTCATTGCCTTCTGTCATTACTTAGAAATGAATCTAGGTCCCTTCACTGTTGGCTGTCACTGATGGGAATCTACAGAAATGGCTGTTGCTATGGTGGGATGAAGACCAAGACTGAAGCAAGGCTCACTACAGTCACTGTGAGGGACAGAGTTTGCTTTGGAAGGCATGTGAGCTGTTATCCTTAATTAGATAAATATTACCTCTTTTTTGCTTTTTGAGATTCTCTTTGTGTTGCAGCAAATGTGTGATAAAGGCTGAGGGGCTTCTTTGCTGCCTCTTCTCCACACAGAGATTGGGGTAATTTGAAAGCATGCAGCTACTATCCATCAGAATTCTTGTGTAGTGTGTGTTGTTTTTCATTACAGGAGAGCAAGTGAAAGCCCTCCAAGTAGGTCATGCAGGAGGTAACCAGTCAGCACTTTCCTGCAAAGGCACTACACGATGTTTTGAATATTGAAAGCCACAAATAACAAAGGATGGACTTGACATCTGTACCTTGTTAAATGATGCTGCCAGCTGTTGAGCCTCTGCTTATTGCAGGGAGCTCTTTCAGACACTACTGATGTGGGTATCAGAGATGCAACTGTGCTTTGCAGGTCTTTTCTCTAATGCCAGTGTTGCTGGAGCACACACTAAGCTTGTGAAGCCCTTTTTCAGGGATAGTTTTTGGTATGTCCTCTTCTCATCATTTGACCAGCTATAAAATACCAGTCCCTTTATTCAGGAAAGCTGTAAGGGTTTTTATGTGCAAGGCAGCTGGGGCTGCTCTGCTGCTTATCTCAGGTTGAGCTGGTAAGTGGATGCTTAAGTGGAGTCAAAATCTCCACTGGGATCTTCTGCTCAGATCTGATACACCTTTTGTCAGCTCAACAGCTGCTCCCTACGTAATGTGACCATCCATAGAGACAGCTCCCGTTTTTCTGTTCGCTTGATTTGGACTTTGGCTTCTTCCTATTTTCTTCACCCTGTTCTCTCCTTGATTTTCTGATACAGCTGTCTGCTGCCAGACTCCACTGTGGTGTACAGGGCTCTCCGACCAGTGCTGCCCAGATTGGGTTGTATTTATGCCACAGGCAGCTGCTTTCTTTTTCTCTTCTGTTATTTTCAGAACAATGAACCTAATAGCAATTAAACTTTCTGGTATTTCATGTGAACTGGAGTATGAATTCATTCTATTTCTGCATGAAATGATGGAATGATTTTTTTTAATACGGTATCTTCCTCTTTTGGGACATTCAGTACACTCGGAAATAGAGTAATCTACTGCAACTATTATCAATCTCCTTTGGCTGGTGTCCAAATGAAAATTTCTTAATAGTGAAGCAGAATGTGGGTGTGGAAGGGTGTTTGTAGAGCAAGAGATCTGTTTGTTAAGGTAGATGTTAATAGAACAACTCATATATTTAAATTAGACTTCTGAGATCATTGTATTTTTTTATCAGCTGAAGTATATAAACCCCGATGTCTGGACAGCAAAACATCAGTGATGGGGTTGGTCAGGGTGTAGCAAGGAGTCTGTACGGCCTGTCAGCTCCACCACAGCACTGCCAGTATTCAGCCCACCAGTCCTGTGTAGCTCTCTGGACTGTAATGATCACAGTTATCCTTATCTTCTACAATGCTGAGACAGAGGAGCCAAAGTTAGTTTTTAGCCTGGCAATACAAAAACAGCCATTAAAAGGTCATTTACAGTAGTGAAGAGTTGGATTCATTTGGGCAATCTGAGACCATGCAGTGTGCACAGAGGCTGTTGAAAACTGCTCATCTCAGTCTCAGCTTCTGCTCTTCTCTGTACTTCTTCCAGAGAAAGATGGACATGTTTCTAAGAGCATATCTTAAAAATTTCCGGTTCAGTAGTGTTGTTCTGCAACCTGTTGTTGGAGATTTCATCCCCAGCTGAGTCTCTAAACAAGGTGCTGCGTTCAGTAATGGTCTAACCTCTGGCTTTTAGCTTTATCTCAGCACTGCGAGGTAACAGCTGATGGCCCTTCTCAGCCAGGTGGCAGACACAGCAGTAGTCTTGGAAATACTAGTTTTAATGTTCAGAGGCAAAAATGTCTCTGATGCTTGTGGTTTCAAGTTTTTCCTCCGTCATTTAAAAAAAACCAATGAAAGCTCTTTTCATCTCCAGTTTCTCTTTAAAATTGTTAGGGAGAGCACAGTGGGGGCATCGCTGCATGCTTTGCATTGAAATAGTGCAAATTAAGTGCCACGCATTTAATTACCTTCAAATCTTTTCTCTCGAGGATAATTTAGGTGTGTGGCACAGATAGTAGTAACAGCACACTCATCCTAGAGGTTATGAATGCCAGCTCTGCTCTGCAGGTGTAAATGCTACGTTCAGCCTTGCATATTATTAAGACTACGATTTAGTGATAATGATAACCTTATCTAAAGCATCAACAGATTTCTGAGAACATTCACTACCATTTGCTGAAGTCTTTAATACCAACAGGCTGGATTCTTAGCCTGATGTGTTTCTGTGCTGTAGGTATTTACTTTTCTTTAACGTTTACTTAGTGCTCCTCTGTTTTAATTTCTCAGGAAAAGCATATTTGAACATCATTACAAATTTCTTTCGCTAGTCCTGTCTACAGTCTGGGCTCCAAGAATTTGTGGAAGAATCCAGGTTGCTTTTTCCAACTGAAGGCTGGAGTTCTAAAGTCTGTGGAAAGAGATTTGTGCTTTACTGTTTTACATGACGTCACTCACACATTCGGTTTCCTTCCACTGTACTTGGAGTAACAGGGACAATAATCCAAATTTCTTGCTCTAGAATTGATCTTCTGACTGTGGAGTTGTATATATTTACATTAAGCACGTTGGGAAGCTTTCCACTATCCTTTGCAGTGTGCTGTAAGAAAGATACCACTGTTCTGCTTAAAATACATTTTTCATTTATTTGGCTCTCAGAATAGTATTGAAAAGCAGGAAGTCAGGGAACGCAGCAGAAGCTGCTTTGAGGCTGAAGAGACAAGGCAAGGAGAGCAGACTACAGACAGCAGAGATGAACAGCAGGTATCATTTGCCACTGATTTGTGTAAAACTAGTTTGGATAGTTCTTTTACTTTCCAGCCATTTGAACAGGTAGTCAGTTTTCAATTATAACAGGATTTTGCCCATCATCTGTGCCTTAAAAGTCCTACAGAGTGCTTGTTTTGGGTAATTTAAACTTGAAGTATCTGTGCCTTCATCTTTAATATTTCTTGATATTAAACTGTCCTAGCAGTAAGTCCATGAGATCATGTGTTTAATTGTAGAGTCTTGGGGCTATTCCAGTTGTTGCATGGCAGCCTGGTTCCTAAGCAACAAAGTTAACGAGCACCTCTGCTGGGGCTAGGCTGCTTCTTTTGTTTGTCTGCTATCGAACACTTCATCCACTGAAGAATTAATTGTCTTCCGATAAAAACCAATACTTCTCTAAAGTGTAGAGAAGTTCAGTGAAAAGCAAAAGTCTCTACTTTATCTAAGCTTGGGTGCCGTATGTTGACTATCTGTCTATGCTTGACTTTGAGCAAGTTTCTGCTCTGAGAGAAGCTTTTCCATCCTTCTGTGTTGCCCTGGGTTAGACGACTGCAAACCTTCCGGTAACAGCTGGTTGAACCTGATGCCTGGTTGTGGAGTTTGTCACTTTTGAAAGAAGGTCATTTAGAAATTTTGCTTGGGGTGTGATTTGCTTAGGTCTTTCATTCCATAATACAGGTCTATCATGCAAGGTGCATCAATAACAATTCCAGTGCAGATGTGAAAAGGAAAGATATTTTCCTGATTCTGCTCAGTGCAGTGTGGCAGCAGGTTGGCTATTTCATGGCAGTTTCTGTCCTGTTTAATTACCAGCGCTAGCTGTCTTGTCCATGCAGTCACTGTAGTCTCCAAGCTACAATCCCTTAGGAATATTTTGATCTGTCTGACGACCAGGTGATGTTTTCAAAGAGGGTAGGTACTTAAAGTCTTAACACCCAAGGCGGGAATGCAGCCTGGCATTTTTCCTGGGTTGCAGAAGTTTTTGAAAGGTTCCTCTGGATCGTGGAAAGTTACTGTGGGAGTACTTCTCCTGGGACTGTCAGATGAGAACTTACTCAAAGCACGTTGTTAAAACACTTCCACTACGCCAAATTTTGCTTAGTGCTTTGGGATGTTTAGTGTACCAGTGCCTTTTGCAGTGTTGGAACAGCAGACATCACAGTCTGAAGCAGGTGCTGATCTCCCAGGGCTCAGTATTTTGAGATCTGTTTGCCTAGACTTCTGTGGTGAAACACATGAGCTGAGCTCTCCAGTAGGTCTGGGTTATAGTTACAGACCAGGAAATGGGCTTTGTTGTTCCATGTCTGATAAATCCCATGGGCTGCCAGAATCTCATTACCCGAGAAGGGAAGAATAACAGGATCCCAAGAGTGCTGGGTATTTATGGAGCAGATGGTTCTGCATGAGGTGCTCGTGAGGCTACAACATCAAAACTACAAGGTTCAGAGTCTGGATAACTTATTCATAGCATTCATTAGCTATTAAATTGATCCTGCAGAGTTTTCATGCTTATTTATCTGTCATGTATATGGGAATTTTTTCTTGGGGCATTAATTTACAGTAAATTCTGCTGTAGTTGAAGATAACAGTAAGTAATATCAGCAGGTCATGCTTTTACTGATACACTTTTATAGTATCTTTTCCAGTTATAACCTTATCAATGTCTGCTTAAAGGTTATTCCTAATATAGATGAAAATATAAGAAATACTGTGATAATGTCTATAACAAAATAAATGTGTGGTAGCACAAATGGACCATAAAGAAGTCCCTTGTGAATGGACCATGGGGCAAGAAAGGTTTGAGGGATTTTTTTTGTTTGTTAATTGGCAAAATTGGACGTTTATTCATTCACTGTTTGAAGTCTGCAAGTATTTCTTATGTATTTTAGCTCTCTGTTTCTAAGATGTGGTGAGGGAGGAAGAAATGTGATCCACAGCTCCAGCTGAGATTGTTTTTAATAACATTCCATTTTAATAGAACTGCTCAGAGGTGGAGATCTTATCGTTTGTTGTTATAACTCCTGAAAGGTATCACAGAGAATTTGAACTCTGATTTCAGCTTGGTACAAACTTTACATTCAAACCCCAAATGTTAATTTTATACAAAATGGGTAGTACATCTGGAGATGGCAAAACAGCTCACAGAATTCTTTCCTCCATGTCTGCTGTGGATTTGTATTTTAATATCCACTTTACCTGCCTCCTGTCAGCCATTGCTAGAGGTAAGGCTGTGCGTTAAGGTTTGGGGAAAGGATTCATCTATCTGTGCATTTCATTTGTGTTCTTAATTGAAAGTTAATGTGCTGTTACAGCAACCAGCTCACAATTAAGTGTCTTCAGATTTTGAGAGGTCTCTGAGAAAATGTGGGGTTTTTTTCCTAGTCATCCAATTAACTTACCAGCCTGCCTGGGTGACGAGGGGACACGGGAGGGGGCCATGATTGATTTGTTAATTACTTGGAGATTGGCAAGCCCTCTAGTTAGCTAAATAGAAAAATTGGCTGTGCGATCCTGATAGCAGAAGGTAATGACTGTGGCCTGACCTTTTGAGAGCTAACCTTACACAGGTTTGTGGAATTCAAAGACCCGGAAAGCTGAAAGGTTGGCCATGTTGTTGTTGAAATTAGTGTGTTTCAGGCAACATTTAGAAAATTGGTGCTTACGCAAGACTGAAGCTTCAGTTGTTGATGTGCAGCTCTAACAGCTCTGGGTAGCCTTACACAGCTTGGTCTCTTCTCTTCTACCTGATCCATTCTCTTGTGCCACATGCAATAAATGTAAAGCCCTGTAAGCACACTGAAAGGCATTTTGTGCTCAAGTGTGACTCGTCCAGGCTTTGTGCTGAGCCTGCTGTACAACAGGAAAGGTGGACTGCCAGTGTCAAAATGTGTGATTTCAGCTGGGCGTCAGTCAGAAAGCTGGGGATACAGAACAGATTTGGGGAGCCTTTGCACCGTCAAGGAAACAGCAGTTGTACGTGGTGATTCTCATCTGACTTCTTTGGAGCAGATAGAGGCCAAAGAAAGTGAAGAACAATTTTATGTGACGGATCAGTTAAATAAAGTAGAGCTTTATTGTATACCTGCTTTTAATCTTTTCCATTTTTCTCTTCCCTGGCCCTGCCTGTTGAGCACACTTGTGGTTTTGCGTGGTTTTCTTAGAAGTATTTCTTGAAAAGGTGGTCAAGCACTGGAATGGGCTTCCTAGGGAGGTGGTTGAGTCGCCATCCCTGGATGTGTTTAAAGATCATTTGGATGAGGTCTTGAGGGATATGGTTTAGGGGTGAACTTGTAATGTAGGGTAGGTGGTTGGACTCAGTGATCCCAGGGGTCTTTTCCAGTCAGAGTGATTCTGTGAAAGTATTTATTAGAGTAAAAGTTCTGGCTTTGAAATTAAATTTTTGGTAGGTGTATTATTTGCTTTGAAAACTCCTGTCCAGGTTAAGGTCTGTCACTGGGCATGCCATCATCTCAGAAAAATGTGTGTGTAGGCATCTCAGTGACTGTGTGAATTTGACTTTCCATTCAGATGCAGGGAGCTGCAGATGGCGAGTTGCCCCTCTTTTGCTGAGATTTAATGTGTTTGTAAAATTACTTTGCCTGCAAATTGTTCATCCAAGGCAGTAAGTTCTAATAATTATAGTATGAATTGACACACCTTCAACTTTGTGGTGACAGAGGACTAAATTTTCTCTTAAATCTCTCCTGTTAGGAACGTAAGTTCAGATGGAGCAGAAGCACGCAGAAGACTAAGAGAGTGTGATGGCTTGGTAGATGCCCTCCTTCATGCTCTACAGTCTGCAGTTGGCAAGAAGGATACAGACAATAAGGTGAAATGGAGTATTGTAACTGAATGGATGTTTCCATTAATCTGGGATGAAGTCTTTCACTGCAGTCTTTCTGTTTCCTAATGTCAGAAGGGGATTATACCTGCCTCAGAAAATACAGTAATTATCTTCCTCTCATCTCTGTCATGATATCCCTGCTACTGCTGATGGGGATATCAGTACAGTGCTGCTCTGATGAGCTGAGCGAAGGCAAGTAGTTGAGACAGGTGGGGACAGTAGTCATGTATTATTGCCAGTGACATTATTGCCATTGTTGTGCTTTATTTAATTGACATTTGCAAGTGTGGCCTCCAAACCAGCATTGAGACCCCTTGTATTGTGCTTTGGACAAGACCAGCAAAGAAATCAGTTTCAAGGCTTTACTCAGCACCATCTCTAAAAACTGTAGTGTTTGGACATTAAAGTATGTCTTAGTAGCTGCAGCACTTCTATTGTGGCTTCTTTTTTAGGTGCAGATTTTGATTCATCTGTTTTTGCCATCATCTCATCCTGTAGCACCTAAAAGCCTATTTGTATGTGTAAGAAATGTCCAAAGTTTAGCTGGTTTAAAAGAGAAAGAGCATGCTATTTCTTTGTGAGACCAAGAAGGCTTTAAAGCCTTGTTATTTTACTCTTTTTGAGTCCCACCATGTGATGGACTCATATCAAGGGAATTACAAAGCCCTGACACCTAATCACATAATTCTGGAAGTGGATTTTGCAACCACCTGGTGGTTTCCATCGCAACCTCCAGAGTGCAGCTCTTGTCAGAAGCCGATGTGTTACGTGTTAGCTATCACTACAGAACAACGTGTGTTCTTGTTGAAATCCTCACAAGGCCTAGATTCTGACCCAGAGGAAATTTAATAGAATGGGCCCCTAGGGGCTGATAAAGGTTGGAAGAATGAGAGAGAAGCTTGTATTAAAAGAAGATCCTTATATGATGGCTTTATGCTGTGTGTTTCATCTTTGATGAATGGTTTTCTTTGTGAGACCAGGTGGTATTTTTTATGAGACAGTTTTCCCTGTAAATGGGAACTATTTATGAAGCACTTAGAATAGAATTGTATTTAGAGAAAGAACAAACCTTAATTTAAGGGGTCTTGACTAAATCTCCCTTGAAAGCTGCTTTCTTTTCCTGGTGGGCTTGTTTCTAAATTTTCTTTGCTGTGTAAGATAATGTTTTCTAAGGAAGAGAATGCGATACTCACTACAACATAAATTTCTCTGTAACAGTCCGTGGAGAACTGTGTGTGCATCATGCGGAATCTTTCCTATCACGTCCACAAAGAGGTCCCTGGAGCTGATAAGTACCAAGAACTTGATGGCAGTCAGACTGCAAGCACGGGAGGCTCCCAGAAGAAAAAGAAAGACGATGCTGGTTGTTTTGGTGGGAAGAAAGCTAAAGGTACGTGTTGCAGACGCCTCAGAAATGGAAATGGATTTGGGGGTGAATTTTGCTGTGCTGGCCTGCACTTGCAAGCACATACATCATGCGGGTTTAGAAAGATGCGGCTTGTTGGAGGTACGTGTTTGCGGTGTTGTGGCATGTGCTCATCCCCCTTGTTGCATACTTAGACATATTTTTCCACAATTGCTGTAGTTTTGTTGGCATTAAATATGCAGCATGCAGACAGATGACGCTGCTTTTGGTCCAAGGTGGATGCACTCTGCCTCTTTCCTCTGTGTTGGTCTGTTCTTGCATCTGTCAAGTCTGTGCTTAATCCACTTGCTTGGCTTTGTATGTTGTTGTGGCCTCTGGAAGCCAGGCCAGCATGCCTTTATCCCCATGCCTGGTAGTCCTGTCTGTACATACTCCATGCCTCCAGTCTCTCACATTTCAAAACAAACTAAAAGCCTGCTGTCCCACTCATACCCCAAACATACAAACCCCCAATTCTGTCACTCTTTCAGTAATTTAAATTGCAAACATGATTTTGTAGCTTTTAATTGTCAGTCACTTTTAGACTTGTTCTGTCCTCTGGGGCATGTATGTTGCAAATGAGTTTCGTTACAAGAGAGGATTAGTAGTCTCAATAACCCCTTTCTGTCTTTCCTTAAGGAAAAAACACTCAGATTAGTTTTCTTTGTTTTAGAGGAATGGCCATTCTACACTAAATTCAGGGATGATTAATTCCATTTTTTTGTGTAGGCTCCATTCTCCTCTTTCATAGCTACTCAGTGTCCTGACTTACTGTGTGTAGCCAGATCTAAGGAAGGATTTGGTCCTGATGAGCTGATGTGGAACTGTTTGAACTTGATGGACTGTGTGCCGTGTGTTTATTCTTCCTGTGACCTGACCTATACATGTAATTAAAATGTTCTGTGTTTCCCTGTGTGTTGGGGAAGTCACTACAACGTGAGCTTGCATTTGCAGACAAGTCTGTCATCAACTAGATTTAAACTCAGTACAAAATTACAAAAGAAAATGATGGGAATCTATTTCTAATGACTGGAGGAAAAACAGAAAAGAATTTTACCTGCCTGGCCAGCCTGTTCTCACAGTGAATGACTACAACTTCAGTGTGATAGCCTTCAGAAACCCCGAACGTGCGCTGACTGGAGCCTGTTCCCTGCCACTTGCAGCTCCTGTTGCTTGTTGCTTGTTTTGCAACACAGTCAGTGGAAACATATTTTAGGCATAAAAGCTCTGAGTGTGCGCTGCGGGAGGAAGGGAGCGTGCTGATGGAGAGCTGGCATCTTCCTCCTGATGACAGTGAAAAGCGAGCGCTCTCAGGTGGCTGTTCTTGTTCACGTGTCTGCCTGCTGCCTCTGAGGGCAACCTGTGTATATAATACGTGATGTCTACACACCTTCTGTCTCTCTGCACCCTGACAGCTTCTGTTTATTAGCCCATGGCATCTGGTCGTGTCCTCTTGGACAAATTAGTCTCAAAACCATCTGAGAGAGAATGAACCCACGGATTGCAGTGAGCAGCGCAAGTGCTCAGTGCCAGCTTGTTTTACCTCTGTCTTCAGCAGGAAATGACAATTTCCACAGTACATTACAACAATCTTTTTCACCCTCTTTTTGCAGTGCTTTTTAAAAAGTGTGCTCTAGAGGGAAATCAACTGGTAATGATGCTGAGCTCACAGCTGGTAGTGTGTGTATCAGAAAAATAGAAGGGGACAGGCAGCAGTTGTGTTTAAAAAGTAAAAATCCGTGAATAAATTTGCTTTTAAAGTCCTAGAGAGAAACTTTCTATTCTTGCTACTAAATGCATGTGAATACCTGTTCTGAACCTGCGCTGTTTTACTCAGCCTAGGACTTAAAAGATCAGTTCCTTCCCCCTCTTTTTCACTTAATCTTGCAGCGTTTCCATGTTTATTTTATCTCATGGTCATTGATCACACATTTCTAACACCTTTACAAAGGGCTAGTCATTCCTCTGGCCCCTCCATTCTGTGGGCACCTTTTCATTTAATGAAAAGAGGAATTAAAAAAAAAAAACAAACCAAACCTGGACAGGGAAAGATTGGTTTTATTCAGCAGGAACAAAAGGGACAAAGTGGACTACCTTGTTTTGATTGTTTTTTTTAATTGACAAAAGTTCTGTAGTATTCCTGTAATACTCAGGTTTTGAACCTGTTCTGTGAAATTCTGTCTCTTTGTGACTGTTCCTTTGTATTTTCTTCCTTTCTGTAAATTTTTGTTTTTCTTTTGCTGCTTTTCTGGTAATTAGAGGAGTGGTTCAATCAAGGTGAGTCTTTGCAATCCTTTCTTTTCATCATCGCCATAATATGCTTTGTTCAGCTTTTACATACAAGGCTAAGAGCTGAGATATCAAGGTCTTGTTCATTCAGCTTCTCCTCTGCTCCCAGTGCATCCTCTCATTTGTTTCAGTAGGCATGGAAATCCTCTCACCAAGTGAGCGTTTGCAGTTTGGTCTTCCCACACTGGGGTAGGAAAGGCAATGTTTTATTCATGCTGGTGTAGATTCACTGAGGGAATTGATTTGGAGCTGGCCTGATAACCTCATGAGAAAGGGAGCACCTGTGTGTGCAGGTTGCCTTACCAAGCCTGTTGTGTGAAAGTGGGGCTTTGCTAGCTGGCCAGAGCAGCAATAGCCACAAAGACTCAGCACCTTGGTTGTGAGTTCTCAAGGTTCCTTGGCATTTTGTCTGCATGGGCACACATGCCTGGGCTGCTGCATCTTTATGACTGGCACTCAGGCTAGCTGGGTGCCTTAGGGAGTGTAACCTTCAGTTCCTCATTCCAGCACAGTAAGTAAAAATGCGTTTGGAATACATAAGGCTGAGGCTAAAGTTTGACTCGCTCACTTCTTGTCTGGGAAGCTGTTAGTCTGTGAAAGCCCTGGAGTGCCTTCCACTGTGTAGCAGACTGATTCACAGGTAATGGCAGGGTCCTTCATAGTTTGTGACACTTTCTTCAGATGAGAGGGTTCTGGAGTTAAAAATGGTGGGGGGGAAAAAAAACCCAGATTGCTCAACCAACAAATGGTGCTCAGTAGTGTCCTGTGAGACACCAGTCTGTGACTGGTGAGTGGAGGATGAGCACATGGGCAAGAGAGCTCGGCCCTTGCTCTCTGTTGCTCCACTGCAGTCTGGTTCAGTGGGTTTGTTAACAAGCCCAGTAGTGACTGTTGGGAGCAGAGCGGGGGGTGGGGGTGAGGGGGATGTTGTTATGAAGAAACTCTTTCCTTTCAATTTCTTGTTTGTTTTTTTTTTTTAACCAGAAAGAAAGTGTTTGGGAATTAATCCTTCAGCAAAAACGTTCTAGTTGAATAGCTGTTCTGATTATTCAGTAAAGCAAAACAACATTTGAGGAAGACCAACAGCCACATTAGTGGTTAATAATGTTGGGTCAAACTTCCAAGTCCATACTGATTTCCTGACAGGTTGAAAATGCTGAAGGTCATGTTTTGGTTGTTTCTTACACCATGAAAAAGTAGAGCTGGTGGGGGAAAGAATTTTAATCCTGCTGTTGCAGAGCCTGTAAATTGCATCTTGCACAAGCAAGTCTCATGTCAGGCAGTTTTCCCAAACAAGAGTGCTGTGCCAATTCCTGCAGCCAGATCTCATAAAACAGACCTGTCAGCAGACATGTTCAGAGCTGTCTCTTGGCTAAGTTCTGGGCTACGCTTCTGATCCAAAAGCATTGTCTTTTCTCTGGCATACTTCAGCCTGGGAAAACCTGGGAGAGCAGTGAAACTTATGAAGGGCAGAGATTGAAATGTGCAGAACTGGGATGTGGAATTTCTCTCTTGCTACTAGTGGGGTTGTTTCAGCACCCCCATGCACTGGCATTACTGACAGGCTTACTGACAGGTGGAATGTTGAGAACTGGTGATGCTGGTCTTCTGTGATACCAGTTTGGCCAGGAGATGGCTCAGAGGTTTGTAATTGGTAGGTTCTTGAACTCAGTCACATTTTAATGATATCCAAACAAAAATTTGCAAAACCTGTGAAAACCAAATAGAAAAAATACCAGCTGGGCTGCAGATTGAAACTACTGCCTTCTAGATGGTTTTCTTTTGGATTCCTTTTTACAGCTTAGTTACCTCCTGTCTGTAGGGGAAACCCTGGCAAATGTAGGCGCTGTGGGTATTTCTGAACATGGCCCTTGCTCAACTTGATTAAACAAGTAATTTTCAGAGTTGAAATCCCCTTGGTCGGAGCTCTGTGTTCTCAGTTGCTTCCATTCATAAACAGCTGGCAGCTTCTGGTTTGAACAGACGTGGTTTTGCCCACAAGGTGGGTTGGTTTCTCAGAGGGCCGAGACACAATCTAGCAAAGGCTTCATACGAGAGACTGCTGGTACTTGCAGTCTGTCCCAGAAACAGAGACAGTGACTGAAGATCACAGAGCCCAGGTGGTGTGTACTGTCCTCCAGAAAGCTGCTTTAGTGAATAGATGGCTCCATAGATGGCTTCATTGCCAGCTCAAAAGATGTAGCAGCCAGCACTGCTCTCCTGGAACAACTTCATCCTCAAAAAGTTGTACACCAATACATACTACTTCCTAAACATGGCCCTAGAAAGAAGGGAACTCGTGTTGTGCTATCTCAGTTCTGCAGGGCTGACAGAAGTACCAAACCACAACCTTTAAATTCTAGAGAGACCTTCTGAACTCAGTAATTGTGTTGAATGAACGCTGTTTCTTCTGAGGTTTAAACTAGCTAATGCTAGAGACATGAAAGTTGAGGTCATGTGAAAAAACAGTTTGTCCCGGTTGTAGATAAGATGGGAAGATGTCTATTGGTGTGCCTCAAGTCTCTAATCTATCCCAAACACTCACTTCCTCCCTTCAGTGCTTCATTTTTTCTCTCACCCTGCCCTGCCTTTTCCTGTCAATGCTCTAAGGATCAAGAAGGGTTTTCAGCCAGTGACTGGGTTCAGCTGCCATTCTGAAACACGGTGTCTGTGGGTGACGCTCAGCATTTTTTCTTTCTGGCATTTAGTTCCCCAAGCAACATGTTTCTTGTTCTTTATTGGAGTGAAAACTTGATGGAGACTGCAAATTGCAGCTAGTTCTTGAATCTTCCTTTAGGAAAGATACCCTTCAAAGGAGAGGCATGGTACCTCACTGCATGACCTCTTGGCGGCTTAGATGGGCTTTTTCATACGTTAATTAAACAAATTACTCAGATGAACCCAACTTCTGGATGCGTGTTTGGTTTCACACAGTAGTTAAAGTTGGCTGGTATTCAGCGTTGGCATTTCAAAACGAAGTTGTGTGATATTTCCGAAGAAGGGGAGGGGATAGAACTCCACCTTGCAGGTTTTTTTGCTCTTGGTGTTATTTCTAAATATTCATATTGGTATTTAAAAGCTCAATTTCTTCTCTATATAGTGCTGCATGTGTTTTTCCTTTTGTCAAGAGGAAAGCTGGGGTGGCTTGTTGAATTCACTCCGCAGAAGCTGTTCTGGCTCCCTGCTGTAATAGGGCAGAGATTGGCCTTTCCATTTCTTGACCTATTCCCAGTCGAGAGTCAGACTAATCTCCATGTTACCTTTTCAAGGACCGTTTTTTCTTTAAAGCATCCTGACTGGTGCAGCTTTCTGCCCATTAAAACCCCCATTGTAAACCCCCCATTAACAGCCTGGTGGAGTCTCTGTTCTGAAGCCGTCTCTGGCAGCTTAAATTGGGTTGATCTGAATTCATCTCATCACACCTGTCTCCCCTACCCTTGAGGGAGAGGGGCCGAATGATTTCATTTCCTCCCACCCTTCCGAGTAATTTGGGAAGGCTAAATTGTATCCTGCCATCCTCAAGCCCTGCAGATTGCTACCCAAGTACTTTCCACTGTTGTCAGTACTTCTCGGATGGCAAGGTGCCTGCCTGTTCCACAGCCTCCACACTAGGCAGTGTGTCTCCTTCAGGGAAAAGAGGGGATGAAAACTAACCCTTCTCTTCCCAGCTGTTTACATAACCTTGAATTCCCCGCCTAACCAAAGCTAAGTCCGGGTTTTGTTCTGCTTTCTCTGAAGGACTATGTAAATGAAAGCTGAGGTAATGGTTTGAAGCTGTCTCTTAGCAAAAGGACTGGGGTTATGCTTATTAGTTTCTAATACATAGTCAAAATGGCACTTTATTGATTGAAGGGCAGCTCAAGGCTAAGTTGTTGGTTGCTATCTGTACAATACTTTAAATCTGGGCCTTTCTGCCTGATAACTGCAGTGAGAATAGAGGCTGCCAAACAAGCTTGTTTCTGCAGCTCAGTTCTAGCCTCAGGCCCAAATTCTGTGTGCAAATAACCAGTAAATACTGAGCTTCTGAGAGAGGAGCATAGCTTTGCCAAGGAGGGAAATGGCAGTATTTGCCTTGAGTTTAAGTACTCTGAAGACCAGCTGAAACACCAGTGCTAAGCATGGTGGCAGATCAACCAGAAAGTAGCAGGGATTTTTGTCCCAGGGTTGCTCATGCTACAACCACAGCTGTACAGCTGGATTTCAGGTCAGATGTGTAGAAACCTGTGATTTATATTCTGAGTCTGTATCTTCTTTCATCTTGTAGCTGCACATGACACTAACCTACCTGTCAATATGCTGACAGTCTTTTCTATCTCTGTCTCATTCTTTTGCACAGGAAAGAAGAATGGAGATGTGGACAGGAATTTCGATACACTTGATTTGCCTAAGCGATCTGAAGCAGCAAAAGGTAATGCTAATGTTCATGCTTTTGAAAATAACATCTAGCCTGGGAGCTGGAGGGCTTTAAAGTGACTAGAGATGTGAGCATATAGGGCTGCTTCTTCTTTTGTATTCAATTAATTGAAATAATAGATGTGTCAGTGCTCCTTGTTATCTAGGATTAATACCGGATATAACCAGCTTCTATACAAAGCTGCTGAATCGGTAGAATTGTGTAGAAGCCCATCTGATTTTGGTTTAGGTGACAGCAACTCCAAAGAGGGACAAGTTCATACTCTCTTCTTTTACAACTCCATTTGCAAATTGCCTGCACTAGATCTATGTCCTTGCTCCTTGCTTACGTCAGGTGAGTGTACTTAGCACTGACCTTTCCCAGCCTGACATCACTGCAGTTCTTGAGTGTTCAGATGAAATGGCCAGTGATTGCAGGGAATGGGTTCAATTTCTTTGTCTTTACTGAGAGTCAGTCTTCTCCTGGATCCAGTAGTCTTCTCTGTGTAGTGTGTAGTGCTTGAAGCTTTCCCAAATCAGAAGGCTCACAGAAAAATTAATCTGCATTGCGTGTTTATATTTGAGCTTTGGCAGAGGTGAAATCTTTCAGAAACAATCTGCGTTCCCTTCCTGCATGGCTGGTACTATTTTTAATTGGAGATTAGGAGATGATTTGGGATCTCATCAGCCTTCTTACAGTATTGGTTGGTGTTTTGAGACTTTCCCAGGTTTTCATTTGAAGTGTGTCATTGCAAAGATTCAGCCATTGTCATAGCAACGGCTGCTGTGCCACCCTGTCAAGCCAGCCTTGCAGGAAAAGCTCTCCCACAGCACCCTCACCTTAACAGTCTGTGAATACCTGGAACTGCCTCACTATTTTTCAGAAGGAAAATCTTAAGCTTTTCCTGCATCACTTGTACAATTTTGGGGAGTGTAAAGAAACAGCTTGACACATCATGAGAGATCCCTGGACTTGGGATACCTGCGTTATGCTACTTGAGTGACCTCGATTGAATCAACTAATTGATTCTTCAATTTCCTTACAGTTAACTGAAGGCAGCAAAGAGGCCGTATCTCACTTCCTTAGAGATGTTCTGGTAGTCAGTAATGGCATAATAATTATACATGTAGAGTGCTGGACTCACTTGAATTCATGGACAGGGAAGCACTGATTGATGATATGCAAACTAATCCTGATAGAATAGATGGACGTGATCAATTTTACAGACACCATTTATAATGGGTATAGTTTCTGAGCTAATGTCTAAATGCTGATTGTCATTTGGTGCATTATTGCTCAAGATCCTAATGCACCTCTTAGAAGATGCATCCTGTTCAGAGAGCTGTAGGAAGCTGCTCCTAGCCAGCCTTCCCTTTCTGCCATCAGTTCAGTGCTGGTCGTTGGTCACATTGCAGAGCAATGCAGAAAAAAGGAAGAAAAGGCAAAATATAGCCAGGGCTTTCAGCACTGTCATTCCTTTCTAAATGTAGGGACCACTACAGGGAAAAGGCAGAAATAAAGGATTTCTGCAAAGAAATGGATCTTATGTAACTTTCTTTAAAGCAAGATAACAATCTTTCGTGTGGCTGCGCTAATGGTTGGAGTGTTGTAGCTCGTCTGACAGCGATGTGTCTGTCTCTGTGAGCTTACACAGCTGGTTATTGTATTCAGTTCCTAGAAATCACACACTTGAAGGAATTTTGCTTTGGTATTTCCAGATAGCCCCATTTAATCTAAACTAAATAGGGTTTAGTCTGGCTACATATCTCATAATAGATTAGTTCAGGAGATTAATCCCACAGCATTTTGAAAGAAGCCCTTTGACATGGAAAAAGGCATGAGAAGCTATTCACTGTGTGCTAAGAGCAAACCGTAAATTCAGTGGTGTGTTTTTATTCACTTTTTTACGAGTAGTTTGCTGCCAAGCATGTAGCTTACATGAGAGTTCCTGTATATTAAAGGTTGAAACAAGGTTTATAGGACTTGAATTGTTCAGTAAGGTTAGAAAAATAAAACTGCAGTTTAAAACCCCTTAAAAGCTCCAGTCAGATCTGTGCCATCGAGTGTAATTGGCTCTGATGAGATCAGCCCTCAGCTGAAGCAGAACCCCCTTAGTAAGAGTGAAAAATCATGCGAGTTCTAATGATCAAAAGCACTCAGTTTTGAGTGACACAGTGAAGTGCTATTTCAAAAATCAACAATTATAGATTAATCTGTTTCATGTATTATTAAAGCAATATTAAAGTGAGTTTTCAGCTGGAATTTTTGTAGGCAAGTGGAACTGCAGTAATAAGATTTGTTCATGCAATGCAGCAAGTGAATATTGTGATGGTTAACAAATATTGGGATGCAGAGTCATTAAGTTTCTTAACAGTCTTACAGTCAGTATCAGTGGTGCTTATTGGGTGGATCTAAAGATGAGGTTTTGAGAACTTGGCACCATGATTTCCCTATAAAACTTTTAGACATGATCACTAAGATTTGATTGATAGTCCAGAGGGGCTGGCGAGTTATTACCTAGTTTAGACATTCAGAATTGGGGTTGATTTTTTTTTTTTTTTCTCCTGGAAGCTGTTTGTTCTAGAGAAGAATGACTGAAGGTAATTTGGTTTTTTTCAAAGGGATGAACTGGAGTCTCCATCTGATTGCTCTTGGTTTTTTTAATGGAAATCAGATTTTGCTGCAGCCCTGAAACCCTTTCTCTAAGCCTTTAATAATTTTATGTGCTAGGCATTCTGGCAGCAGAAAGCTTCCAGTTCAGGGTTGTTATCTGTGGTAAACTGGATAATGTCAGTCGGGAGAACTTGCAGTGCTTTGAGAAGCTCTCATCTGAAGTTAAAAAATAAATATATATGCTCTGGCAGTGTCCAGGGTACTGCTGTCCTCACGAGTAAAGATTGTGGAAGAGAAGCTTCTTGCTTCCTCTTTGTTGAAAGGAGCATATTTTTTTTCCTGACAGAGAGAGGGGATAAATTTTGGGGAAAGTGATAAGAGCTTGCACGGAGCCGTATGAGAAGGCGGACAGCAGCGACAAGAAATTATGAATGCTGTCCAGGGGACACTGCTAAATTTAGTACTTTCAAAAAATTGCTGCATCTGTGAGGTGGGGGGAAGAAGTCTTGCTGAAATCCCTTCCCCAGAAGAAAGTAGGTCACCAACAGCGGTGCTGGCTGTCTCCTCTGCAGTGTGATCCCTTCTGCGCTGCCACAGTGTGAATGCTGATTTCTCCTGTGTACACGTTAAATACGTAGCACAGTACAGTTCCTTTGCTTTGTCTGCTGAGTCCTTATTTCTGAGCAGGAATAGTGACAGGAGCCTCACACATTGAGGAAGATCAGGATTAATCATATCTGTGCCATAGAAAGCAACGTCTCAGATGGCAGACTGTGCGATAAGGTTTTCTGAAAAGAGTCAGCATCAATATGTGTCAGCACTTGGAAGATGTTATAGAGGCTGTAACGTTTAATCCTCGTGATGTGAAGGTGTTGGATTGACTGCCTCTGCTCATCAGTGCTGGAACATAGGAGGAGAAAGTCCAGAAGAGCAAAGCAGCTTTTTATATGGATTCAGCAGGTTATTCCTAATTACATCCAAACCTCTGTGCTGTTTGATTTAAGCAAATCTCATGACTTCTTGTTTATGCACGCGTGCTTCTAATGGCATAACAGTAGATGCTCTAAGGTGCTGTGGGTGTTGAAGTTCAGCTGTCATTTCTCATTAGGGAGTTGAAAGTTTTCAGCCATGAGGAGATGTGTGCAGGTCCATTTCAGCCTGGTGGATAAATGAACTCATCCAGTCCTTTAAAGTGATTATTAATTTATCTTTTCTGTTTGGATTATCTAAGCTTGCTTCCATTTTGATGGGAGTGTAAGTTTAGGAGAGAGTCAAGCAGAAATACTGAACTAGTGCTAAAGCTTCTTATAGCTGAGCGAGTGTATTCTGTTGCATCAGGGACCTCACAGAACAGTTGAATTTATGTGGAAGCTCAACTTCGTGCGTACATGTGCTCTGGTCAGCAACCTGTATGTGGGTAGGGAATGAGATTTCAGGTGAACTTCTGAGTGGGTGAATTTCTTCTTTCTCCATTATCTGAAGCCCTCAGCTGCTTTCAGTGTAGCCTGATGCTGATAATAGATTTTCTATTCCAGAAGGTGAGTGTTTGAATTCACTTATAAATCTTTGTGTTAGTGCTCCAGGAAATGAGGCTTCCTGGCACTGTCAGAGTAATGACTTCAACTTAGTAGATTACAAAAATGTTGGCAATTTGTCTTCAGCTAAAGGCAACGTGAAGTAGGGGGAGAGAGAAACTCCACTGAAGCTTTACTCTGGCTTTAGGTTTGTAATTAAGATTATCTGTTGTTCTCATTTCACTGCTGTTTCAGCTTGGCTTTTTTTAAATCTTTACAAGTTGACTCCAGCACTCACCTGCCCTTTCCAGCTCCTTTCAATCATTAATTTTGATTGTTGCACTGTGAATTAGTGAGTAGGACTGATTGATTAATGGAACCATCCACATCCCTCCTGTGCCTGCTAGTGGGGATGCGGGACTGGGAAGATCTCCTCTGTGAGACCCCATAACATGTTCTTTTATTAACATCCTTTAAGTAATTCCGGCACCTTGTTGGGGATTTCTGTCAGAATTATCAATCATTTCTTACTTCTGTTGCTTTACTAAGCAGGGTGTTCGTTTTGGTCCTGTGTCATTTTCATAATTTACAAAGCAGTGAAACATTTCTCGTCTGTCCTGTGATGGCTTTGAGTTAGAGAAGGTTAATTGCCTTGAATAGGAAAACTGTCACACAGAGCTTGCCTTATCCAACTTTCTCCAGCCTGATACCTGCAAATTCTCATTCTTTTTTTCCCCCTAACATCTGCAAGGAATTCTGAGCAGGCATCTGTGAATTTTTCTTGTGTACACACTTTCCATAGCTGACTGCTGATTGTTCTGGAATACTCTTCTGTTATCTTCAAGGTCTCTTCAAACCTACATGATTCTACTATTCTGTTCTTGATATCTTCTGCAGTAGTTGCATTGAGCTGTTTGTTTGTTCAAAGCTGGGTTGAAACATGGCAGTGGGCTGCTTCCTGGCCTGCTGAGCTGTACTCTACAGGTGGAAACATATTTGTGGACTTGATGGATCTGATAAGTTTGATTATGTAGAATGTCAATTGTAGGTTTAGGGCTGAAACGGAAGGGTTTGAAAAATTGTACAGGAAGGTACAGCTGGAATAAGGATTATTAGTCTGAAACAGTTTCTTCTTGTTCTAACCATGACTGTTCAAGCAATTTGAACTAATCATAGAGTCATAGGTTAGAAGAGACCTCAGAGATCAACTAGTTCCAGGTTTCCTGCTGCCGTGGTCAGGGACACCTCTCACCAGGCTAGGTTGTCCAGAGCCCCATCCACCCTGGCCTTGAACACTTCAGGGATGGAACAGCCACAGACTCCCTGGGCAACCTGTTCCAGCACTTTACCACCTTTATAATGATGATATTCTTCTTAGGATCTCATCTAAAGCTCCCCTGTTTTAGCTTGAAACCATACCCCTTGTCCTGTCACAATAGTCCCTTGTAAAAAGTCCCTCTCCAGCCTTCTTGTAGCTCCTGGAAGGCTGTTAAAAGCTACCCCCAGAGCCTTCTCTTCTCCAGGCTGAACAGACACAGTTCCCTCAGCCTGTTGCTATAGGAGAGGTGCTCCAGCCGTCTGATCATCCTTGAGACCCCATCTGGATTTACTCCAACAGTTCCATGTCCTTCTTGTACTGTGAACTCCAGAAAGGGATGCAGTACTCCGAGTGATGTCTCACAAGAGCAGAGTAGAGGAGAATCATCTCCCTTCACCAGCTGGTGACACTTTTGATCCAACCCAGGATACACTTGGCCTTCTAGGCTGCCCTCACACATTACCAGCCATGACACAAGGCTGGGTGGTGTCGCAGACACCCGAGCAGGCTGTGCTGCCATTCAACGAGACCTGGACAGGCTGGAGAGCTGGGCAGGGAGAAATTTAATGAAGTATAACAAGGGCAAGTGTAGAGTCTTGCAT
>JAOXOE010000776.1:1256370-1274558 GCA_028565055.1 Phoeniculus purpureus | reverse complement strand
CTTCCCAGTGAGGGTGATGGAGCACTGGAGGGGGCTGTCTTGGGGGGTTGTGGAGTCTCCTTCTCTGGAGATATTTAAAACCTGCCTGTTTAACACTACTACACTGGACTTGGTCTGGGTGATCCTGCTGTGGCAAGAGGATTGGACTGGGTGATCTTTCGATCCCTTCCAATCCCTGGTGTTCTGTGATTCTGTGTGATAGAGGATCAACCCAGACTAAGCAGCATGTCATTTTATCAGATGTGTGTGGAAACTGGTGGAGGAGGTGTGTGGTTTTATATTCCCTATACTTTGATCTGACTTCTGCAAACCCTTTCTTAGCATTAGTCTAGGTGATCCTGCTGTGGCAGGGGGATTGGACTAGATGATCCTTCGAGGAATGAACATGAATGAACATTAATGTCCAGTCCCTAATGAACATTAGGGATTGGAAGGGACCTTGAAAGATCATCTCTTCAATCTCCCTGCCACAGCAGGAATCTTCTAACAGCAGGATTCTTCTAACAGCATCACAGCTACAACGATCTGAATGCAGAAGCTCAGCTATCTCCTCCGTCTCACTTAAGGTCAGTCAGATTTAGATTAGAGTCATAAGAGCAGCCTGTGGTTGTACACCACACACATCTCTGTTTGCCTTGCTCTACCTGCCACTCTTCCATTTATCATCCTGTAACATCAACCAGTTTCTCTGCAATTTATTTTCCTTCTGCACAGCCCTCCCCTTCAAAGGATCGGGGTGTGCTGGTTGACAGCCAGCTGAACAGGAGCCATCAGGGCGCCCAGGATGACAAAAAGGCCAATGGCATCCTAGCCTGGATCAGGAACAGGGTAACCAGCAGGAGTAGAGAAGTGATAGTGCCCCTGTGCTCTGCACTTGTGAGACCACAACCTCAGTACTGTGTCCTGTTTTGGGTACCACAGGATCAGAAGGACATTGAGGGGCTAGAGCAGGGCCAGGGAAGGGCAGCGAGGCTGGGGAACAGGTCCCATGTAGACCAGCTGTTGGAACTGGATTTATTTGGTCTAGAGAAGAGGCTGAGAGGAGACCTTCTTGCTCTCCACAGCTACCTCAAAAAGGTTGTAGCAAAGCTGGTGCTGGTCTCTTCTACCAAACTCCTAATGATAGGATGAGAGGAAATGGCCTCAAGTTGTGGCAGGGGAGGTTTAGATCGGATTTTAGGGAGAAGTTCTTTGCTGAGAGAGTGGTTGGGCACTAGAACAGGCTGCCCAGGGAGGTGGTGGAGTCTCCATCCCTGGAGGTCTTTAAAAACTGAGTAGCTCGAGCACTTGAGGCCATGGTGTAGGGGTTAGGGAGCTGTTGGGATGAGGGCTGGGCTTGCTGATTCTATGAACAACCCAATACCTGTGTAGTGGTGTATGTCCATGTATGAGACTTAAATAAACATCATGATGAGAAGTAGAAGTGGACTTGGTAAAGCATGAGTAACCTAGAAAGAAGCTTTCAAATTGGCTTCCAGGAGTGGCTCAGTGTGTGTGAGCTCCAAAGGATCTGCTTTTTCCCTTGAAGTTGTTTTTCCCTTGGCAGTGAAGATAACACTCAGACAGAATGCAAAGGGGAGAACCTGACAGGTGCCAGCCCAAGTGGAAATACTGTCTGTCGATGCTTGTCTGTCACAGCTCTAAGCAGCACCCATTGCTGACACATCAAACTGCTCGTCAGGAGCGTGCACGCTTTTAAACTGGAGCAATAAGTCTCTCAGCAGCAGGACAGTGTTTTGAAGTGCAGCCAGTGGAAACCCCCACAGTCCCCATATCTGACAATGCATTCATCTTTCTGTGGAAGCACGAGTGATGGAGTATTTTGGTTTTCATTGCTGGACAAAGTCCAGTGTGAATTCCCTAGTGCCCAGGGGCAGAGAAGATCCCGTAAAATGCTGTGAGTCCCCCCCACACCTGACTCACTGCAGGTGTGGTTGAGAGATTAGCATCCACAGAAGTCTGGAGGAATGTGGCTGCTGCATCCAAGGAAAGCAGTCACACACACACACAACCCTCTGTGACAGCAGCCAGGCTGCCAGAACTGCTAGCTGCTCCCTTTTCTTAGCTCTGCAGTGCCACCGCACAGGTGGGTGAGAATAAAGCTCTCCAGTCTGACCACTGGCTCCCCCAGTGCTATATCTCATCACCTGTGCACTTTGTAGCCCCTATAAACCTTGATGTACTGCCTGCTATGTCCAATGTAAGTCACAGAACAGGGAGGGCACTCAGTGGGACTGTGCCCAACTTCATGATCCTCTGCGTTTTCTATAGTCTCTCTTGGAGACAGGGAAGAAGATATTTAAGAGACCTATAGAGCTGAGAGAATTTTCAGCACTTTTTCCACTGTTCTTGCGTGACTCAATGTCTGAGGGTGTGTGGCTATCTCAACTAAGTCAGTATAGCCGTGTAGGTTTGGGAGTTTTATTTTGCTGTGTGGCTGTCTTCTGTGGCATTTCTCTCCCTCTTCTGTTTACTACTTGCTGGGGGTTTTGTAACAGCAAGCTTGCTAAGCTGTTTGACATCTAAACAGTTCTGGATAATGTCAATCTTTGTAATAAATACACTGAAATGGCTTCTGGAGCCAAGGACAAATGCAGCATTCCTTTTGCAGTGAGCTTTTCTCTGCAGACAGGTTTCTACTACTGAGATGGGAGGAAGCTACAAGCTCATCAGCTTCCTGCAGTCAGAGCAGCTGATTGGCATCTGGAACAGCATAGCTGAGTTTTACAGGGGCTGAAGGCCAGAAAAGGGCTACCTGGAACACCTGATTCTTAGTTAAACAAACGCTAAAGACCAGGGCAGGAAAATGGTAGGTTGAGACAACCACAAGTCAAAGGAAGGAGTCCATTAACACCGCTGCTGACTTTCAGTGAGGGCTCTAGTTCTGAGACATTTTAGTGGTACAATACTTTTGGACTCGGGGATAAGACAGTGACAGCAACACGTTGTATTTTATTACTGCATGTAGCTGTGGTGTGATTTATTTTTTTTTAATGGGCTCTCCTTCAGGAGATCAGTCAGTATCTTTCTATACAATAAACACATTTTATCCAGTAAACTCAAACCTTCTGACAGTTGGGCTGGATAATTAGGCATCTGCACTAGTAACAGCAGTGAAGAGAGGGGCATTTCAGGTCTGTTCAGCTGTGATCAGAAAAGCAGTAATGTGCTTTGCTGGGCTTGGCTGTGTGTGGGTTTGCAGGAAAAGTTTTTTGCCTGGTTTGGGTTTTTTCAGTTTAAGGAGAAGTCCCTGAAAACACACTAGTTCTGGCATGTGTACGTGAATGTGCAGTTGTAAAATCACGTTTGATTACATAGTGTGAAAAGTAATAATTTTCCTCAAGTTCCTAATCCTCATTAGCTTTGCCAGCTGCTTCTCTCTTCTGTTCTGTTGGGAAAGGTTAGCGGCTTGCAGTGTGCTCCAACAAGCAGTGAATTCAAGCTCTATCAAGGCAGAGAGTAAGCAAGCTCCAGCCAAAAGATTCCTCTGTTTAAAAGGTTCACCCATGAAAGACAGAGGCCATTTTCACATCTGCTTGTATCTGATGAGGCTTCCTGTGGTGTCACCTCATCACTGCATCTTTTCAGTCACAACTAGGGAATTATCTTTGTCTGTACTATGGATGTGGATTATTGTGGCAACCCCACATGTTCTCAGCTTGTGCTTGAAGCTCCGAGGGCAGTAAGTTGACACCTCTGAGCTTCCACATTTTCTGTTGGTGTAACTGGCCTAAGCGCTGGAAGCGAGAGGGGCTGGGCAGTGCTCTCCTTTCTAGGATGGATTGTGCAGTCCTTGCAGTTGCTATCTGTAGCTGAAAAGGAGTGACAAAATAAAGTTGTCTGAAGGCTCCCTCAGGGCATGTGAGCGGTCACCAAGCACTACCATCTGGGTCCTTTCAGAGAGGAGAAAGAAAACAAGTCAGTCATGTGTAGTTCTGGGCTCATGAAGAGACAGGAACAGACTGGCAGAAGCACTCATGGTCAGTAGCAGCAGCAGCAGCAAGATCTAAAAGAGTAAGCATGGGCATTTGACCTTGTCTGCTGTTGTGATGCTGACTGCTATATAGTAGGAACGTGGAAATTCAGGTTTCCCTCCCAGGGAAGCGTAACATGATCAGTGACACACTTGGCCTATGCATACAGAATCAATACTGAATCGCTGCCTGTTTAAGAAGTCCCTGGTGTAGCGTGCGTCATCGCTGTGCTCAGTGCCCTTTGGGTCTCAGCTGTTAAAGGAGAGTGTCCGACTACACAGCCTCAGGAAGAAGCTTCCCTGGAGGCAGCAGGCAAGACTGCCCACATCTAGGAGTGTTTTAGTTGCTGCTCTCCCCATTGCTGCATATTGATCTGCTGTCAGTGAGATCACCAGCCTGATAAATCTAATCTTTTGTCTTAAAGTGCTGTCGTGGTCAAGACAAGAGTAAGGGGTAACCCGTAAGACTGCGGCAGACGTTGAATTTATTCAGTCAGGACAGTGTTCTCCCCTGGCTTAGAGTCTCAGGTGTGCCTGTGCTACCAGGAGTACAGTACCCTTGCACGGGCACAGCTAGCAATGTCATGCTGCAAATCCCTGCTGAGTTGGCAGACCTTTGGTGCAGATTAGTTTCCTATTCACGTGGTCTGTGAGCCAAGATTTTGAACTAAATCCCTGTTTGAGATTTTTGCAGTGGTGATGCAGGGCCTGGAGTGTATTCTGGGAGCTTTCAGACACCCTAGTAAGCTGGTTATGGGAAAAGGGGAACCACAGATTGCGTTTGGTATATAGCTCACAAATAGGTAGTCCAACGTGTGTTCTGTGTGTGAGAGACAAGGAGAGTCTCGTGTAATGTTTGTTTTTTCAGATAGAAATTGCATTTCAAAGCAGACTTGCATTTGGAGTAACGGGTTTTTCCTTTTCTGCCTAAAAGAAAATGCAATCAGTTATCACTGTGAAGTCAATAAAAGTCACTTTGGATCAGAGAAACTGGTGAGAGAGCGAGCGTTACCGTGTGATCTATTGCACTTGGTCTCCAAGGTCAGATGCAGTCTTCTGGGGCTGGGGTTAAGGAAGCCATTTACATGAACCAGCCATTTTAATCATTCAGCCAAAGGGCTTAATGTTAACTTCAGGTTCAAAGCATTGTTGCTTATAACAATGATGTTTCTCAAAACAAAAACAAAACCCACAGCCAGAGATGACCTACAGGTGCTTCAACTTGCTGCAATCACCCACATTTCCTCTGCCTTTCAGTGGAGACCTTTAATAACTCCCTTCTTTGCATCAGCCTGGCTGCCGGGTATCTCCTGCCCTTCACTAACAGCCTACGGGGACAGCATGTTCCCCTTTTGAACTAGGAGCCTGGGTAGTGCTCTAGTTATCTGCAGCAACTTTCAGATCCTTATTAAGTATCGGTCCTCCAGAGCTTTTGCTACTGATTAGTGAACAGAGGAGAGAAGGTTGTTAACGGAACGTCTCCAGTTGCCAAGAGACTTAGCTGCATATGCTTGAAAAAAGCCTTTGTTATTGGGCAGCGTGTCAAACGCTGTTGGGAGAAATGCTGCTGCAGGTCCTTTGGAAAGGGAAAACTGTATTAGCTTTAAAATGTCTGCTCATGGGAAACAGTGCTGGAACTTACACAAGGTCAGAGTGGGTTGTGTTTAATCAAGCAATCTCTTTGTTGAATTGCGTATCCTTTGGATAAGAAATGGGATATAACCAACCTCCTACAAAGCACTCGCTGTAAGAGAAGGTACTCTGATGACAGCTTGTGGGGCTTGGGAAATGTAAAGAATAGCAGAAACAGCGAAAGACAGTTTGCTTTTCCAGGCATCCTTATTTTGTCTGCACTGCCTTTTCCTTTTGCCTTGCTAATTTTCTTTCCTTGCTGCCTTTCTGTCCTCTCTGCAGCCAGCCTAGCTCCTTGTGTTGGTTTTTTGCATACCTCCTTTCTTGGTAGTGCTGGTAAGGTTCCTGCTACATCCTTTGGGCTGGGGATTTGGCTTGCTTCCCTTTTCTACGAGCGTGCCATTGCTTCTTTCATTGTGGGAAGTAAGTGGTGAACTGGGAAGAGTTGACGTAATTTTAGAACTTGTGTGTTCTTTGGTAGATTAGCTGGAAAGGTCACACGCTATGGTGTTCATTTTCTAAATAGAAAAACTCCTCTGAAACATTCCCTCAAGCCTGATTTGGGTCTCGTGTGTCCCATAGTATTCTAGTTGTTCCTTTCAATACTATTCAAAGGCTGTTTTGTCTGTCTTCAGGGCTCCTGCTCAGTGGTGGATGCTGCATTCATGATTGAATCTCTGCAGTGAGCGTAATACCTGTCCTGACTTCTGCTGTACCTTGAAGTGAAAGCTATAGGGACTATTCAGAACTTTCCACCTATTATTTCTGCTTTTCATTGCAGAAGTTTGCTCTGCCTCTGTTGTGTGACACTCAATATTCTGCGTGTGTATCTGCATTGAGCTGCATTCTCTATCGATTATGCCAAGCATTTGGCTCTGTTGGAGCTGGCTGCGTTTTCGCTGCTGTTAAGCCTTTCGATTAGAAGAATCTTGCAAGTTTATTTTGGCATTCAAGCTGCTTTGTGCACCGGGTGCTGAAGAACAGCATACAGATGGAATAGACCTGATGGGTCTTTTTCACACGGATCTGATTACTGTTTTTATGAAAGAAACCAGCTGCCTCCCCCCAGCCTTCTGTGGGGTTTTGCATGTAGTCCGTTGTAAAACCATACTGTGGGGTGAGGTGTTCCTGGAAGGGGAGGGTTGAACTGCTGAGTGCGTTTGCTGCTTGCGTGTCCTGAAAACGCTTCTGTAGCAAATAATTCTGGCTTACAACTGTTTAACTTGCAAACAATGAAGTACAGAGGCTGTAATGAAGTTACCAGACTGTTGTCAGCAGAGGGCAGGAGTCCAAGATCTGCAGAGCTTTTCTTTCTTGCAGGATCAAACTGTTCATTTCTTTTACCGACATGATCCTTTTTTGTTGTTGTTTTTTTACTTCTGGCTCACAGCTTCCTAGCTGCTTAGGGAGCTTCTTTCTTACGCTGCCGGGTCTGTCGGTCTGTGATCCTGCGGAGCAGTTGCAGTGTGGGCTCCTCTCGCTCCATCTGCCGGCAGCTGTCGCGCCTTGCGCTGGGCATTGGCCAGCGCGGCCAGAGGCTCAGAGCTTCCCACCAGCCCATTCCTGCTCAGCACACCCTCGCTGTGGCCCTGGAGTGTGTCTCTTGGTTTAATGTCATCCCAAAAGAAGTCCGGGTGGTGCAGCGGCTTGTCTTTGTGCCGGGAACCAAAGCGCAGCAAGTGGCAAATGGGCTTCAAAAGTGGTCAGAATCCAAACACTCTTGGAAAGCCCTGTGGCCACTGTAGGGCTGAGGAGCTACCAGTTCATTTCACTGTTCTATTTCTTTGGGTTTGGTGTTTTGGGGTTTTTTTTGCTAGGTCTAGGGTTTTTAATTTTTCCTGCAGTGTTGCCAGCATCCTTCCATCTTTGTATGAAACTTGCCTCTCTTTTTAAACAGCAACCCAGAGCTTTTGTCTGGCTAGAAAATGGAGCAGCACATTTCTTTTACAGCAGCAGAACTCTCATCTGACACATCCACATGTGTGTAATTTCTTATGCCTGTAGGGGGAGAATAAATCCTAAATGAAATGGGTGGTAAAGGGGAATACATTTGACAGCCTCGGTCCAAAGAGAGTTGTCTGATTCAGGGATTAAGCTGGTGTATCAGAAAGAGGCACCTGGTGCAGTGTTTTGTGGCTTTGCCAGAAAGCAGCTCGGTATCGGCACAGGATCAGCACTGCCAAGATGAAAACAACCAGGTTTGTGGAGGAGATAATCCAGGAACTGCTGCATCATTCTGGGCACAGGAGCTGGGAGTTGCTTGGCCTGAGATGCCTCATCAGCCCAAGTTAATTCCTCAGGTTTTTTTCTGTCCAGGGTTGAAATTGCTGCTGTGTGGTCACTGTTGGGTGATAATCCACTTGGCACCTCTTGGTAGTGCAAACTTCACACAGAACTAATCCATTTGCCACTTCGGAGCAGCTCTGCTGCAGAGTAGCTCATCTTCCTTTGTTTCAGAAAGATGAGACTAGGGCATGTTGGAGAACATGAGCCAAATGTGGAAGATCTTCCCTTGTCTGCACGTTGCTGCCGTTTGCAGGTGGGAAGGCTTAGATGCTGTAAGATGTCTGGTGCTCACAGTGACATCTGTGGCAGAGGCATTTCTTCTTTCTCTAAAAGGCAAAAGCTAATACAGGGAACTTGTTTACTTTGCTTTCTGCAGTGGAAAAAAAAAAAAAAAGCAATAAATGGCTTGTCCCAATGTTTTTCCAGGAAGAAATGCTGCAGATTGCAACTCAGCACAAATCTGTAACCAATGGAAAATAACTGATGGAAAAGTCTTATTTATTCAAGGAGAAATCATCTTTTTCAGGGCAGTGCTGAACCTGGGCTATAATTAAAACAGCTTCTTCAAGAAAAACAGTGGATTATTTTTTCACTTGATGTATTACCGCTCCATAATGACCCTCTTCTCTCATTTCCATTTAAAAAATGGATATAGGCAATTAGCCACATATTGCACAAAAGAAGCATTACCTGGAAAAATAATTAAGATGGTCTTGAAATTAAGGAAATCAGTTTTGAAGAGAAGCAGGTGCTTAATGGAGGTGAGACCAGCTGTGATTCCCAGGAACGTGCTTGAAGTGCTTCATGGAAAAATGTGCGGGGCCTCCACGCAACACTGGGAGGGAATTTTTAATAATTCAGACAAATTACACCCTATAAATAGCAGAGCTGGATTCATTAGGATGGGAGGCAGATGGAGAAAATAGAAAACTTGTTTGTTTCTTTTGAAGGGGCTGTAATGCTTATGAAACATGTCAGCTTGCTGTCAATGAAGGAAAAACCCTCTGGTGCAGCAGTAACTTTCTCGCTATTAGGTTCTCACCTCTGCTAATGAGCAGCCACCCGTGCGGGGGCATTCATAATACTTTCACATAACCAGACTGACGCAAGAGTGCTGCTCTGCTGGAAGGGTGCAGGAGTTGAGGAGAGTGGGCAGACCTGGGGAAGGAGAAAGTTCCGTGTGTGGAGCATAGCACTTGAGAGCTCTGTTTAAAATAGAGGCTGACCCTCAGTTCAAGAAGGACGCAGAACTGCTGGAGAGAGTCCAGTGCAGAGCCACGAAGATGATGGAGGAAGTAGAACACCTCCCTTATGAAGAAAGGCTGAAGGAGCTGGATCTCTTTAGCCTGGAGAAAAGGAGACTGAGGTGTGACTTCATTAATGTTCATAAGTCTGTGAAGGGCAGGTTTCAGGAGGATGGAACCAGGCTCTGCTCAGTGTCGTCTAGTGATAGGACAAGCGGCAGTGGGTGTAAGCTGGAAGATAGGAGGTTCCACATCAATATGAGAAGGAACTTCTTCCCAGTGAGGGTGACAGAGCACTGGAATGGGCTGGCCAGGGGGGTTGTGGAGTCTCCTCCTTTGGAGACATTTAAAACCCACCTGGATATGTTCCTGTGCAACTTGGTCTAGGTGATCCTGCTCCAGCAGGGAGATTGAACCAGATAGTTGTTCAAGATCCCTTCAAATCCCTAATGTTCTGTGATTTTGTGATCAAGCAGATGTGTGAATGTAGTTGGAAAGTGAGGATGTGTGGAGTGAGGTGGGACTACCCACCACACTGGCTGAGGGGTTAGGCCCCAAAGCAGGAATGTACTGGCAAATGGCAGAAGAATTTCTGTACATTGTTGAAGAGAGAAGGTGAAGACATTTTTGAGATGCTCTTACGTTAGTTGAAAAAAGGAGACGCTTTCATACATGAGAAGTAATGACAGAAAGCGGGTGGGAGGTGCATGATTGGAATGCAGCTCAGTCCATGGGAGGTAAGCACGGGTGAGAGGGTTGAGGCATCTTGGAATTCATACACAGCAAGGTACTGCAGAGAAGGAAGAGTGTGCAGCCAAGAGCGAACGCACAGATTAACAGCAAGGGCCCACTGTAGACTGTAGTTAAAGAACAGGAGAGGGCGGACATGTGGGGCTATTTCCAAGTGTGCCAAAAGTAGAACTCGACACTTTAAGATGCAGCCACAAAGAAGACTGGCTGAGCAATCACACTGTCCAACCTCGTACAAGGCTGAGCTCAGCTGCAGAAGTGATTAATGTGCTGTTGGAATAGTCCTTGTTAATGAACCTGCCTTCATCTCTTTTGCTGATCTGATTTACATTTCAGCAAAGCTTCCTCCAAAGATAAAAGTGTCAAAATTCCAGCAGACTATCTGAACGGGTGTTGTAAGTGTTAGTGTTCAGGAGAGAAGTACTGTGCGCTTGTCACACAATGGTGGTTTCTCCTGAGGAGTTCTTAGATGACCGGCTAGTTCACCTTGTCGGGTGGCACAAGAAGATGGTGGTATGAAGGTCATTTCATCTCAAATGTATTCAGGGAACGGCAAAGAGCTGTGTAACTGTTCATGCTTCGTGTATTAAGTAACTATGGTTTTTCTCAGCTTTCAATAGAGAGGGCAACAATCCCTACACAAGGAGAGGACACTGGAGAAGAGGGCAGTGGTGCGGATTGGCAGGATGCCTTTAGGGATTGCCATCTGTTGCTGCTTGCACGTATTTGAAGGGTGTCATGTAGCAAGCAAGTGGTGGCATTAAAACTAGACTTGGAGCAGGTCAACCATCCAGTCGTTGGAGAAGAATGCAAGTGCACTGGGATGCATGTGAGAAGCTGAAAGCTACGACCCAGCACGTGGGAGCTGGTGGAGCCTCATGCATAATCAGGTTTTTTTTAATGCAGCGAGGAAACCCTTGGCTGATGAAGTATTTCTTGCTTTCAATGGGATAAATAAATCCTGTGTATCCAGGGGCTTCATGTGGCCTGTGTTTATGGGTAGTTTGAGACTTTAACTTATATAGTCTCATAGCCATAAGTAGTACCAGAAGTATGGAGAAACAGGTTTGAATGTAAGGGTTTCATTCAGAAAGCCTTTAGTAACAAAGGATTTTTAAAAGAAAAAGTTGTTAGCCTATCCACTGGGTAGGATAGCAGTGTTCTGTTTTCTCGCTTCTAGATTTGGTCGAAGATGTCTGAAACACGGTCATCTGTGATAATGTGCTGAAAAATATGTGAGAGATGGGTGATTCTGAAGGGAAGGTACTAAAGAGAAGCAGTAGTTTGTGTTTGTAGGTTTTGTCTTGCTAGTGGAAAACTGACTTTGAATGATGCTGCACTGCCAAGACAGCATCTGACGGTGTGAAAGTTGCTGTTTTCATGTGCACACAGAATTTTTCAAAATATTACCCAAAACAAACATCATGCTTCCTCTTTGCCAAAGCTCAGTCACACCTTTCTGCTTTCTTTTATGTCATGTTTTTCCCAAAACCCTTTCCTAAGTAATGCCTGCTAGACTTCACCCTGTTGCAGACACCCCAAAAGCCACTAATGCAGCAATAGGTTCCAGCTACAGATGAGTCTCTCACCATGTGTTGCTTTGAGTCTTCCTGCACCCTCCAAAACACCGGGGAATTTAGGGGGTTTCTTCACATAATCTGAGCACCAGCATGGTCTTTGAGATCGTGCTTGTCTGGCAGGTTCCTTAACTGAGTGCTTGCATACTTTTCTGTCACCAGTGCAGTATGTCATGCCACACGCAGCGAAGAAATACCTTTAAATTTGCAGCGACTTGGAATGACAGAGTTCTTGCCTAAGACCCCATTTTTAATGTGGGTAGATGGATAAATCCTAATCCTATGGATGCAGAAGTCAGGAGACTGATGCTACTGTCAGTTACTCAGCATCACCAAAGGAAATCCATGGCAGAGCTGGAAATAGTTCTCATTCCTCTCATGCTTAAACTACAAAGATGATACGGTGGGTCTGGGGGTATTTAGCTAACACGTGTCTGCCTCAGTCTCCCGGTGGGGGGTGTTTCATTACCTCGTATTTGAACTGAAGTCGGCTTTTCTTCCTGTCCCTACCAGCTGGGGATCCTACTCACTTTGACATCTTTCACATTTCTTTTGTCACTGGATGTGAGAAAAGGTGGCCGATCGGATTGCGTAGCTCGCTCTCTTTGGCCCTGTGTCTGAAGTTTCTAAGACAAAAATTGCCTCGTCACCTTGTTGCTACGTGCATGTCCTCAACCTCTAGGCAGTCGGATTTCCTAAGGAATTATCACCCCAAAGACAAGCAGAAGGACCTTCAGCCCGAGTGAATGCCCTGAATGTTCCTGTGTTCACCCTTTTTGACAATTGTGGATAAAATGTCCCAGAGTTGGCAGAAGCCCTTCTTTTTGTGGTGTAGCTTTCTCTTGGCTGTTCTCTGACGTGATGAAATAAAGGTGGTTATGTGTTTGTTACTACATTTACATCTCTGTTTCTCTTGCTCGTGTTCTTCCCCGACCTGCAGGCTTCGAATTACTGTATCAGCCAGATGTGGTGCGACTGTACCTCTCTATACTCACTGAAAGTCAGAACTTCAACACACTGGAAGCTGCAGCAGGGGCTTTGCAGAACCTCAGTGCTGGCAACTGGATGGTGAGTGCAGTGTGTGTAGTCTCTCATTTTCTCTGTGTAAGCAAAGTCATGTCCCACTGTAACTGTGCTGTCGCTTTGTGCACTTACATCTCCTTTAAATAGGATGGAGGTGGGAACACCAAAGAAATTACTTCTATCTTCTTTGTCCACTTAAGATATTTTGCATCTTCTGGACAAATGATGATGCAAGTGATGCTGAGCTCATGACAATTAACCGTGAGCAGGCTATACTACTTAAACCACTCAACCATAGCTTCATTCATTCAGAAAAGCTTGTTGTTAGATGGTTGTCCTGAAAGTTCTAATTCATGGGATTGTCAGTTTGCTCAGGAAACTGCACTCCAGTGTGTCCTCTCTGAAGCATCCCCAGCACTGTTCAGGCAGTTCTTGCAAACGTATGCCTGGTCTCTTTGAGAATCACATGGGAACAGAGTAGGACTGATCTGCAGCCAGGGGTCAGCAGGATGGAGTTTCACAGCTGTCTTGAATATAGTTTATTTTAAAGTCAATCATGAAACAGAATAAAACCATGAAATTGGAGGTGGGGAAGCCAGCAGATGCTTAGGATGCTTTACTGTTCCCTTCAAATGACCTCTTTTTTCCTAATCCAGAGGGATGTGTTTTCTTACTGAGGTGTGTACAGAACAGATGCTGGCAGATGATGCTACTTCCTTCTATTTCTGTCCTCTTTCCCCAGCAGCTTGTTAAGCTCCAGGATGAATCTCTGCATCCTTTCTTCCTTGGTGCTTCATGAACTTGAATGATGGATTTAGTTGTAGATGCCTCAGCACAAACAACCTAACTAGTCTTTGCATGAAAACATATTAATTGCAGCACGGAAAGGAGTGCCTGGGGCAAGGAAACATGAATATTTCACAATATGAACTCAATGTTTTGTTTCTTTTCCCTGTTCTGTTCTGTTCAGTGGTCCACGTACATTCGTGCAACAGTGCGGAAAGAGAGAGGCTTACCAGTGCTCGTAGAGCTGCTCCAGTCTGACTCTGACAAGGTTGTAAGGGCTGTGTCAATTGCCCTAAGAAACCTTTCCATGGATCGTCGCAATAAAGATCTCATAGGTATCTTCTGAACTTTTCTAACAGGCTGGGATCTTGGATACCCTTGAGAGACCTCACCTTTTGTGTCCCTTGCGCTGAGGATTCATTCTGTACGTGGTTTCCTTGTGCGCAATCTAAGGTTGCTGCACAGACACCAAGTGGAGGGCTGTCATCTCAGAATGCAATTCCAGCTCATTCAAACAAGCTGTGGTTTGAGGGAAGTATTTTCACTCAGGAGTAAACACAAATGCAGGTTTTTGCAGAGAAGGGAGCGTGTGTAGGTGTGTAAAGGACTGAGTGGGTTAAGAGTTTTCATGCCTCTTCCATAGCACTCTCTGAGGTAGCTCTTGTGCCCTAGTTGCACACGGTGATTACAGAGACGCGTGCTGTTTAGAGTGGCAGTTGCGCCCTTGGCATGCTGAGCTAACCTGGGGAAGTGCAGGGGGCTCTACAGTTACCCCTTTTATCGCGCCTCTTCCTTCTCTTCTCATCCTTTTCTGTGGTAGGTACCTGTAGAAGCTGGACTCCAGACAACTTGCTCTTCAAGTTAGTTCTTCAGCAGCGCTCACTAACTCCTGTCCAAGGGCTTAAATAAGCCCTTTAGCAGGAATCTTGAAAGTTTTAGCTGTTGGAGTCGAGTTGAAAGTTTTAGAGTTGAGTTTTCTTCTGTATTCCTCCGTATTTAACCGATGTATTTGTTTGAATTGTAGTAGTTTAAAGCTGTAGCAAGGCAAATGGTGCAGACGGACACCTGGGAGTGATAAACTCTGCACTCTCTGGGTTTTTTGCAGTACTGCACACCTAGAAGGCTAATGGCACCCAGGAGGAAATGCTCTTCCCTTTGCTGGGGGAAGGTTAATAGATGTATGGCTGCACACCTTGCCCCAGAAGGCCTATTACAAGGCTATGTTGAGTAAGCCTTGTGCATGTATTAGCATGAATATGTGGCATTAGCAGCAGCTACTGGATGCTTTGTGCCTCGGGCATTGCAAAGTATGATAGATGCTGCTGTAAAAATCTCAATAAGGATTGCTTTGCTTTTTTCCCCCCTCAGTACCTCTTAGTGTTTGTGATGAAGGACTTTGTCTTGGGGATCAACTCTCAATCACCTTGAAATAATGATAAATGTAATGTTAAGTTACAGTTTTGAAGTTCAAAACACAAGTGTTGGGAAGTTTTTTGACATAGCAAACACCCTTGAGTTTCACCGTTCAGAATGGGAAGCTGAAATGATTATTAGAGCTGACTAATGGTATCTCTTCCCCTTATCTAGGTAGTTATGCCATGGGTGAGCTGGTAAGAAATCTGCCCAGCAGGCAGCAGAGATCTGCAAAGAACCTGGAGGAGGATACGGTGGTTGCGGTGTTGAATACCATCCATGAAATCATTACTGACAGCTCAGAAAATGCAAGGTCTCTAATCCAGACGCAGGGCATTCAGAAGCTGGTGGCTATCAGCAAGTCAAGGTAAGTGACAGTTGAAAGCAAAATGCCTAAGAAATCACTGCAAACATGGAAATGTCACTAGGAACAGCAGCTTTTGCTCTTTGAGAGTATTCGAGCATCCTAACCTTTCAGAGCAGTTAACATACACGCAGTGAAAACAGCGCCTTTAATGGCTTTGCTTGGTAACAAGAAAATAGTTAATTGAGTAGTCACTTCAGCCACGTTAAAACATGCTCTCTTGTCAGATGTCGTGTGTGTGTTTAGCAGACAGCACTTTCAGTGAAGCCATGATCTTTATTTTCAGTGTGGGAGGCCTTTTTCCCATGGCAGTGTTCCATTCCTGGAATGCCAGTGAAGAGCTCTGCTTCTTTTAAGGCAAACAGTTAATGATGTGCACTAATCGTTCTGGCTGAAGGGCTGGTGGTGCCATTCAAGTGACAAATTTTCACTCAGCCACTCTGTTGAAAACTGCTCTGACTAGTTCAGAGACAAGTTTGTTCGGTGTGGTTCACCTGGTCAGACACAAGCTTCTGTTATAATTAGGGGTTTGGCCAACTTTCGGGGAAGTGACTAAATGTCACTTTAGTGATGGCAATGTTATTAAGTGTGAGAGCCAACCAAGGATCCAGCCCTCTGTTGTTACATAGAGGGTGCTGGTGTCCTAAGGAACGGGTAACGTTGCACTTCTTGTTCAAAAGTAGCTCAGTTTTGGCTGGCCTAATTGCTTCGTAAGGCACTTCAAACCGTGAGGCAGCTTTGTTGAATTGTGAGGGATATGTACGTACATTGGGGAAAAGGGTTGAGAAGCAGCTTAGAACTCGGCTTTTGTGGGTTGGTTTTTTTTTCCTTAAATAAATCCAGGCAGGATGGAATCCATCTGTCTTCTGTTAACAACAGCTACAAGACGAAAGAGCCGCCCTGGCCTCAGTGCTTACACAGAAATAGATATGGAGACCCAGAAATCTGCACAATTCACAACTTTCTGTTTGGGTTGCTGAGTTGGGGTTTTTTTGTTAGCAAACAATTATAGATAGGAAGAAGCCACTGAAAATTGCACACAGATTCTCTACCTTACAGGCTCCGTATGGAGTATTAGGTATCTGTTGGATACTGTTTTGGTGCAAAGAAGTCAACATATGAATTTTTATCTTACATGGCTTGATACTTAACCTCTAATTTTATCTTGCAAACCAGCCAGTCTCCCAGGGAAACAAAAGCAGCGTCCCATGTTCTTCAGATGATCTGGAGTTACAAAGAACTAAGAAATGCCCTGCAGAAGGATGGGTGGAACAAATCACACTTCCAGGTAAAGATTAGCAGTTATGGAAAAGTGTTCATGTCCTAGTCTAGTCTAACACTACAGTCTTACAGACTGTGGCCTTTTTGGTTCTCTAGGTGACACAACAACGTACCGTAATCTGCTCGGTCACAGCACCGGGCACGTTCTTGCTGGGCACGTTTTCCAGTGGTCTGTGAACAGTAGTTCTTCAGGTTTTGGACAGGCCACATAGCTGTGCTTCACTGGAGGAAGAGTTAGCTTCTCTCTTCTCAGTTGTCTCTCATTCCATCTCGCAGCCACCTGTTCCTGCCATGCAGCCTTCTCATCCTGTGAGAAGGTTGAGCTGCTTTTACAGACCAACAGTGCTTCTGTTTAGATAACACAAAAAGTATTGCACCAACAAATCTACATGAAGACACATAATGCTGCAGTGCCACATCAGCAGCAGAAGGGGGTTTTAGAAGTGTTCCCTGATCTTTTGCCTTACTGTTGGTTTGATTGGTTTCCTTGTTCCATTTTTTTTTGAGTAGCAGTTTCATATTTATGTGACTTTTGTCTTGTAGTCTGTTTCTGGAACTCCAAAAGGTTCCAAGGGTACAGCTGGCAGGTCTGGCTATGATGACAGCACTTTGCCCCTGGTGGATAAAAGTCAAGGTCAGTTCTGCTGTTTATCCCTTTTCCTGTTGTGCTTTGCTTGCTTGTTTTCTGTGTTTGCCACATCTCCACTATTAGGAGAGTGCTGGAGCTGGGAGTGAGGGAGTAAAAATCTAGTATTTACCCTGCAGTTGCAAAATGATCAGTCCTGTTAGCTGGATGTAGATGGCAGCCCTTCCCTAGCGCAACAGACAGCGCTGGGATTTTCTCTGTTTGTGTGCAGTGTAATCAGTTAAATCTTCCTGGGAGAATCTGGGATAGACCCGAGTTGGAACTTTGAAAGAGAGGACCAGCCTTGTTCTGTGATGCTGTGTATTACAACCTCAAGTATTAATAAATCTAGTCTTCAGCCAGGCAGCATGCTTGGCTTTACTCCTACGTACAGTGCTGGAGAGCTTTCCTTTCTAATAAATTGCCTGTTCTGGCAGCGCTGCTTCCTGTGCTGTGCAGGTCTTTTCAGTGGAGGCGGTTTATCCAAACAGGAGCTAAACCTGTCTGTACTTGTTCATGAGGCCTGACACAGCTCCAGCTTGAGTTTCATTCTGATGTCTGTGTCTCTCATTCTGGTTCTAGTGCCTAACATTTGGATGTTGAAAGTTAATTTTTAGGAACCTTGAGTCTCCTGTGTGAGAGTTTGCCATGGTGTCTTTACCTGGTGTAATTGCAGGTTACTGCAGGACATACAGCCCCACGCTGCCTTTCTTCCTTCCACTTGCCCTGTCCTTGATCCAATGTGGCAGGTTATGCTGGCAGAGGGTGACCCAGGTCACTTGGCTGATCTGACAATAAACTTCTTGTTTTCTTTGTGGGATAGAATCACAAACTCATAGAATGGTTTAGGTTGAAAGAGACCTCAGAGATAATCTAGTTCCAATGCCTTGCCATGGGCAGGGACACCTCTCACTAGACCAGGTTGCCCAGGGCCCCATCCACTTCAGGGATGTAGCATACACAGCCTCCTTGGGCAGCCTGCTCCAGTGCCTCAGCACCCTCATAGGGAAGAATTTGTCCTAAGGTCCAATCTAAATCGTCTGTCTTTTAACTTGAACCCATCCCCTGTGACCTGTCACTAGAGTCCTTCATAAAAAGCCCCTCAAGTACTGGAAGGCTGCTTTAGGGTTCTCCCCAGAGCCTTCCCCAGGCTGAACAGGTTCCACATCAACCTAAGAAAGAACTTCTTCACAGTGAGGGTGACGGAGCACTGGAACAGGCTGCCCAGGGTGGT
>JAOXOE010000776.1:1237480-1248433 GCA_028565055.1 Phoeniculus purpureus | reverse complement strand
GGTTCCCTTTCTTTCCCCTCCCCCCCACTCCCCCAAGAAGAAAGCGAGCACGGAAAGAGAGTCCAAGCTTCCATCTAGCTGGCTGCATTCTTAGGCGACTCTGACGTGTGGATGGTGCCAAGCACGAGAAGCGAAGGTCATGCGGTGGCAAAGACAACGGCTTTGCGAGTGAAAGAGGAACTGCAGAATATCTGAAATAATCCCGTAGCTGTAGCTGTGAAGATACTAGCACTTTTCTGGTTTGGGGCTCGTTGGCTTTGTTGTTTTTCTTTTTTGTTTGGGGGGGGTGGGGATTTCTTTTGACCTGTGACTCTAACATTTTTAAAGGCTTTCTGGACAATGTTTAGGTCTTCTTTATTATTTCCACAGAAAGTGCAGGAATGTTGAGTGGGATTGTTGGATTTCAATGAAGGGAGAAAATGCAGAACAAAACCAATTAAAACGCTGGTCAAACGGACTGGACAGTGGATGACAAAGTTGATGCAAGCTGTATAATCCGCTTTTCGCGTAAGCTCTCTCGGTCACAGTGCTGTATTATCATGACAATATGGTGTACGATACTTCTGCCCTTTCAACGCTGTCTCGGCTCTGTTTCTGGTTCCACATGTCGCAGAGCAGTTGCTGACGGTTTCAGAGCCCCTGGTTCAGAAATGTCTGCTGAGAAACGGAGCTGGCTGGCCTTTTATGTTCTTGTTGTCAGAGATCGCAATAAGGAGCTTTAGCGTTTCAAACGTACCGGTGTCGCATCGATGTCGATTAACAGTTTCTTTTGCCGTAGCTGTTAATGCGTTGGAAGAAAATAGGAGCTTTTTCATAGGGTGTCTCATTCTGAACATGCTATAAATTTTAGATGAGTCTGTCATTTATATTTGATGGTAGCTTTATCACTGTTGGATCCATGTTTGCTTTGGGCTATAGATGCTGATGAAGAACGCCACAAAAGGAACTGGCTCGGCATCTTTTAAATCATCATCACGATTCCTGTGTTCCTTTGGTTTTGTTTTGAGAGTGCATATTTCATTTGGTGTGAAAATCGCCCAAGTGCGGTGGTTCTCCTCTGAGATGCCAGGGCCTGCTTTGTGTACGGGGGAAGCTTTTACCTCACGAGAATGTGGTGTCTGGTAATGCCGTGAGCCAAAAGATTTCCGATCACTGATTTTTCTCCAGGCATTGGTCAAGGGAGGGCAGCAGATGAGAATAGGAAGCAAATGTCTCACTGGACGCATCAGAGAACTTTGCTGATTTTATTTGGTTGCCACTGTTTTGATTGCCACAGTTAGTTTGAAACAAGCTCCTGAGAACGGTGTGACTGGAAAGCACATGTTTGAATCTAGCAACCATCATTTGCAGTTTTCAGTGCCTGCCGTTTCCTTTGTACTTAAAAGGGGGAAATACCAGACAACCTCACCTCCCCCGGGATATTACTCTAATAGTAAACATCTAAAGTTTTTGTAAAAAAATGTTTTAAAAACTTTTAAAAAAAAAAAAAAGCAAGTAACAAGAGCTTTGTATCTTCTTGAGTATATTAAAAATTTGACATGAATACATATATATAAATAAATAAATTCTATATATCTATATATATATATTGCTGTGCAGAGGATAGGTTACAAACCATGTAAAGTAGTTTGCAGGAGAGGGAAGCATTTGTTGATTCAGGGAAAAAGACTGATGCCAGAAGCTGTCAGTGATTTGGATAATACTTGTGCTCCTTCGCACCCTCCCTTTTTGACCCTCATCTTCCACGTTTGTTGCAGTGGTCACTTCTGGATCCTGGGGAAGCCTGGGGAAGGTGAGGCCGCTTGGAGCAAATTAAGATAGCAAAGATTTGTTGTTTCACCTGCGTAAGAGTCCTGTTGGGCCAAAGATGCTCAGTGGATCAAGGGAAGCAGAGATCCATCTGTGATTATCTGTGTCGGGGCAGTGTCTCTCTGTGTGTAGACATAAAGTGTGGCAATGAAACCAGATACATAGTCTGACTGTATATTATATCAATGGTGCTCTTTTCATACTTGTTCTGCCAATACGCGGAGACCCTTTTAACCAAGCTACACAGAAGAGTTTTATATCACTTTTGGTTATGTACTTGGTGTATTCTTTTTGTATATGAGAGGATTTTTTAAAAAACGTTCAGTAATTAGCAACGGAATCTGCTTTGTAGCTGATTAGAACAGTGTAAGAGAAGGGCCGTGCTGTCAGTCTGTCCCTGATCTACTTCAAACCCTATATTTACCAAAGGAGTCTGAGCAAAAGTTCACAAAATAAAGACCTGACTGTTGAAAGGAGTCTCTGCAAAGACTTTGTGATTTAGTTATTGTACAAGATATTTCAAAGCCAGCAAGAGGTTAACAGAGACAACTGCAGGAAGGGGGAAGTGAAGTGACTAGGGGCCAATTATGTCCATGACTTCCTATCCCAGATTTCTCATGGCTCTCAGTGGGATACTACAGGGACACTCAAAATCTGGATTGGAATCTACTGTCATCTCTGTCATTAGTGCACTAATGACACCCAGGAGTATTTGAGAAGCAAATTCAGTCCCTATTCTACTTTCCCCAAAAGTCTGTTTCATATTTAACCTCATCCTGTGACACACAAACCTCCCTGTCAGGTTAGATTGCTACCCAGGCTCATCCTAGCAACCTGCTCTTTGTTTTCCTGAGGGGTAAGTGTTTGTGGCAGCCAGCGTAGCCGGGAGCTGGCAGTGTGGCTTTATTGCTACGGAAAAGCAAAGATGGGATATTAAGAAGTGAAATACCAAGTTTATGGGACAAGAAATCCGCTGGGAATCACACGTCTTACCCCTGCCCTTCCCAAGCCTTACAATGATGATGAACTCCCAAGGACGTAGCAATAACCCATCATTTACGTTACTGTGGGTTTTTTCTTCTCAACAAACTGTTGTTTGTATGTTGAGGAAGGACAGTGGACTGGGGGGTGACTTACACATAAGACTTACCACCTTGTATTATCAGTCCACCACCTTAAGTTGAAAGTGAGATACTTTGAACCACGTCTGGTGATGTAATGTCCTTTTTGCCTGTGGGCACAAGGTCGCTGGTGGGATGTGTGTCCACAGCTGCCCTTACCTCTCCCCTTGTTGGCACGAGCGTGACTGGCTGTTTAAGCTGTTCTGGGACGTGGGTGGATGAATCCGTAATTGTTGTGTTTTGGCAGCAGGGACTGTATGTAAAGAAGGGAAAGCGGCAGTGTGTGTGTGTGTGGGGGTGTGACTAAAGCTGCAGCAGGGTCTAGTCTCCTACTAAAAGGCAGGCAGTGCTTTTTAGGGCTCAGGTGTGTGACCTCCTCTTTTCCTGTTGGCTCCACCGTGAAAACTGGAGGGGAATCTGCCTGCAAAAGGCTGAGGTAGAAGAGATTTCTACCTGCAGAAATTCTAGTGGGAGGGATGGTTGTGGAAGGAAGCGATGGCGTTGCAAGACTCCTGCTAGGGAGGAACATGGGATGGCCCAGCGAGGGCTGAGATAATGTAGGAGAGAGGGAGACTTTTGCGGAACTTTCTTCCCAGGGCACATTTCACGAAGCTGTGGAAGTTTTTCTAAAAAAAATCCAGCGTTGTGTGTCAAGGCTGCCCTGGAAAAACATCAAGTTGGAGCATGTGAGCAACTGACCTTGTGCTTACAGCTTCCCAGGTTGTTCTCTCTGCAGAATCCAAGGAGAGTGGAAAGGCAAGACTTCAGGACAATTTCTCCTCTGTCTTGGAGTTAAGTAGCAGTTTCACCATAAGTGTAGCTTGGTAATTCGAGATGTGTTGCCAGCTCAAATGCTCCCCAGGGAACAGCTTGGGCAGCCATAGGTCCTGCTCTTCAGTATCTTCTGGACAAAACACCTGCCTGTCCTAGTTCTTCTTCTACACCTGTGTGCTCAGACATGCCTGTTCTGTGTGTGTCTGTGTCAGGAAAGCAAATCTTGTCTCTGTTGCCAAGATACCACAGAAGGGACTGACCTGGAGACTAGGAACTGACCTGCTGTAGCACATCAAGAAAGCAGGGGATGGCATGTTTGTTGCAGCAGATCAGTAAGTTCTTGCCAACTCTGAGGAGCAGTTTTCATCCCTAGAGCAGTTCTATGAAGGTTGAAGGTGGTGAGTCACTTTCGCTCTTTGCCTTAAAGTTGAGCACATTGGCTCAGCTACCTGTGAGAGACGTCCACGTCTTAAGCCCTTGGAGTAAGCAAAGTTTCAGAAGCCAAACGGGCACACGGGAGTGGTTATAGCCTCTTCTGCTCTCCCACTGCCCACTCAGTGAAAAGTAGCGTGCCAATACCTTCAGCCAGCATTCCTGTGCTGTTGGGGTAGAGCTGTGCTCTCACGGTTTCTGAAGGCGTTTCTGTAGGCGTAGTTTTTGCAAAATTCGTTTTGATGCCCGTAAAATCTGGTGTTTCCCTACCTTTGACACAGAAGTTCTCTGATTTATTGGTACAGTAACTAATCTAGTGCATTTACAAGGAAGGTATTACGAACCCTTTTTTTTCCTATCTTCAATTTTACATCAGGGTAGGATGTTCTGAAGTCCACGGTGAGGAGGAGGAAGATAGCGCAGACACTACAAGGCCTGCCAATCTGGTTCTTACTGTTCAGAAAAACAAAACGACTAGACTAAGAAGCTTACTGGTACTTAGTAGCTAATGTGTTTGTAACTATCATGTGCCTTAAAATTTTCATGGTAGGAGAATTAAAAAATCAAATCAACAATGTGTTTTCTGTAATACTGCTCAACATTTCCTCTGTAGTTTAGACTGGTGGGGTTTTGCATTGTATTTACACTGTACTATAAACTGAAACGCTTAGAACGGTTTGATTTTACAAGTATGGAGGGGAAAAAAAAAGGTGGATTATGCTTTTCATAGAACAAATGTTACCGTGACAGAATGTACTATTATTATAGGATCTTTCCATAATGCAGACAAGTAGAATGCTTGTTAGAAACCAGGTGTGTAGGATAACAATTTGGTGTGTTTTCAATAAACCATGCCTGGAAAGAACACACGTGCCGCTGGTTATCTTTTTGTTACGTCAGGAATCGCAAGTGTTCTCTGGCTTTGCAGCAGCAGGTTTTTATGGCAGGGGATTACTCAGGCCTGACACGGTTCAGCACTCGGTGTTAGTAAAAGGTCAGTGGTAATAGGGGTAATTGGAACATCCTGATCACTGCCATGTGCTGGAGTTGTAGCAGAGTCCTGTAAGGACCCTGGGCCTTGGATCGTGGGTTTTTCATTTCTTAATGTACAAGAATGTTTCTGTGGGAAGGATGTCTGCGTCACTGCCCAAAGGTCTGCACGTGTGGGACCACAGTCATAACTTGCTGATGGCTTTTTCACTTGGGAAGTTATTAACCTTCCCAACTTAGTCATAAAATCTGTGCAAGTTTACAGAGATTTAACATTTTGAAAAGTGTGTGAATATTGTCGTAAGGGTAAGCGCGGCAGAAAATCTTTCATTTTATTCTAGTGATGCATAAGGTTTGGCTGACGCGAGAAATGTTAATTAGGGGATGCACCAAATGCTTTACATTTCTTGCTGTGTGCGGGAGAAAACTCCTGAAGTCAACCATGTATTTCAGGTAACTGCCAGTTCTCAACAGGTCTTAATTCTCTTGAGGGTTGTCTCTCCCTGGCACATTGATCTGTGTTGATGAGAGCAGCAGGGCGACCGATGCACCTAAACGCCGTACAGGTACCACCATGCCTTCATGAGCATGACAAAACCTCGTAAGTGTCAATGTAAATGTTATGAAGGGTCTTACGTGTGGAGTGGAGGTCAGGTTTTCTGTGAGTGAGAGGCTGGTGAATCGTTGCCATCCACTCCTCACTGAACCATTCACAGCACTGTAAGGTTTCGTTTACTTGCAGATGTTTGCAAACAGCCCTTGGGAGGTCATCTTCAGCTTGCCTTCCCTTCTTACTTCAGATGTCCTGAATTCATCCCCAGGAGTTCTGTAAAGTCATGTGCAGATTATGTTCTTGCAGCTGGCACATCTAGTTTCACAAGTGCTGTGGTAACATTTGGACTCCTAGGCTAGGCTTAGTGTCTTGCTCTGAAGGTGTCATCAGTGTTCTGCTGCTGTGAGGAATCTGATTTGTCTGTGTGGATGCACTAATACAGCAACAAATAGCAGATGCTGTGGGTGAGGTACTGGGCTAAAACAAATACATTGTTTCTACACCTGACCTTTTATAGCTGTCAAATTAATTTCATTTCCAGCTTATCACAGGTTGGGCACGTGGAAACAGAGTCCTGCGGGTGAAAGGTTAACCTGGTAACAACAGGCAAGAAATATCACAGCCCTCATCTGTTTCAGGTTTCAGAAGTGTCTTGAGGGAATAATTCTGTCCTCATGGTTCTCTTCCCCGGTGTTCTACTTTGAAGAATCTCATTCTGGTACAAGCTGACAGGGTTTTGTTTTACAGTGGAAGTTGTTATACAATGGGACCGTTAACTGAGCTGTATGGATACAGGCAAAGACTAAAACTCTCTTACTGTGTTGAATGTGCACTCACAGCACACAGTTACCTGTTACTCAGAAGATACCTACTGGACAAAATAAACACACGACCCTGCCCTGGTGGTGGTGAAACCTTTGCTTGGGGTATCTCTTGCTGCTCTTGTAGGGGTTTCTGTGTGTTCTCTTCACTGCAACTAATGTTTGACTCACTGCACAGCATTCTTCAGTGGGTGCTTCCATTTTCACACACCAGCAGGAGGAAGCACTAGCTCCTCTACAACTTGGAATGACTGCTGTTCATTCTGATGAGTAATTCTGTTGTAAGGGTTGCTACATGGGTGGTGATATGTTTAATTTGATAATAAGTTAGGAAGCAGAAAGGACTAGTGATGGGTTTGACTTCCTCAGGAATCCTCCTCCTCTCTTATACATTGATATAAAGAATCGGTTCAGTGTTTTGTAAGACAACTCCACGTTCATTTGAGGTAACAAAGGTGCTCTGGCCGAAACCCAGCCTTGCTTCCACGTGTTGCTTGAATTGCTAATACAACCTACAGAATAGCTGACATTTGGAGAACAGATCTCAATCACTGGTGTTTGGTGCTGCTGACTGTGTGCTGTGGACGTTTGCTGAAGCTGTGGGAGTTCTTTCCATTGAGCACTCTGTGTCAGCGGTACGCTCTCCACGGGCAGTCTTCACACACAGTTCCAGAGCACAGTTCATACCTGTTTGCTGGAAGAACAGGCTGGATCTTCTAAAGGCAATAGGCTGATGTTGCAGCAACGCTCCCTGAGCTTTTGGAATATATTCCAAGCAGAAAATCCATTGTCTTTTGCTTCTTGCAGAATTGAAAACATGACTTTATTTCAGAAAGTCCTTCTCGCTGGGAGGTTCCACATTTCTGTGTCAGTGACTCCGGATCATATTTGCTCAACTGACCAAAAGCCTTTTTTCTAATTGCCAGTCATCCAAACTGAGTCAGGCTTTTTCCTTGTCATCCCTTGCCACCGATAACTAAAAGCACTTCACAAGCGTGCTCAAGTGGAAAAACAATTTTTGCGTCTGGAATTCAGTAAATACTCCGCTAGATGATGGATGGATATGCTGTGTTTGTTTTTACAATTTGCCAGGTGGGAGATCCTTTCTAAGGATTAAAATACCTGGTTTTGTACTAACAGGCAGCTGTTATGTTTGGGCCCACACTACACGTGCGTTATTCGCTGACACATCTTCTGAAACACCCAAGTCAACTCTACAGGTTCCCACCTTCCTTGATTTTCTTGACAGTGTCTGAGATGGTAATTTTTGGCTGTTAGCTAGCAGCAGGAACGTATTTATCAGACCCTCCCTTGTGAAGTGCAGTGTTCCCTCTTGCACATTCTTCAGCATGTGTCTTCTGAGACTGGAGATTCTCTTCGTTTGCAAACTGTGAAAAAATAGGGAATCATCCGAAGGATTTTGGTCCAGTAACTTTGAGTTCAGCCTGAATACCGAGAGGACGTGTTGCTCCGCAAGTTTACAGAATAAATCATTGACTTACTCACAGTTCGAGATGGAAGTGTGAGAACTCAAGGCCTGCTCATATTTAGGGCAGCACCCCACTATCACAAGGGGCCGCTTTTGTATCATCTAATCCAGTGTAGTGAGTCTTGTGTCTTTGTCAATGTGACAGAGTTGAAATGGTTAAAGAAGCTCTGCTCGTGTTGCCTTGTCGTATCACTGTAAGGTGCACAAGTTACAAGCTGCTGTAATTTCTAAACTGACTCTATCGCCTTCACTAGTTCTAGTTTTCTTTCATACCATGGGACAGTTCTCTGCTGTGTTCGTTATTGGGGTCCTGGATTAACGAACAAATAACTGTTCATTATCTGTGTCCTGTGCACTACACACAGGCCAGGGTAGTTACCACTTCAGTGAGGTGGGCTACAAAAGGAAGAAGCTGATGAAGCTGATAACAGGTCTGAAAAAATTCATAAGAAGAAAGATGAGAATGGGTATCCCTGATTTTCACTCTTGATTTTCAGCTGTTGGATCTTTCTGTGGCTGTTCCAAGGCTAGAAATCCCAAGTGCAGTACAGAATTCATGGGAAACAAAGATAGTCACATGCCTGCTCCTGTTGTTTACTTTTTATTTATAAATGTGATGATTGTCTCATATAATCACAGCAGGACGTGCCAGGAAATGTCAGTGGATTTCTGCAATGTTCGGGTAAGTTAGAGACCTCAAATTTGGCTTTGTGTCTTTCCAGTAACAACCCTCACTATTCACATAGTGTTAACAACACAGGTTAACCAGGGTGTGCGGCACGCACCGCATAAAATCCTTTCTCTCCGGTCTTTATACAGCATCTTCAACGTACACAGCACTTACGACTAAGCAGCTTGCCCTGCCCCTAAAAAGCACGCACTACATATACACAATACAGTGAGGGGATAAGGAAATACGAGGGGATAAACAGCATTTCTCAAGGTCTCCGATATTATGCCATTTTGGTGTTCCTTTGGAAAGAGCCTGTTCCTTTTCTTATGTGTTCCCTTGTTTGTTGCAATCTCTTTAGTGCTTTGGTTTTGTCTGCCTCTGCAGACTAATGACTTTGTCTTCTGCAAAACTGTTTTATTTGGTTTTTTTATGACTCTGTGGGTTGGTCTCCTTTCAGTGCAGGCCCTTATTTCTAGTGTAGAGATGATTAATTTTTGTAGCAACTAAACAAAAATGTATCTGATAACATGACAGGAGGCTTCACCGCACTGAGTGTCGTGTTGCTATCGATCAAAACCAGGGCTCCTGAAAGGACGCAGCACACATGCTTGTGTTCATTTCTGATAATGATTAGTCAGTTTAGCTTGGGGACACAAGCCTTCAGTTGTTGCAGCTATTTTCTCCACCCCACCCAAAGACCAAACTGTGGTTGTTCAGGGCTGAGTTCAAAATAACCCTGTAGTGTGATGATGTAGTTGGTCAAAGCAAAGCAACGTGCATCGCCGTGGGTTTCTTGAATCGTGGCACAACAGAACAGACCTTTGAGCAGTCACCCTAGTTACTCCCGACCTTGGTTTTCACTTAGTTTATCTCCACTAGCACTTGCTTTAATTACAGGCTCCCAAATACAAAAAAAATCCCAAATTTAAAGCATGGCCGAGTTCAGCTGTGCAGCTGCATTTACATCATGTGAAACAAAAGTTGAGTATTAATGGCTCTCTTTAGCCCAAAAACACGGCCTTTTCCATGGCATCCTCCGATTTCATATACTCCAGGTGAGATGGGTAGTTAGTGCATTGGAAGTGGGGGTTGTTGCGGACATAGTTGAGGAATTCTGGAGCTCCTGGGAAGATGACATTGTCAGCCAGAAGAACTGAGCCCTTCCGCAGCAAGTTGCATTCCTAGAAAGAAAAGAAATTGCTTCATGGTGACTGATAAGCAGACATTGGCCTAAATGTGTAACGTGCTGTCATGTTAACTGTGTCATACTGAAGTGCCTGCCCCCAAAACTCCACTGTTTGGAGGGAAGAAAAGGCATGGGAGAATCTGAGTGACAGTGATCCTTCCTGGTCGTGTTTAGGACACTGGCTTCTTCTGTGAACCCAATTAGAAATGCTGATGGCAAATGAAGCACAGTGAAGGTGTGCACTTTGCTTCTCAAGACATGGGATGCATTTTTGTTCCTGGTGTACTACAGGAGTTCTTTTGATGAGTGTGCCCTGTGGACTGTTTAGCTCTTGCCTCTGGTGACTGAACACCAGTCAGCACAGGAGAAGCAATTTTAGAGACATGGCAAATATCCTCTGGTCTCTTTTAGAAGCCTACAAATGACAACGTGCTGCATTTTCCACTGGTGCTCAGGATTTCAGGTGCACTTTGCACGAGGCTTTTCTAGACGTGCACGAGAGGAATGGCTGGCTGAGCCACTTTCCGTATGTTTTTCATCTGAGTATTTCACGTTCTGATTTCGTATTCACTGTTCACATTGCAGTACGTGCCAAAACTGCATGTTGGAAGGTTCATGACATCTGAGAAAGTGTCACCATCTTTTCTTCATGTTTCTCCTTTCTCATTTCAAAAGTTGTTTTTTAAGCAAGGCAACTTTGTGTCACATCAAACTTACACAACGATGGAACTAAACCACTTGTTTGTTTTGGCTGTGTTGTGAAGGTTAACTTTCGATAAGGAAGCGTTGGCTGTTCCCAGACGAAAGAGCTCAGTCATCCTTACACGGCCAGTTGAAAAGAAAACATTCTCTGGGCACACAATAACTCTAGTGAGGGAATATTTTCTTCAGTTCATGCTGTGTAAGTTCACTACTAGCTGTTCATAACCCCAAACAAACTTCCTTTTCAAACAGCTATGCAGAGGACAGGGCAGAAGTTAAAGCACAGGAGCCTAGATGTGAAAATAATGTCGTAGTTCTCAAGCTGAGGTCACAGAATCACAGAACATTAGGGATTGGAAGGGACCTCGAAAGATCATCTAGTCCAATCCCCCTGCCACAGCAG
>JAOXOE010000776.1:1191558-1237380 GCA_028565055.1 Phoeniculus purpureus | reverse complement strand
GGGGGAGGCGGAGCCGGCCAGGCCGGGGGGGAGGAGGCGGCCGCGCGCCCTCCCCGCCACCGCCTCCATGGCAGGTCACGTGAGCAGCCCGCCCAGCCGCGTCACGTGATGGGCTGTTATGGTTCCCCTCCCTCCCCTCTCCCTTGGCGCCTCCTAACGGACGTCGCGCATCCCTGTTGTATCACGTGGTGCAGCCGCACGCGCCTTGCCCCGTTCCTTCTCCTGTCGTTACCCGCCAAAGGCGCCGGCGCGCGCCGCCCCGCCCCCGAAAGCCCCTGAGGGAAGCGGCGGCACCCGGGGCCTTGTGGCCGTTAGGAGGCTTCTGGGCATTAACACACCTGGTACAGAGAGAAAAGGGCCTGAGGGGAAGAGCTCAACTCGCCTCACCGGTTTCAAAATGGGGCAGTGGGAGGATCCTTCAGCCCCCTCCTACCTCAGGGGTGAGACTCACGGCCCTGCAGCCCCCTCCTACCTCAGAGGGGGCAATCGCGGCTGCCCTCAGAAATTCCTCCAGGGAGAACTGCTGTGAGCGTGGGGTGGCAGGAGGCACTGCCTGTGCCATTGCAACCGGCGCTTCGGCGTCGAACACGGGCAGAATCCTTTAAAGGATCAAAGGTGCCTCTGCCCTTCGCTATCGAGCGCGTTTGGGGTTAGCATTCAGTGCAGGACTCGTAGAGAAAGGAAGGATTTCTCAAGTGGCTCTGTTACACCGCTAAACCTGCTGCCACAGCCCGGGTCACTCTCCAGCAGAAAATAAAGGAGTTTTCTTGCAAACGCTGATTTCCAAGGGCAGCTGTTCCAAGGGTCGCTCTGTACGGCACAAGTGACGCCTGTGAAAACACCCGTTGGAAGTCATTCCCTAAGTCATGCTTTCCGCACAGAACGACGTTAATCGCATCAGAAGGTCAGGCCCGAGTTACTTTCTTGCTGATGTAAGTTCACGCGTAGGTATTTTTATAGCAAACATTCCAAACAAATTTCATATCTGATACGCAAAGCCAGGAATGCAGCTTACAGAGACGCTTGAAGGCCAAATCTCTCCTTGTGTAACACAAACTCAAGTGCAAAGGCTCGACAGATGACTTCAGCTTTGTAAAGCTGCCTAGTTTTTTTTCCTGACATTGTCTGGATTGCTTATTATCTTAGATTTGCAACAACGAATGTAATTACTAGGCTCAACCGCAAAAATCTTGCCACAAGGGACCTTTTGCTCCTCTGGAGTGTAGACTGGTGGGGTGAGAGCTTAAGTGGTTTTTAAAAATCTAAGTGAAATTGTTGTAGACCTACTTCAGATACCAGCCACTTATTACAGACTCAGACTTTTAAACCTCCCTTATGTCCTCATACCACAGCTACCTATCACTTCTCATACAGTCCCTTACACCCAAGCAACTTTTAGTTAGGTACAATATAAGCTCTAAAATATCTGAGAGACTTGTTGCTCTGTCTGTTGAATTATGTCCATCAAAAGCATAGGCTGGCAATACAAGAAACAGCCAGAGAAGTCTGGTTTATTTAGGGATTACATGAACTCTCCCAACCCCTAACAACGGCATTGCTCTGTGATGGATCTTTTGAAGTACTAACTTGCAGTTGAGGAATCATAGAATGGTTGGGGTTGGAAGGGACTTTAAAGATCATCTTGTTCCAAACCCCCTGCACAGGCAGGGATACCTTCACCGTGTCAGGTTACTGAGGGCCCCAGCTAACCTGGCCTTCAACACTTCCAGGGATGAGACAGCCAGAGCTGCCTTGGGCAACCTGTTCCAGCATCTCCGCACCCTCACAGGAAAGAGTTTGTTCCTAATGTCTAACCTCAATCTCCCCTCCTCAAGTTTGTAACCAGGAGACAGTTTAATTCCTGACTTTCCTGTGTGACCTTATACCTCATAAGAATCTTTTAATGTTTTAGTTGCTCTTCTGAATTACAAAGATAACAGTACATAGTCTCGTTTTGCTTGTCAGAGCAGTTACCAAAAGCAGTTAGAGCAGGAGGTGACTACGGTGGTGTTGTAAAACAGCTTCACACCAATTGCTTCTGGTTTTCACACCAATTTCCCCATGACTATCCTTGCCTCACCTCCCTTAAGTCTCCTGCTTTCAGTCAGTTATATTGTTAAACAGCAACAAAACCCTAGGTAACACGTCTTGCACAGAACTGACATCACACTCTCAGGCCTGTTTCAGCTGGACACATCAGAGCGAAGGAACCTGCTGGGACAATTCCTATCTGATGCTACAGCAGCTACCACAGTTTAACTGCTATCCGGAATCTACTCAATCCCGTGTTGCAACATGGATGAATTACCAACACGGATGAATTACCAACACCCCTTTCTGTGTATTTACAGAAACACATTCGCCTCTTTCTCAACTTTCAAAAGTAAAGCTTGGAGAGATTAAGCTCTTCCTGTAGCCCCTCTCTAAAGAAATAAGATTTCACCAATTCTGAGCAGACCCAGGGTCAGATCACTTTTTTATGTGTGGATAGCCAGACTTTTCTTCCTTTTTCAGGTGAGGCCTCACCTGCACTCCCAACTGTTCCATGTTTACCTGCTGTGTCTTGGCAGAACCTTGACTCGTTGCACGCACAAACCCTGTTCTCAACAGAGATTATTAGGCTGTTGCAGGGGAGTCAATGAAAATGAGTTCATTTACTAAAAAAACTTAATGTCTAAAATTACAAGTCAGATCCTGCCACCACCTTGAAGTGTAGTCACAAACAGCTGATGTGGTATTTGATGCAAATAAGTGAGGAGGAAGCAGAAACCTCTAGTGAGGAGTTCTGTCCTCTAGAGGAAGGAAAATGGGTTGGAATGATGGTTAATGATGGCTAACATTATTTAATTAAAATAATGGTCTTTCTAAGTGTTTGAAAACATACATTACACTAAAGCTGGCTGCTTTTCACAGCTAGCTGAGCTGGTTAGCCTTACACCGCATTTTTCTATGGCATTTTCTTCAAATGCAAACTAAAGTGACTTTTCTATGTCCCAGAGATAGAAGTGATGTCTAACAAGCAGCAGAACTTTGTCTGAAGAGTGCTTTAAAGTAATTTCCTCGATCCACTGCATGCACCACGGCTTGCACCAAATTTAATAACAAAGATACTCTAGATTGGAAAAATCAGACTGGAGGCTTACGATGGCAGTGTCTTTGTTCAGATTAAATTAAGCATGTTCTCAAAGGCATTGAAGCAGGAACCTACAGATAAGACTTTGTATTCTAACCCTGGATTAGATCTGGCAGCAGCTTTTTAATGAAGCTTTATTGGGGAGCGTAAGATGATAGATGTTGCCCCTATTTAAATGTTATGTCAGAGGTAAACAAATTAAAACACAGTGAATTTAGACTTGTTTTCGATGAATTGAGCTCTCTCCTCTGGTAGAGAACTGCCACATATGCGAATCTAACGATAACTGGCCACATGTCCTTTTGATTGCTGTGATTTATTTAATTATTCGCTAATCACAAATTAATTCCTGAGTACTTAGCAAACATCTTTTAAGTGTCTTTGCATCATTGTCAAGTATCTGTGGAAAAACAGACGTTTGCTGCTGCACAGAAGCTGCAGGAGGCTTGTGGCAGCATTACCTTCTTGGCAGAGCAGCCAGGTCAGTCACCAGGAGGCTGGTTCCAGTCCGCAGGACTACCAGGGATAAGAAAAAAGTCACACAGACCTGAGCTGAGGCAGAAGTGGACTTCTGGGGTTTCAAGTTGCATGGCTGGTTCTGTGGCAGGGGGATTGGACTAGATGATCTTTCGAGGTCCCTTCCAATCCCTAATGTTTTGTGATTCTGTGATTTAGTGGTGACCTGGCATTGCTGGGTCAGTGGCTGGACAATCTTAAAGGTCTCGTCCAACCAAAGAGATTCTGTGGCCTGAATTTGAAAGCGATAAGGCAAGTAATTGTGGAGCTGCTGCAGTGAATCAAAACCAATTCTGAGAAGAGCAGTGGAAGTCCCTAGGCTTTCCTGATTTAAAGTACGCTAGAAACAGGAACCAAAGGCCTGAGTTCTAGGTCCTGCTCAATTATTTGCCTCTAAATCTCAGTCTGACTCTCCCCAATACCTGTCTCCCTGCCCCCAGATATTATTACTTGTTTAAGGATCACTTGATTTTTGCAAACCACTTTACATCACACACATTTATGATGCTATTCTGAGTAAATGCTACACACTATTGTCCAGAAGGGTTGCAATACTGATATTGAGGATCATATTAAAAAAAACGAGCACCACAAAACATTGGGCTACTCGTTAGTATTTGTACTTAACGCTGCTGAAGGGATTTCCAGCACACAAATAAAACAGCATCCAGAGAGCTAAAACTAATGCACAGACTACCCTAAGTGTTGGCCCATAAGTGGAAGCTGACAGCCCAACAAACAAAAAACCACGAGATGGTAAGAAATCAGTAGAATAATGAGAAAATTCATGTGAAAGCTCTACCACAAACAGAACATCTCACATTTCTGTACTTGCACAAAAAAGCACAACCCAGTACTAAAAATTCTCTATATCTCATCAATCTTGCCCTATAATTATTACTTAGTTGTAATATTTGTGTAAAGTAGCTTTGCTGCCCAGGGGAGTTGTGGAGTCTCCTTCTCTGAAGATGTTTAAAACCCACCTGGATATGTTCCTGTGTGACTGGATCTAGGTGGTCCTGCTCTGGCAAGGGGATTGGACTAGATGGTCTTTCAAGGTCGCTTCGAATCCCTGATGTTCTGCAGTTCTGTGATTCATATTATTATTACAGGTTATTTATGAAAAAAAAAAGAACTCTGCTACAAAATGCTGTGGAATGGGCCATGTTTAAGACTTTGTATATGAAAGACTCAGTGAGGGAGTTTTCTGGGGTTTTATTACTACTATAATGAACCAATGAATGACAAAATTACCTCCAATTGTTATCTACTGGTCTTCACTATGGTGTTATGAGAGGGAGAGGGGAAAATACAAAAGGCTTCCTCAAAGAGCAACAGAACTACATATGCAAATGGCAAATTTTATCACATCCCACATTTCTAGGAAAAAAGTGGTTTAGAATAGTAGTCAGAAGGTGACATTCACTATGGATTCATATGAACTAGGAAAAAAACCCCAAACAGATTCTTACCAGGCCCATCCCATGTCACATTGTGACTGTATAAGCCATACTCCCACCATAGTGCCAGCACTTTGTAGCAGAACATGGCAGGTGAAAAGCTGTGACTTCTGTGGTCGGAACTGAATTTAAGGAAAAAAATGGGAAAGAGATGCAATACTTAAAGGATTCAGTTTTAATAAGCTCACTGTAACTAACTGCAGCAGATAAGAAAATGAGTTCCTAACATGTCCTTTCTCAGGACACCCCACTCTGTTTTTAATAAACATTATTCATTTTTTAGTCACAAAATCATGATTTTTACAAACCCTTGTCAAAAGGCTGTGTGAGTGCAGTGCTGTCTGGGGTATAGCCAGGGGACTCTTTTCCCTTTAATTTTCAGTACCAGGGCACTTTCCACTCCTGCCCTATAGATCCCCAGCTCCCAGCACTCTCATGACTTGTACAGGTGGTTGCTCTTGCCAGCCCACCCTGCCAAAGCATCGAGGCCCTTCACCCCTGGGCTGGCAGTCATTCCCTGCTTCTTCCTGGCAGCAGCATACACTTCATACCTTCCTCTTTCCTGATGAGTCAACACTAGGGTGGAGACAGCAGAGAACACAATGACCCTCTGCCCCAAAGGGCTGAGCTCCAGTTGACAGTGTGGCACAGAGGTGACAACTACTTCAAGACAGGCAGCAGTGACAGGAGACCTGCCGTGCACACCCACTGGTGCAATCACCGTGTACCTGTCCATCAGGTTGTAGCAGATACGGAAATAAGGTTGGGACAGCAGTGCCCAGACTGCTTCAGGAAAAGACAGTAAGGGAAGTGGAAGCATCCCACAGCCCCTTTGAACTGTGGACAACCTTTGATTAATTTTATCACCCCTTCATATGAGAATATTTTTACTGAGCATTCCCTCTGCATGTTTTTGTTCAGAGAGTTTGTAACAAGTTTAAGCTGCTCAGAATTGCTGCTCATGTTCTACTCAATACTCAATAGCTCATGTTATTAATAGTGTTATCTACACAACCAGAGAAAATGAGGTACGTCACACGCGTCCTTAGCTATTTTAAGGTTTGTGGGTAAGTGATTCCCCACTTTTACAGTAGTCGCCTTTGAAACACAAAGAAGAAAACACCATAAGGCACCCTCCAATCATGATGTTCTCTTAAGTAAAGCTTCCCTGCACACAGAAGGGTGACAATCACACTTGAGGCACACCAAGAAGAGTAAAACACCCTTTTTTCCTTTCAGACTTTGCTGACATTCCTCCAGCCCAGACATAACAAGGTGCCACAGCTCAGGAAAACTCCCAAGGCAAGCGTGAAGAATCAGAAATGTTAATAACCATTGTGTCCTTCCTGGTTTTCTGTTTGATTATGCCATATACGGGGGAAAGCGTGATAGAATTAATCAGTCTGCTGGAGCAAACGCAAAAGGAACAGAGGAGCTTTGCCAAGGCTGCTGCTAGCGCTGAGAAAGACTGTGACAAAAGAGAAGGCAGACCTAAATCCAGAAGCATGTCATTCAGAAAGTGAGACATGCTATGATTTATCAACGTACCAAAAATTGATGGGAAGATAGATCTCCCATTTCAAAGTGTTGTCTCTGTATAGATTAAGAGTAGTATCTGTCATCGGGAAACAATGGGAAAAGAAATATGTTTGATAAAAGCAATTCTGTGCTCTCTTACAGACAGAAAACCACTGGAAATAAAGGATTTCTCTGCAGTTCTATCCTCAGCAGCAAAAAGCACCTTGTGTCAAGAGGAAGTGCAAACAGTAACAGAGGATGAAATGGAAGGAGTGGCTTTGCAAGAAGTGACTGATGTTTTCTCCATTTCAGAAAAGTCTTCAGAAGAGGATGATCGCGTGGCCCCCAGAGCGCGGCAGCAGACCCGGACACAGCAGGCAGTGGCTTACCACTGTGGCACAACAGGGCAAACATTCTTTTTCAAAGGAAAAGCCTCCTTCTTCTCAGCTAAACAGCTGCTACACACAAGGTCTCCAACATCTAACCAGTTTGATTGTTGTGTGTAGAAAAAGCAACACCAAAGCATAAAACATGTAACAGCTTCATGAGTGTTTTGCCAGCAGCTGATAGAATGGTAAGTGTATCTCAAAACCCAGCAGGGCAGCAGAGTAAAACAAAAACCACGGAGCCAGGACCATCACGTTGTTTGCCACATCCTCACATTTCCTTGAATTCTGTTTCTTATCTCAGAAGGGAAGGCCAAACCACCTTATTTGCTAATTAAAGTTTCACACAATCCAAACATTGAACATGTAGCATTATCACAGACAGTATTGTGCCTGTGATCTGTCCTGAGTCAGTGTGGAGCTGCTGATCCAGCCAACAAAAACAGTGCGATGGCTCGCCATCTGCTCTGACCACTACATCACACCTCACTCCCAAAATACAGCCACGAGCCACCACAGAGCGCAGATGACCAGATTGTTCAGCTGAAGGTGCTACGTGCTCTCTAAACTAAACACAACGTATTGCTGCTGGTCGGATGTCCCCTTCAGTGTTTTTGCTTCGCCATTCTCTTGGATGGACTGTACCAGGCAGCAAGGTAAAGCATTAGGGGTTAATCAAAACGTTGCCTACTGTACTAAATGTTTGCATGTGGTTTTGTTATATAAAACATACAGGTAAATGACCCATGAAAGCCTTTGGCACTCCCTCTCCCGTTGGTTAGCAGCCCAGCTACTCCTAGAAGAGCTTTTGTCCTAGCAGCGACTTTCAGCTGCTACAATAAAAATTAGGCCTGTAATATCCAGTGGGTTCTTCAACAGATTCTTAGCAGTAACAGACAAGTTCAGAGTAGCTGAAGGTTGCCAGATTGTTGCAGCTTGAAATAGAAAATTGGTACATTCAAGGAAAGGAGCAATTTGAAGTTCTTGTAGAGCACTTGGCCACCACAATGGTGGAACAAGAGTTTCTCCACTCATTTCTCTTATAGCTTCCCAGCTGTTTCTCCCACTCTCAGGTAGATTCAATTTATCCATCCATTTTTACCCACATTGTTAACTAACAGTCTCCTGTAGTTGAGATCCAGCTGGTTTTTGTGGTGAGGTACCAGCTGTGCATCTCTGCAAGCTGGTGCCTGTGTGACCTTGAAACTGTCTATGTAGCCCATCAGAAAATGCCTTTAACCAGTGTTTCCTATCTCCCAGAGGGCATCTCTCAATTTTTGGTGTTAGATATCTATCACTTCATAACATCCAAAGCATTGTGCAGGTATTACTCAGCTAATACGAAGGAAACCCACTCTCCTCCCAGCCTGTACCCTGGTATTGTCCACTTACAGTTCCTGCATTTCACTACAGCCAGCCTAAGGAGTTCTTTTCTTCTTGCTCATCTGCAGGATTATTAAACCCAAAAAAGAAAGCTGTTCATTTTCTGTCACTGCTAGGAAACCAAAGGTCTTTAGATCACACTTTCTCCTCAGTCTTTTAATTACAAAATTAGACTTAGAGACTTGACACAAGTTTCTCACCACCTCTCTATTTTCAAGCAAAACCAGACCAAAAACCCCTTCATTTTTTTCCTAATCTGCAGAGCCTGCATGACACTTTAATTTCAAAAAGGTGAAATACTGCTAATTAGCAGCATATTCTAACAGTCCTTGTGATTTTACAGAGGGCTATGTCAAACTAAAGCAAATTACAGGTCAGGATGTGCCAATTTTTTTTCATCGTTATCACTAATTCCCTGCGTGGTTTCAGTCCCCCCCTGCAACACATGTTGTAGCAGGTTCCCTCAGCCTTTAGCTAACATTGCTCAGCTGCTCCGTGATTATTCATCACACTAGATTCAGCAAGATATTCACAGCATGCTCTTCTCACATTTGATTTAAACATTAGGTACAATAACAGATAATAGGAAAGTGGGATTTTGAGGCAAGAGATGTGGGAACTTGAGTGGAAGCAGATGAGTAATAGAATCTTTGCTAAGTGAAAAAAAAAAGGAAGAGATAAGAAAGGAAAGATCATTGAGCAGCCATGATGCCTTTCTTCTTTTTCTGGATAAACACAAATCTAGACCCTTCTGCACACAGAATCTTACGTTGGGAGACCTTTAAGATCATCAAGTCCAACCTTTGACCCAGTACTGCCATATCACTACTGAACCATGCCCCTAAGCACCAGGTCCACAGGTCAGATCCTTCCAGAGATGGTGACTCCACCACTACCCTGGGCAGCCCGTTCCAAGGCCCAACAACACTTTCAGCAAAGAAATTAATCCTAACATCCAGCCTAAACCTCACCTGGCACAGCTTGTGGTCATTTCCTCTAGTCTGTCCCTTCCTAGATAGAATCATAGAATCATCCTGGCTGCAAAGGACCTCCAGGATCATCAAGCTCAGCCCTCAGCCCAACAGCTCCATAACCCCTACACCATGGCCTCAAGTGCTCTAGTTACTTGGTTTTTAAACCCCTCCAGGGACAGGGACTCCACCACCTCCCTGGGCAGCCTGTTCCAGTGCCCAACCACTCTCTCAGCAAAGAACTTCTTATAGAAAATCACAGAACCTCCCCTGACACAACTTGAGTCCATTCCTATCACTAGTAATTTGGGAGAAGAGACTAGACTAGCACCAGCCTCATTACAACCTCCATTGAGGCAGCTGTAGAGAGCAAGAAGGTCTCATCTCAGCCTCCTCTTTTCTAGACTAAATAACCCCAGTTCCCTCAGCCACTCTCCATAGAGTGTGTTTTCCAGAGCTTTCCCCAGCCTTATTGCCCTTCTCTGGCCCCACTCCAGCACCTCAATGTCCTTTTGATACTGGGCCCAAAATTGGACCCAGTACTGAAGATGTAGTGTCACAAGTATTGCATTTAGTAACTCATTCCTACCTTCACAGAATCACAAAACATTAGGGATTGGAAGGGACCTCAAAAGATCATCCAAGTCAAATCCCCCTACCAGAGCAGAATCCCATAGATCAAGTCACACAGGAACATATTCAAGCGGGTTATATTTAATTGATATTCATATTCAATTTTAATAAAAGTAATGGTATTTTCCCTAAAACAGTTGGGTCAAGACTTCCTGGGATCCTTTTCCATCAGACCTATGCTGACTCTACAGTGCTTTCACCAGTGCTGTCTCAAGACATCCTGAGTCACTCAGCCTCACCATTCCCTGTAGCCACTTGCAGCCTCTTTCCCTGCAATGAGACTCCGTCTTCTAAGATGGAGATGCTCACCCTGCATCTGCAAAGCACCTGCCCACCACATCCCATCACCTAGAGCCATAGCTGACAATTACAGAAGCAATAAATCAGCAAAACTCTCCCTTCCCTTTTTTTTTTCCCGTGGATTAATGTTATATAAGTTATGCCATGCAGTATCAACAGCATAAAGTGCACCTCTTTCCATTCCAGCATGCTGTGGAGGATCGTAAAAGCACTTAATATATTTATTTAAGCCCGTTCAGCTAGATAGCACAACTGCAGTAATTAGCAACAATTCTCCAGATCCCCATATGCCAGACAAAGGATCATGTTTAGTGTTTTCAAGGCTGGTAGGAGGGAATCAGAACATTGCAGAAATTAAATGGCATGCACTGACTGGGGTTTTTTTCTTTTGCCTATCTCAGCAGATCCCACGTTTTCACTACAGATGCTTCGCCGTACTATCAACACTAAGGACTGAAACCCACCACGAGAGGTAGGTGGGCCTTTTATGGGTTCATTATTTTAAGCATAACAGGGCGTTCAGCACTTTAAGAGAAACTACGACACAGAGATAGTTCTCTGCATAGATACCTGGAAGCTGCAGGGGGGATTTCCTTAGGGTTTTTTTCCTTTCAATAAAACCAAAATTAATTTAAAAATACTCCCTAAACACATTTTAAATACAAGTGTAGAGTCTGGCGTCTGGGCAAGAACATCCCCAGGTACCGGTATAGGTTAGGGACTGACCTGCTGGAGCACCTACCTGGAGTGTAGGAGAAAGGGACTCTGTAGCCAGCAGGATGACATTGAGCCACCAATGTGCCCTTCTGGCCAAGAAGGCCAATGGCATCCTGGGGTGGATCAGAAGGGGGTGGTTAGCAAAACGAGAGGTTCTCCTTCCCTTCTACTCTTCCCTGGAGAGACCACATCTGGAATATTGTGTCCAGTTCTGGGCCCCTCAGTTCTAGAAGGACACAGAGCTGCTGAGGAGAGTCCAGCTCAGAGCCACAGAGATGGTGAAGGGAGTGGAACAGCCTCTTTATGCGGAAAGGCTGAGGGAGCTGGGTCTATTGAGCTTAGAGAAAAGGAGACTGAGGGGTGACCTCATTAATGTTTACAAATATGTGAAGAGTGGGTGTCAGGAGGATGGAGCCGGGCTCTGCTCAGTGGCACACAATGATAGGACAAGGGACAATGGGTGTGAGCTGAAACATAGGAGGTTCCACGTAAATATGAGAAGGACCTTCTTCCCGGTGAGGGTGACAGAGCCCTGGAAGGGGCTGCCCATGGGGATTGTGAAGTCTCCTTCTCCGGAGACATTTGAAACCCACCTGGACTGTTCCTGTGCAACTGATCTAGGTGATCCTGCTGTGACAGAGGGATTGGACTGGATGATCTTTGGAGGTCCCTTCCAATCCCTAATGTTCTGTGTTTCTGTGGTTTTAAATACCTCCTAAATACATTGTAAACACCTCCTAAAGAAAAGTTAAAATACTCCTAAAATAAATTTTAAAAGAGTCCCAAAACTTCCTCTGGAAAATCCATCAACTGAATTCAGCGTTAAGTGGAAATTCATAAACTCAAACTTATAAACCCGGCAAGCACTAGCCCTCCTCCTTGCACACAGGGTCAGGCACAGGGCAGTGTGATGGAAGACAACAGTACAGGAGCACAGAAAGGAAACACAAGGAGGGATGAGCATGGAAAGGGCATTGGTGACAACAGAGAGATGAGACCTGAGCACTGCCAGGAACCTGAAGTTCATTACCCTTTGCAACCCTGGCACATATCACGTGCCCACAAGCCTCATCATGCTGTGTGCCAGCGGGCAGCCAGCCCAGTGGCACTGATTGAGCTGGGAATTGCAGCCAGTCTGACACTGCTGTGTGAAGGACAAGATCACTGGAGGCAGATATCAAAATCTTCTGCAGGAGCAGGGAAACAAGATACAGATTTGCGAGCACCTGCCATAAAGGGAGGCTTTAAATTGAGGGTGCCGTGACTCAGAGGGGAAGAGATACCTGAAGCAGACAGTCTCCTGGCTCTGAGCCCCAATTGCTCCGACCAGTTGTTATTTTCCATCCTCTTCATCTGCGTAGATACAACTCGCTGAAGTTTTCTTTCAGAGAAAAGCCTCTAGAGTGGGAACAAAAACCAGAGCAGAAGAACCCCTTCAGCTGACCCTACATTTTGTTTCTCCGTTGCAAGGAGAGGAAAATCCCTTTGTTATTCCTCTGTAGTTTTGATTGTTTTATGATTTCATTATTTCTCTCCTTCACTTAGAGATGAAGAATCTCCTGGGAGAGCAACTGTTTGCTGAGGAAGGGTCACAGCTTGCACAGAGCAGAGCTGTGAACTCAGGGCACACACAGGAGGAGATCTCTGAGCTCCTCACTTCATCTACCCTGCATGGAGATGGCACGAAGGGGCCGGCACTTTGCTCTTTCGACCAGCATCATTTTCCCAGGAGTTAATTTTCTTTATATCTAACTGAAGATGAAAAAGCATCACCAAGTTGTGTGCAGCCTTCCTGAAGGCATCACCATCCCAGTGGGCATTTCTCTACCTGGTTGTCTCCTGCTCTCTCTGCTTCAGGCTGTTTTCTTCCTTTTTGAGACTAGGATAAGTTTCCCTGGTGGGTTTCCACCTGGTTACAACCACCTTTCTGCCTCTCTTCTTCCAAATCAGTGTTTAGTTCTCCCATCACTCCCTCATTTCTCTTTCATTGCTCCTTACCTCTACTCTGGGAGCTCCTATCTGGCTTTTACATTCGGTGCCTCTCTACACATCTTGCTAATCCCATGCAAACTCCTACCGCATTCCCCAGGCAGGGCTGACCTTTTGGCACAGACATACCAGGCGCAGCATTTTCCAGGCTTCTCTGATTCCTTGCTAAGTTGGTGGGTAAATTTGTTAGGGAGGGGGCATGAACAAGGCAGACATCACCTAGGGCAGCTCCTATTAAATGATTCTAAAGATTAACCAGATAAGTGAAAACGTTTTCAATATTAAAGAATTACCCAACTCATCAGAGATTTTATTTTACAAGCAGCACCAAAGGGATGAGCTTATTAACATCTCATTAACAATGCCTATTGCAATTTGCATTAAAACCTGAAAACTTAGGAAGAACAATAAAGAATTGGGCTTTAATTATCCTGTTTCTCCCAGGCTGCAAAGTATGGAGGAAGCTGATAATGCTCTTGCAGTTCTCGAGTACTTCAAGCAGCTTAAAAAGAAATAGGTATGGGACATTAAAAAACAGTGATGTGAGCTTATTTACATCATTAATAAACCCTGGCTTAAACATCATTAATAAAGCTGGCTGAAAAGCTAAAAACAAACATCTACAGAACTGCTGAAGCATAACAAGATGTAGAAACACCTGAAGACACATCCAGTGCCAAGGAGGTGTCCAGCACACCAGGGTAGTCAGTAGTGGCTTCAGGCACTGTGGAGGACTGGGCTGGCTCTGCCTTCCGGTATGGAAATACTCAGCACCAACCCCCCCAGTCAGATTGGCAAGAAGGGGATAAAAGATGCAGATGTATCTGTGGCTTCTGCACACCACTGGTCACAAATCAAGTTTGGGTTCTTTACCGCATGAATTCTAGCAAGTGATTCAATGAGCAACTCCCAGTCACAGCAAGAAGGGACTGCCTTCTCTGGTGTATTAAGATGCCTTTAATAATGTCAGGTTAGAAACAATCACCAGGCCCGCATTCTCTTTCAGCTCTCCCCCACTAATACAGGATTTATTAACTCGAGCTAAGTTTACCAGCACCCAGCTGCAGGGCGAAGACAAGTCTCCAGTTGCCTGTGAAAGTTTTCATCATCCTAAAGCACCAGGAAAGGAATTTCCAGACCCAATTGGCCGAGCCCCTGCCCCTCCACTCTGAGCAGTGGTGCTGACTATCATTAATCATGCTATCGAATGAAGCATTCCCCACCCTCCTGGCAGGAGCAGGTTACTAAAAACCATTCCTCATTACAATCTCTGTTTAGTATTTCATTGCAAAACACCTGGCAAGGGTCTGGGGTTTATGTTTAACTAAACCACGTGCTGGTTTAAGTACAACGTAAAATACCTGTACATTTATCTGCCATTCTCAGCTCCTCCCCTGTGTCCTACCAGCAAATAAATATTGCATCAGATGACCTGCAGCCTAACTCAACGCATCGCACACGGCGTTCATGTGGAATCTGCCTAAACCACCAAATAACAAACAGCAACCCAAACAGAGCATATTCACACCTCCTCCTTTTTGGCTACGTGCCTTCTTTTGCCGCTGTGCTGGAGAAGGTGGTTGATGTTTTGCTCTTGCACAGCTCCTGGAAGACTAAGACACTCAAACAGTAGAAATTAATATTGTTAGAAGAGCTGTCAGGGGGAAAGGAAACGTTTTCCCCAAGGTGCACTGTTACAGTACAGCGGGTTTGACTGGCACTTCAGCTCCCGTTCCTTCATGGGCAGAAACAGGAGATGCAGAATCTGTTTGTACTCCTGACTGTTCCCTATCCAATTAGAACACTCTTCAAAGGACTCCTGCCTTAAGCAGGGAATATAATCCAATAGATTCAGACCAGTGTGGTCTGAGGTGGCAGAGATGGCATCTTCCAACATCATTACACTTCAGAGCACAAAGCAGCATCGTCTGCCAGAGGAGCAGGGGAGGGGATTCAGCCCCACACTTCTGAGGACTCGGAGGCATTTCTCATACCCGCCCTCAGAGGAATGGACTCATCCACAAGGCCTTGCACGTGGTGAACAAAATGAACCAAATTCTGACTCAGTGGTACCAAAAAACAGGAAAAGATGGGGAACATTTGTAGCTTCGGTGGTCAGAGCACAGCTTTGACCATTATTGGACAGATTGAGAGAGGTTCTCCTCCCCTTCTACTCTGCTCTGGTGAGACCACAGCTGGAATATTGTGTCCAGTTCTGGGCTCCTCAGTTCAAGAAGGACACAGAGCTGCCAGAGAGAGTCCAGTGCAGAGCCAGAGAGATGATGAAGAGAGTGGAGCATCTCCCTGATGAGAAAAGTCTGAGAGAGCTGGGCTCTTGAGCTTGGAGAAGAGGAGACTGAGGGGTGACCACATTAATGTTGATCAATATGTGAAGGGTGGGTGTCAGGAGGATGGAGCCAGGCTCTGTTCAGGGGCATCTAATGATAGGACAAGGGGCAATGGGTGTGAGCTGGAACAGAGGAGGTTCCGTATCAGTATGAGAAGGAACTTCCCAGTGAAGGTGACAGGGCCCTGGAAGGGGCTGCCTAGGGGGGTTGTGGAGTCTCCTTCTCTGGAGACATTTAAAACCCACCTGGATGTGTTCCTGTGCAACTTGATCTAGTTGATCCTGTTGTGGCAGGGGGATTGGACTAGATGATCATTTGAGGTTTCCAATCCCTGATGTTCTGTGATTCACTAGAAGGGATGCCAGTTAACTAGAAAATGTCATGTTGTTATCTGCTAAACCAATGGTACCAAAATTTTCCACCTGCAAGTACAAAAGGTTGGAAAATATTTTAATAATAACATTAAAGCTCTGGAAGAACTTCTACTGTGCCATTAATCATGTTGTGTCAATACCAAATATTTACATTATTGGGGTATCTGTTCTTGAAAGTAGGCACAAAACTCCTAGGACAAGGGAATGTAGCCTAAGGTTGAGTGATCAGCATTTTTCCGTTCAGAGCAGGAGTATTTTACTGGATTTGAAACTTTCCACAGAGCTTCGATGGAGAGCTAAAACAATTGCCTGGCAGAGGCTATTAACTGGAATACAGCCTGGCTGTGGCTACAGGAAAGCTCGACAAATGTCTGGCCACATAAAGTAATGAAACTCAACATTCACCACAGCAGCATCCTGTGGTAGCATGGACAAGTGTATCTTATGCATGAAGAAGACCTACACAGCAAGCACACTCATGTTAGTGAGCACATAACAGTGCACTGTGCAAGACCTGGGAGTAGGACTGGCTTTCTGATTTATTCTCTTTTAGATTGGTGATTCTATAACAGCCTGAGCCAGCCTCTACAATGTAGATAGTCATCTCCGGGTAGATTTACAATATCTATTGCTCAGATATGAAGTCATCAGTTCTAAGGGAAAAACAACAAACCACCTAACATTGCCTTCTCTCAGCAATGCAGACTTTGACCTTCTGCGTTGCCTTCCTAGGGACTAAAGGACTATTTTTTATAAATATTTTTCCTCACGTAAATAAGGTCAATGGGCTGCAGTAGGAAGAGTGTTGCAGCGGGGCCAAGGGAGGTGATTATTTCACTCTGTTCAAACCTAATGAGACACACCAGGAGCACTGTGTCCAGTTATGGGCTCCACAGAACAAGAGACATACTGGAAACACACCAGTGAATGGCCATGAAGATGTTTAAGGGACTGGAGCACGTGTTCCATAAGGAAAGGCTGAGAGAACTGGGACTGGTTAGCCTGGAGAGGACAAGGCTCACAGGGTGGTCTCATTAATGCGTACAAATACCTGGTGGGAAGAGGTAAAGAAGACAAAGCCAGTGTCTGCTCAGTGGCCTCCAGTGAACAGTCAAGAGGCAATGGGCACATGCTGAAACATCATAAATTTCACATAGATATATAAGAAAAAAATGGGGGGGGTAATATCATATGTGGGAACAGATTACTCAGAGAGGCTGTAGAGTGGAAGATCCTCAAAACCGCAATTGGATCATGTTCTGAACAACTTGATCTGCTTTGAGCAAGGGGCTTGGCTAGAAAATCTTTGGTGACCCCTTCTTAGCTGTCATGGGTCCTTCGTGGATCCCCATGCATCCCACCTTGGATCTTTTCAACTTTTTAAACCCAGCCTTTTCTGCAGAAAACAAACAAGTTAAACTCACAGATTCTGTTCAGCTTTTAAGGTATAAAATTAGCTCAACTCCTCTGTAATTCTGTATCACTCAGTGCAATGACATCACCCTGTTGATGTAATTATCTCTAGGGTGAATCCATCTCTAGATTCAACACAGCTAGTACAAAGAAATCCCTATAACACAGAGTGTAAATAATTTCTGCAGGAGATAGAACTGTTAAAGGGCTGTCAAAGAGCTGGCCACATAAAGAAAGAGCCATCAAAAGCTTTATCTAGATACATTGATCCCATCTTGTTAAGCATAGACCCTGTACTGCACAGAGTGTCTATTCTCCTTGTAGAGTTGCATCAAGCCCAAACAAAAGAAAAGGGATTTTTAAGAGCAAGAGTCAGAGAATAAGCCACACATTAGTCACACCACTCACTGCTGAAAAGTGCTCAGACGCTGAGATAATGGGGAGAGTAAGAACATGAATAGACCGAATTTGGGCTCTGGGCATGGGAAGAGAGAGGAGCTCTTAACTGGGAGATCCTTAACAGCGGAAACCAAGGTCACAGGATGTCAGAAACAATCACCTGAAGCCTACTCGAGGGGCTAAAGATATCCACAAAACAGGAGTGACTCCAGAGAGACAGGCAGAGGGCTGCAGTGTGTTTTCATCTCAGACTTGTGTTGCCATCAGTCAGGAAAAAAAATACAAATAGATTCAGATACATGGCTGGAAGATTAAATCTGAACCTAGGTCCTCTCCCTTAGAATGGGAACAGGTATTTGTATATAGGCACTCTGCGCTGCAGAATTTCTGAGCAAGTAGCACCATGATCCCTCACTCTCATTTCTTGAAGATGACATTGTGTTTTTCTCCAGGATTGTTTGTGAGCTCTTTATTATCCTTTTATGTTGTTTTCTTGGAACAAGCTACATTTTGCTTCAGGCACAGCCTGTAGCTGATGGAGATTACTTTGTGTACTTCTCCCTTTTGTCTCTGTAAGGAATGAGGTACATGTTGCTATTATATAAATTTTAAGGAAATTGGACAATTTCCAGTGCAGTTGAAGTCACCAGTATGCCTTAAGTGCAGGCAATTAAAGTCTGGGTTTGCCTACGTTCCAGTCAACTGTTTCTGCACCTAAACAGGTGTCATAACACCTGTTAGTGGCAAACAGGGTCAGATGGAACGTAGCAGGATGCGAGCTAAGGACAGTTTTTTAGGCAACGGCATCCTCGACATTAAAAGAGTGGACAGCAACGACAGTGCTTGAGGTCAATTTTGCAATCTTTCCACTTGGAAAGAATCCTCACTGAGCTCATTACAGGCTCTTTTATTTTAACAATGGGAGGAAAAGCATGAAAATTGATTGGTTTTAACCTATTTTTGTAACTTTTGGTTTTCTTCCCACTGTTTCTCTCCTTACTTCAGAGATCTCAGTTTCAGCTGGCGAAAAAATTAATGTGGATTCAGGGCACAGGAGTGAAAGACACACAGTGAAACACGACAGGTTTTTACAGTCCATCCGGCTGATTCTAAAGGAGAGAGTGTGAATTATTTAAAGCAACCAATAACTTCATTTAAACGGGAGAAAGTCAAAACGACACAATCCTTTACAAACAAGCTCATGAAACCGGAAGAAAAAGGATGGTGCTAGCACTGTAATCCTGTCATGAGATTAGGTTTCATGATCAAGCATCTCTACAAGGAGTCCTGCTTTTCATCTACCTATAATACTGTGACTTTGTGCCCTGATAGAGTATTGCAGAGTTTAAAGGACTGTTTATACAGAGGAAGAAACTTTAAGTGGTGTAACTGGATACGGCATCAACCTTAGAAGTCAGAGGATCACAGAATCACAGAACATTAGGGATGGGAAGGGACCTTGAAAGAATGTCTAGTCCAATCCCTCCACCACAGCAAGGTCACCTAGACCAAGTCACACAGGAACATATCCAGGCAGGTTTTAAACATCTCCAGAGAAGGAGGCTCCCCTGGGCAGCCCATTCCAGTGCTCTGTCACCCTCACCGTGAAGAAGATCCTTCTCATATTGATGTGGAACCTTCTGTGTTCCAGCTTACACCTGTTGCCCCTTGTCCTATCAGATGACACTGAGCAGAGCCTGGCTCCATCCTCCTGATACCCACCCTTCACGTATTTATAAACACAGATGAGGTCACCCCCTCAATCTCCTTTTCTCCAAGCTAAAGAGACCCAGCTCCCTCAGCCTTTCCTCATAAGGGAGATGTTCCACTCCATCATCTTTGTGGCCCTGCACTGGACTCTCTCCAGCAGTTCTGTGTCCTTCTTGAACTGAGGGGCCCAGAACTGGACACAACATTCCAGATGTGGTCTCACCAGGGCAAAGTACAGGGGGAGGAGAACCTCTCTCGATCTGCTAACCACTCCCCTTCTGATCCACCCCAGGGTGCTGTTGGCCACAAGGGCACACTGCTGGCTCTTGGTCATCCTGCTGTCCACCAGGACCCCCAGGTCCCTTTCTCCTGCACTGCTCTCTAACAGATCAGGATGTAATTGTCAGGTTCTCAATATAAGATGCAGCTTCAAAAAAAAGGATTTATTTGTGAAGAAAATAATTGAAAAAATGACACTTCCAAGCACACATTTAGGCAATTGTAGAAAAGTTTGTCAGCCTACAGATCTAAAGGAAGGAAAAGTATCTGTCTGTGCCCTATTTGTAGATACAGATGTGAATCCCAGGTATTTAACATTTGAAAGTACCTTCTTATCCAGAAGCCTCACCTGTCTCTGCCTGCTGCTATGGCCATCCTGTTCTGTAGTGCTAACAGTAATAGTTAAGGCAAACTGGGAACAAACAAGGCTAATCTTTCAACACTGAGAGCTCAAGATAGAGTTGGACAGCACTTCCCTAGCACGTGCCTGACTGGGAAGGTCTGTGCTCCTCTGAAGGTTGCTTTGCAGCCACTTAATTAGGTGGCAGAAAGATGATACCTAGTTGTGCTACCCAGAAGGCTCTGCTGATGCCACACACCCCAGCAAAAAAGGAGTACTCAGGAAATCAGAGAAGTGGAGCTGGGATATGCAGATTGTAAGTCTCTCCTGCTCCAAAGATGAGGATGTTTTGCCTCAAATGTTACAGGTAGCAACTTGTGCAGGCACTCCTAGGGAATTTAAGACCCACACCATGAACTCCTCCAGATGGAATTTGTACTGCAGAGCCAGTTGTTAAGTAAATAAAGTAATTCAAGAGTAGTTAGGCTATGTAGTGTTTGCAGTTGTTCCTAATAAAAATTTGGGATCCTGCCCTACAAATCCTCTTCTCTCATAAGTTCACTGTTCTGGCTGCCCTTCTTCATTTTACAGAGGATGAGGTCCTTCATAAACGAGACCTCACAGACATTTGCTACTTTAAGACTAGAGTTGTGCAAACTGACCTGAAGCAGGATGGTGTCTGGTGTGTATTTGTCTTTCCAGTGGTCCAGGAAAACAAAATCCAGAGTATCCACTTCATATTTTTTCTTCAGCTGGGGGATAATTTCATCTGAAGGGCCTTCTAGGACTTTCACCTGAAATGAAAACCCATCTCATGAATTGTGAAGAATTAAGGAAAAGCACATGTGTCTAGCTCTTCTAAAGAGTGGCTCAGCATCAGTAATCCTGTTTATAGCTCAATACTGCCTCAGTTTCCAAGAGTTAGTTCAAGTGTCCTTATTTTCTTTTTGAAAAATCAACTAAACTATGTTCCAAACTATGGATTTGGGTGGGTTTTGTTGCTTTTTGGTTTTGTGGGTTTTTTTTTAATAATAGCAGAAATAATGACTTGTTGCTTCTTTTGGAAAATGGGATTCTTTCCTGGAAACATGGGAATTTCCTCTTGAAAACTTTTAATTACTTTTAATGACTTTTTTAGTTACATTTCAGTTGAATCTTGTAGTCCAGGGAAGCAAAACATGGAGAACACAGGTTAGTTTAGAATAATGCTGGAGGCTACAGCATGTAAAACTTATATGGCCAGTAGAATGAAGAGGCAAGACAGAGGCTATTACAAGTTCCACATGGGTTTATCAGCGTAAGTACTGCTAAACTGAAAGAAGCTGCTGCACATTTATTTGTTAATCAAGGGCCATATACTGAGAGTGGAGGGAGGAAAAAGGGGTTAAGCAAATAGCTGGTTTATTGCTTATAGCTGATCAGATGGGGAAAATGCAATTACAGATGTCACTAGTACTTCAGGTTCCTTTCAAGAAGTCCAGAAACACATTAGAAGATCTTACAGTGGGATTTATTTCCTTTGGTTTTACCATTTATGTTGAAATGAGTTGTCTAGTTGAATAGAGAGGCACTTCTCAGGCATGAATCCCCTGACCTGCTGCAGATGTTTGCCTTGGGCTCAGATGGATTATAGACTGGAAATACCAGCATCCCAACCAACTGTACAGACAGTCACGACACCTCAGACTGCACAAAATCTAGGTGTGACCAACTAGATTTGGGTAAGTACTTCTCACCTGAAGTATGCACATATGTACATAATGCAACTGCTTCTTGTGAGCTTTTGTAGCAAATTACACTAGGGTTCGTTTTTCTGTTGTTCTCAGGCTTGATACTCACTTGAACCTTTTTTTTTTTTTAAATACAGAGCACTAATATTCCAGTCTAGATTTTGGGAGGAAACGTAGTGAAGATCTCAGCTATACTGCTCTGGAGGTCAGGGACTGTAGACAGGCACAGAGCTAGTTCAATTAACAAAGACTGTGGGTGCAAGAAAAAAAAAATACAAACTGTCTATGAATAAATGTTAGGAATCATAGACTTCTGATTGTGAGGAAGACTTTATTGGGGCAGTGCTGCTGTCCAACAATGGCAGTAAATCTAACCATTTTTCCCACAGTGGTTACTAATGTTACAAAAAGGGCTGTGTGTTAATGTCCTGCAACTGTACTAAGTGAAATAACTGACTCTGGAGCTTCCCTTCAGGCCTGTATTGTTCTTACAGTTACTGTGGGTTTTGAAAATAGCTCTCAGCAAATGGACTGTCTACTGTACTACCCAGTCAGTAGTGAAGAGGCCCACCTGGCAGCAGAAGTCTAAATGTTTTCTAAGTGTTAAGGCAATATAGATATATATGATTGTTTCTGGTTTTGCCCCTCCAAATCTTCATCCTGACTAGCACAATAAAGAAGTCTGGGGAGCAGCCTTCGTTTGCTCACACTTGCAGACATCTTGACAAGCCTCTAGCTCTACCATCACTCTTAGCTGAGCCCAGACGGTGGTTGGAGCTGCAAGTGATTACAACAGATTTAGCTCACTCGAACTGTATACACAAAAGAGCAGATGACCCAGGTCACCTGCATGGACACTGGTAGCTTTTCCCTGCTATCAAGCCTGATTGTTAAACTCTCCATGTTCCCACTTCAGGTGTCATACTTAACTTCACAAGTAAATAACAAATTTAAACCTATTACTGTTGTTTCTATGGATAAAGTTCCACTCTCCATGCACTACTTCATCTTACCACTCAGAGACAAATGGTATTTACCTTGTCTTGTAATCCAGCAAACTCAATCATCTGCTTAGCTATAGCAGCAAATTTGGGGTTGAACTCCACAGTGAGAAGATGAGCTCCTGCTTTCAGCAGCCGAGCAATCCTAACTGCTGAGTAGCCACAGTATGTTCCCAGCTCCAGTGCAACTGATGGATTGACTTCTTTCACTGTCTTGTCTAGAATTAAACCTGAATAAAATGGAAGGAAGTTAACTTTTGACAAATCAAACTCGTTCACATACAGAAGAGCAAATCAGTGACACGAAACTTATAAAATCCACGTGCTCAGGATGTTCAAAGATTAAAGTTTGATGACAAGTTAGATACTGCTTCCTTTGTAGATTTGCTTCTCTAGGGAATATATAACTCCTGGATTTTGGGGGCTCATCTATGTTGCCAGTATTACTTGCACTAGTCTGATACAGAATTTCTCATACCAAATACTTGGTTTTAAAGGGAAAAATAGAAGTCTAGTTACACAATTGTAAAATACTTGGATTCACTAGATGAATCCATGGGATGGAAAACACTCGTCAGCTGCTATCAAGAAATAAATACTTGACAAAGGAAGTGACAGTGGACTATACTCCATCCTCTTGAAGAAAAGGAATGACTTGTGAGAAGACTGTATCTATACAAGTAAGAGGAGACAATCTAGACAACTAATCTGAAAAGGTATTTTAAGGGATTTTTACTCTGAGGTGTTTTTCAATGTACACACACATTCCATTCTGTGATATTTTACTGGGCGTAATTTGTTTATGAACAGTGTGACGATGATGCTTGCCTCTTGAGATCATGTGGTCACTCTTGACATCTTAGGAATTAACCTTCGATGGCTCTTATCTGAAGAAAAGCCATCTTGTCAGAGCAAAACCAGCGTGACATTTTTAAGAATACAATTCCAAATCATCAAAATTTAGAGCTTTAAGAACTACTGCTCAGCCAGCAGCTACCGCTGTGTTGCCCTACTCACCCCAGCTTGGTACACAGAGGAGCTACTTTCACAAAATGTACCCATGACAGAGAAACACTTTTATTGCATTGCTTACTGTATTAATCCCAGACTAAGCAAATTTCCCCTGCAATTTCCCAGCAAGAGGTACCTTTGTGTCTCATTCACATGGGAACATGTTAATATTTTGCCATTATGTTTTTTCTGAAGAGACTGTCACTATCCTGAAGATAAGTAAAAAAAGGTTTTGTCCAATTTTTTTTGCTTTAGGAGGCAAAAATAAGATGATTGTTTGCTAAGTAACAACCTCCGCCGCAGGGAGGTTGAGACTTGATGATCTCTGAGGTCCCTTCCAGCCTAAACCACTCTGAGTCACTGATAGCTGCTTTTGTGTAGTCTGTGGGTGGAATTTCTCCCTGTGACAGTGATTTGTAACTTATGCCTCCACATACTGAACTCAGATAGTTTATTATTTTCAATTAACTAGTAGTTACAGGTGTGAAAGTATTTAACATAATGAAATACATTAAAACCACGCTGTATAGAAACTGAGGTATAACACAACCCTAGATTTTTCCCCATAAATTGTCACCCTCTGTTTACACAGGCTGTACACAACACACAACCTGTATTTGGTTCTGTGTCTTCCTGCATTACTTACTGAATACCCCTCCTCAAAAACACCGGCACGAGCATGCACTACTGCTTACAGAACTGCTCTGCTGACCAAAAGGCTGTTGTGGATTTTATATTTTTTGCAGCAGCAGCAGATGGAAGTTACCATGTGAACACAATAAAAGGTCCTGTATTCTGTTCGTCTCCAGGGATCTCTCAAATGCTGATCCCTGCTGCAATTACCTTTCTCATCGCCCACGTTCATGGCCCATTCTTTCTGGGAGCAGTACTTATCTATAGTGTCCAACACACTACAGGGATCTCCTCGGACTGCATTCTGCAGCACAAAATTTAGAATCCTCTGTTCTTTGCTCTGATTCATGATGAAATTGGTTATTTTCTCCCGGATTACTTCATTCCAGATAAGGGCAGCAGTGGCGTTTTTCCTGATGAGCACCACAAAGAGCAGCAAAATGGAAAGCAGGATGAAGACAATGAACAAAGGGACTGCAGAGCTCTCCAGCATCTGGAAAGGAGAGAAAAACAGACTAGGCTTAAGGTGGCACAGGAAAGCACTATGGTTTTATTGTAAATATTAAGCTCAATAACATGCAATCAATCATAGTGAACAGGAACATACAGAGTTTAATTACTATATTGTCCAGAGTAACTGAAAATTATTCTCTGTCACTTGGTAATGGTGGTGTTCTTTGGCACTTCCTTTAGAAACCAGTTTTACAGTCAGTCAACAAGTAATGCTTATTTAATGCTCCCTTCCCCCACACAGCTGCCAGTCCTGGCTTCAAGCATGCCACTGCACAAGTAGCTGTGCTGCACCAAAGCTGTTCTAACCATTTTTCAAAAGCTGTAAACCTTAAACTTAATAGAATATAAAATAGGAGGATATTCTCCTAACTCTTAAATTAGAACACGCTTCTGATTTTTGAGCACTGTGAAACTTCTAAGCTGGCCTTCGTAAGAAAATGTAGAACAACCTACACTTTAATTCTGTGCACAGTATCAACAGAAAGTGGGCACTGTTAGGTAACCCACTGTTTCAAATCGGTCTGCAGGTCCTGTGTTGCTACCTTGCATGCAGACTTCTTTGCTGGCATCTGCTGGTCCTGCATGCTCTGCAGAGCAGCTAAGCTTGATATTTGGAGTAGGGCTTGAGCGGTCTTCTTTCAGATCCTGCGGCAGAGGTACCCAGGTGGAATGGTTTACAGAAGATAGTAGCCTTTTTCCTCCTTATAAAACCTTTGACATGAGCCATCAATCTGATCCTTTAGAGAACAAAAGATACATCTCCTTTTATGAAGTCAGGATGTTTCTTACAGGTTATAGAAACATAAAACTGAATCCCTAAATCAGAGGCTGAGGCTCATGAAATTGAAGAGATGTAGCGATGGTACTAAACACATTATACTGCTCTGATGGGCCACCTCAAATTATCTGATGGAATTGTGCCTACTCTCCCCTGATATTAGTGCTGTAGCTGCAGGTGCCTTTGTCTGTGCAGCATGTGGTGTGTTTTGGTTTGAGGATTTAGAGCATTTGAACATAAAGCTCAGCAGATGGGATGCATGTCACCCTCCACATCTCCAGCAATAAATCCCATCAAAGCCATTTATTCTGATGGATTTCAGACAAGCCAGTATACAGGAAGGTGCATTTACTTCCATGCGGGAGTCACAGAACAAAAGATCTGATAAAGAAAGGGTTCTTAAAATTAAGAAATTGATTTAGCCTTTCAGAAGATGAGTAAGTATGGGTTGTGATTTGGCTGAGAACTCTCTGCATGACTGAATATCAACTTCATTTGTTCTTTAATTCTAACTAGGTATCTGAATGCAAGTCTAAAGGGTTTGGAATTAATTTATTAACCTCAATATTAACCTCAGACTGGCCTGAGCTGCACCATTTTTAAAACTTATTTTTAAAGAACTTGACAGACAAATCTCTCTAGTATCTGATCCTTCCCATTATGTTTCTTACCCAGATTGCTGAAAATGGTGAACAGCTTCCACCTGCATTTGTATTAATGATCTACCTTCCATGGAGTTTAGAAAAAACTCCATGTAAGCTACTCCAACAGAAGCTACAACATCCTCAAAAATTTTGCCTGCCTTGCCCAAGACAAGGGGCTACATGATCAGCCAAATTTGAATCAACACGCAGGACACATTTTGAGTTTAGAAGATGACTGAGTTTCCATGGAAATATGCTCAGCCTACAGTACAGCTGATGTTTGTTCACCCACCCACTTATCTCAGTTGCTCAGCAAGTATGGTTTGTTTGGAGCAGTTAGAAGTCTATTTCTTTTCCTTTTAGGTAGACATCAATGTTAATACCTTTAATGCTTTCCTTGCAAAGACTGTCTTAGGACACTTCCTTTCAGGGCTCATCAGCACATGAAAAAGAAAGCCTCATGGGCTTTCAGAATTTTCTTTCCTAGCTAATAAGGACCTGTTTCTTGACTTCAACAGGATTCAGTGGAAGACTGGAGATCAATTTTTCTTCTTTCCTTCTGTGTGCTAGTTCAGATGATCAACCTCAACTGTCCTGCATATTCCAGAAAGGACTTCTGCTCTTTCAAGTTTTCTGCATGAAGATGTTCTACATTATCTGTCCACTAAGAACTTGGAATGGGCTATGAAAATATCATTAGTTTAACAGAAAATTTTCTCTGTAGCTTCACTTGGCTTGTCTTTACTTGGTTTTCATCACTTAATTGATTGTATGGTCATTGCTGATGGAGTTGGATTACTGACACAGTTATTCTGAATTGGGATGAATGCATGGAGCCCAGAAACCATGTATTGATGCCAGCAGGTATCTAACCTCTGAATAGGGGAAACTATGTGAGCCCTGCATACCAGTGACTCACTTGGTGGCGGTCCAACCATATTCAGGTCCCTTTAGAACTCAAGACTGTCAGCATTTAGAATTATTTCAGATGACTGCTAGACATAATCCTCTGGTCACAATGGATGCGGTGGCATTCTCTGAGTACAGCTTGTCACAGGCTGATGCTTTGGCACTCTGAGATTCTGCCAACAGGTTTGAGGCTGCCTTCAAAGATCTGTTGGACCGCAAGAATGGATGATAGCTTCAGGATGAAGTAGGTTGTGCATTTTCTGAGGAACAGATGCCTGTCTTTATTGCTTAGTATAGATATGAGACCATTTGGTGAGATTTCTCAAAATAGGGAGAGAAAGCTTCTGTAGGCTGACTCTGCCCCACTCCCTGTCCTGCAGAAATGCTGAGACTTCTTTTTCAGTCAGAGAACAGACTGAAGATTTCTTTTTAGTCCTTAACAAAAAGGACGTGCTTGTCCTGTCCCTCCATTTTCAACTGCCTTCCCAGGCATGGAAGGGTGTGTAAGCAAACCAAATTTCCAGCCTTATTTTCCTATGCTGTTACAGGCTTCATACATCAAAAGTATGAGACATCACATGCTCAAAAGCTCCTGTATTGAAGGACAGCTTCTTCACTGTCTGCAGCCTGTGAAATGCTATTTCTTGAAACATCAGTGTTAGCCACAGCAAAGAAAAGCACTCAACCAGGATTAGACCTGCTGATTTTTAGTAACTTCATCTGATCTCAAACAGTTACTTAGCTCTCATCCGGTTTTGAACAGCAGTATCTCTTTTTGTTTTGAAGGAGTGTATTTTGTGCAGAGAAAGATTCCTTCTTTGAGATGTACATGCTCAATCTTTTCAAAAGCATAGAGTGTATTTAGGCTGCTGTGACCCATGGCAGGTGCTGCAGTGTAACATCCTGATTCCGAGATGCCATTAGCTTGACAGAAACGTGTAACTTTGGATAAGCTGCTGAACCATATAGCTAGCTACAGCCTTCTATATTTTTGAACCATTCCTTACGCAAAAGCATAAGCAGGCTGACAGCACTTTAGTTTGGAAGGACAACTGATAGTTCTACTGGACCATCTGAGAAACACATTTTGCATCTTCTATGAAATCACTGTAAGGTCACCCAAGAATCCCCTGAAGGCAAAATACTGGCCAGCATTTCCCTTTGGATCTAGACTGGTGAGTGGCTGTTAGCACCGGTTTGTTTACACGTTTTACATAGCACCTTTGTCAAGTAGACAAAACAACCTTATGAACTTAAGCTCAAATGTGTGTGATTTGGGGATGATCTTAGATCTAAAATTTAAGCAAGGAACAATTCAGCTTGACCATTCGTGTGATCAAGTGTTCAGAGCAATCAATTTCTTACAGTTACATCTTTCGACTTCTGTGTCCCACGTGACTCCTACCAGACATAACAGAGCCCAGCTGCCTCCAGAAATCCTTACAGGTTGTTCACAGGTCGCAAAAACCTATATAGTACATGCTGTTTTTACCCATTCCTAGACAACTTCACTTGTTTTTGCTTTTTCAAGGAACGTTTTTCAAGTTTTTGGCTGGGGTTTTTTTAATTATTATTGCTGTATAACACCCCAGTGCCTTCATAAACTGGCGGTCTGTGTTCTCCTTAGCAGAGCTCCTTTAGGAAGCAATTATGCTGAAAAACACTTCCCAGAGAAGGTAACTTGTAGAAGGAGCAAAACAGACATATCTTGGTTTACTTGATTTTCCTTTTTTTTTTTTTAAACAAAGTTTCTTTTTCAATGTTTGTCTCTCTTGGTATGAAAATAACCTGAGTGACAGCAGCCTGCCATGAGCAAGTTGCATCGGCAATGGTTCTGTACCCAGAGGGGAAAAACCCCTGTGCCAAAACAGGTAATCCTTGAATATTTTTAGCTGGAAAATATTTGATATGAAAATTAAATGTGTAATTCAACCAATTTAAAACTACCTCTACCTAAGAGACAGTCATGTTATGACAGTTTTAGAAAATGCAACTGTAATTTTAGCTTTAACGTAGATTCATGAGAGTCATTAAATATGCAATAAAAGTGAACTTGCACACAGTCAAGTATCCCATAACCACTTATTGCAAAGCAGTCACTCTTATTTAATGCTTGTACTGAGGTTCCAAAACCACAGGTTAGCACTCCAGCCTCCTCTGTGTATTAGAAACACTGTGATAAAGTGAGCTTTCTCTTTGAAAGCTAAAATTTGAAGTGGAAAATAGTAGTAGGCAAAATGAAAAATTCAGCAATGGAATAAACAGAAAACTGGAGGGATAACATTATGGTAAGGAATGAGTAACACTTATCACTAAATCTGCTTCTGAGAAGACAGAGTTTAAAAGAAAACATATTAAAATTTCATGCCCAAACCTGTCAAACTACTGATGAGTCTTTCTAAAGCACTGGGTTATTTTCTTCTGCATCTAATCTTACTCATTTTGGCAGGTTTCATAAGAACAAATCATGATTTGATAATGCAGTTCAGCAGTTTTCCCCTGATGCAAACCATTATCAAACAATCAGCGTTTGAATGGGAAGACCTCTGTTTCAGCTTACAGAGAAAGACACTTTAAAAGAGAGAAGAAAACACAAATTGTAGGAATGTGCTGCCCCAACTTACCTTACCATTCTAATGGCTATAAAAGAAACCTCAGTGCAGCTCCGACTTAGGGATCTACTACTACCTTAAGAGTTGTTAAGTTAGGGGATTCACTGCACCCTTACTATTATATGATGTCTATTTTTAATAAAACCATCAAAATGCTTGTGTGTTGGAGCACAAAACAATACATCCTGTTCTTTATTCCTGTACAGGTGACTCCAGCCATTTCACCAAAGGTTACAATGAAGATCTTTCAGAAATGCTATTCTGGTATGTTTTTCCAAAGAAATTTTTCCAGAGAAGTATCAAATTTGATTATTTAACTGTTCTGAACCTTGGTTCATTACTTTATGAGTAATTAACAAAACCTTATTTCCTACAGATGCAAAAATAAGAAATGACAGGTATTTTAATACTTGGGAGGTTGAAAACTGTTAAGACAGGTTTTTCTAATCAATTTGAATCCTTACAAGCCGAATTACAGAACCTCTCACTACAATTTTAGCTTGGAATAACTGATATTGCTTTGCACTGAAAATGAAGTCCTAACCATACTCACAAGAAAAATCTTCTACATTAGACTGCTGTTCTTCAGGTGTGAGATGAGAGTGGACTTTGTGATCCTGAGTCAGGGCCCTTAGGTTGGAGGCTCTTTTTGGCAATATTTATCTGACCTTGGGTGAGCTGTCTTACCTACATCTTTATTGTCACAAGAGTAAATTAAATGTATTTCTACTTCAGTAACTTTCAAAGTGTTGTAAATCTGAATTAATCTGACAGAAAAGGACCTGCTATGGATATATGGATAACACCTGAGGAAAGGCAAAGTCATTTTATCTGCATTAACTGAAAAGATCAATTTTGGAATACCAAGACAGCAAACACCTACGTTATACTATTATTCTTATGTTTATGAACAACAGGGAAAATGTGGAGACAAACACTTCTTCAAACATTTTCCTTAAGTGATTTCAGCCTGCTGACAAATCAGACCTCAGAGGAAAGATGATGTTACATGCAGTGTCACTATAATTTTTCATGCATTTAATCTAACTGCCAAGTACTGGTTGGTTGCTTAAGAGTTTACTATGAGTCTCCAAGCATCCAGGCAGTACTTCAGCATTCTGATGCTAAAGGGTTTAGAATCTAATTTAGACTTTATTAGCTGATATAACCTGGTGAACAGGGAGTGCTTGGTAAATTTATACCATTCAATCTTTTTTCACAAGAATCTCTCCTTGGTCCCATTCAATCTTTTTTCACGAGAATCTCTCCATTGGTCTGGTAGTATTGAGGATAATAGAAATGGTCTAGAAGGTAGAGTGCCTGAGGACAACAGTGACTAACTCATTGCAAAGACACTGCTGCTAAGCCTGCAGAGAGAATAAAATAATAATGCAAACAATTTTCTAGAGGTTTTTTACAAAGGCCATAGAAATTAACATATTAACTCTTCCATCTACATACCTGTGTGAAGGAGGTAGGTGTAAACCCTATTTTTAGAAAAGGTTTGAAAAGGTTTAAGTTCAAACTCTAAAAGTTTGTGCTGAAACTATGCCTTTAAGTGTCTCATGCATGAAAGTATGCAGTGGATTTGCATATTTTAAATCTCATCTTGCGAAAACACTGTGGAAGAGTCAGCACATTTCTATACATATTTTAAAAATGTCTGCTGCTCTGCTCTAGGCCAGAGGAGATCTGTGCTCTGCCATGGCTGGGACTGCAGTTACTGGCTCTTAGTCCTGTGCGGTCCTGAGTGAGGAAATCTGGTTTGCGGCATTGTGCTTTGCTTGATCTCTTCCTAGAGCAAGAAAGGCAGAGTATTCTGGTCAGAATGTCTAAACTAACCTCTGCCAAACATATTGTGCTCAGTTGCTGTAGGCAACACACATCTCAACAGCTTCCTATTTCTGTACTTTTAAAGGTCAAAAATTACCATTTTGCCTCCTATTCTTTGTTACTCATGTATTGTCAAATGGGTGCAACTTTGTGAAGAATAAGCAGCACATTGCCAAATGTGAACGGCTTGTATTTCAGTGGAAACTTACTCTGGGAGTTTTTCAGAATTTCCACTGACATCATGAAAACAAGCTGAGCAGACTTTATATAATTTTTTTACTAAGTATTTCCTACATGAAATATAACTTTCCCTCTTCTGAGGTTTTTTTCAAATTACTATAAACTAACTACAAAAATTTGAACTTCTATAATTCAGTTTGTTGTTTTTTTTTTTTTTACCCTAGGCCTTTTGCCTTTTCTTTTTCCATTTTCTCAGGTTGAAATGGAACAAACACAGGTTTATTCTTACTGAATGAAAGGAAAAGAACCGAAAAATGCCTTTTCTCTCATATAGAGCTCCATCAGCTTAGCTTCATAGGGGTGTTTAAATCCATTCTCCCCAGAGGGATTTCAATTAGGATAATTTCTCCCTATTTAAAACTCCCTTCACAGTAGCCACTGTCTCAGTGGTGTCTGCTGCTATCAGCCAAAGGAAATAGGTTTTATAATGGTTATGGACCCCATAATGAAGACTGGGGTTTATAATAAACTGACCATATGGGCCCTGGATCTGTAGCATTCTGATCAAGACTGGCCTAGTGAATGCACTGCAAAGCCAGAGTTTGGGGTAAGGAAAACTCTTCAAGGGTAAGAAATGCACTTTACTGGGTCTTGAGCAAAGATAGCTTTTCAGGAATAAAGTCCTTTCAGGTACCTCTAGGAAGCACTTGCTTCTGATGGTAGTTATTCCCACTCCAGAACTCTGGAGGTGTTTGTACTACTTGTTCTACTGCTTGAGGTCAGCGTTTGTGTATCACGGCTAAACTGTACAAATCCCAGATGGGATGCATTGGAACAAGTAGAAAGTGTTCTGCCCTATCAGCACAGTAGAAGCTGCTCTTTAATTTTCTCAGCTGAGATTTATTTTACCCAGAGGGGTAAAACAAGCTGCTATTGAATTATTTTGCCTTAATGGAGGCACAGAGAAAGGGCTGGAAGAGGAAACACCAAACTGGCTAGTTGTCCTTAGTGCAATCATCTGTGACAGACCTATTCCACATTCTCTCTTTATATCACAAAGATCAAGGGTTGAATCCTCAGTGTCCCAAATCCCCCTGCATGCTCCTGCCCTGCTTCCAAGGTTATCAGCTAATCTAGTGTAAATCTGTCTGTCTCCTAGCACAGCTTTCTGCTTTTCACAAGCTGCCCTTCAGGCCAAGGGGAGTAGAGGACTGAAAATTGGTAGTGAGGACATGCACTGAGGGATCTGAAAGAGTAGGACGGAAATTGCTGTTGCAATGTTGGCTTACTTCTACGGAAATAAACAGCTCTAACAGGCCAGCCAAGGTGAGATCCAGCACACCACAGCAGGTAACCAAAGCGCTGCATTACAACAGGAAGCCTAAGTGAGACAAAGCACGGTATGAGATCTCTGGCTCAAATTCTGAGTGAATGCCCTCCCCAGAAATGTAGCTGGAGTGGACATAGATTGTCTCTTACTTTAGCTAGAAATTGCCTTCTGAGAAATCTCTCCTGAGAGAGTTTAGTAAGATGGGTATGGATGGCCTCACATATTAAGATCTGGTTTCAACAACTACTGCCAAAATTATGTTTTTTCAGAAAACTCCCAGTCAGTTCTAATGCCAGTGATCCTGCAGGAATGCAGTGTGGGGCTGGCAGAGAAGAACCTCATACTAGCTGCAAGCTGCTAAGAAATATTGCTAAACTTGAGTGACAAGTAAATTGTTAATGTGGTTAAACTCCTTTTTTCCACCGATGCAAACGAAAGCCATTAATCAGGAAGTTTTTCTTTTGCATTCAAATACTGCAGTGCTGTGCAAAAGTGTCAACTCGAGGGCTTTATTAGCCGAGTCCATAGCTGAGTAAGCAGAAAAAAGTAAGTTTAAGTGCAGACATGAAGCAAAGGTTGGTTGTGGAGACCACCAGTATGGCATGTGGTTGACAGTATTGGCAAATATGAGTTTGTTTTTAAGGGACAAAAGGTAAAGAATGTCCATAAAGTGTTTCAAAAAGATACTCCATAAGCAGCAACAAGACCAGCAAGCAAAAGTACTAGTTTTTTGTCTGTTCTTCACAAACATTTTGCTGTAGCAGAACTCCCTCTCGAGAATGAAAACCCCCATAAAATACAGCTGCAGGCAACACATTTATAAAAGCAGCTATTCAGTCAAATACGACTGAACTGAAGCTTGACTTGCATTCAGCTTTTTGCTGAATACAAATGAGTACTGAATTCCAGCATACTTACAGCCATAAATTACATTTTCAATTTAGTTGTGGTTATCTCATCTCCCTTCTTTCAACTGTCAAGGTTTACAATACAGTACAAATGCATTACACACAAATATGTCCTACTCTTTTCTCTGTGAAAGCTGTTGCTGCCCACGAACTGGCTTCCTGACAATGAGTACCAGTCGGAACGTGGAAAACACCACTGCTTTCGTATTTACCACTGTTTAGAAGAGTGACATTATCTAAAATAACAAATCATGTCAAGCCTGAGAAATAAGAAAATATAAAAATGTACCTTTCTTAGTACAGCAGAAGCTGTTCCCTCCAATCTTTTCCTGTGCTGCTCTGATGTGGATTTTATAGAGTAAGAGTCCAAGAGCCTGCAGTACTCAGTCACATTCGATCACATCACAGGAATAGCTTATCAGTTCTGTTACACAGACTCTAAAAGGAGCGGTGTCCTTTTTCTCAACTCCTCCTTTCACAGATTTCTGCACTCCTTAAAGGTGCTCAGTGCTCTAATTACCCTAGAGAAAGCTATTCATCCGTCCCGTAATGACAGTGTTCCTGTTACTTAGTTACAGCACGGTGAATGCTGACAAAGTCAGGTATGAGCCAAATCTTTGCTCAGTGTAAACGCACTGTGTTCCATTTGGCCCAAGGGATTTATTTCTGTTTTCAGTTCAGACGTGGCATGCTGCAGCCACTGCAGAAGTTGCAGAAACAGGACCTAGGCATGTCGGTTAAATACAGAATGCTGCTGGAGGGAGGGGAGGTACGTATAGCAAATTGCTTAACAGCAGCTACAGAAGGAGGTGCAATCAATAAATACTGCATTTGAATTTCTGTGGCTTCTAGTTGGAAAAATACTCTGCTACAAACAGCTCTAAGATAAAAGGAGCTCTAAGATAAAACTTGTTCTTGGCTTGACTGTCTATACATTGAACTGCAATTAAACTGCACCATAAAAGAAAGCACTACAAAAAACTAACCACAACGTGGTGGTAGTTCTCTGGTGTATTCTCACTACAAAACTCGAACCTAGACAGTGAGTGTTTGAAGCTCTAGCCTCTTAGAGATGCAGAGAAAGCGTTTGTATCAAATGTGTAAGAAACAGATGCTGGAGAATTGAAAACAGGCTTTGTCATATGAGGGGGAAAATTCCTTAAAGAATTAGAAACTACCTCAGAGCATGACAAGAAAAGAATAAAAAATTTGAAGTGGATGAATCAAACAAAGAATTGTGGAAAATAGGTGCAGGTGACTATCAAAGTGGTTTTACTAACTCCAAACAAAACATAATGATATAGTACAGCACCCAATGTCAATACAGACTAACTTTGAAGCCTTCCGTGTATAAAACAGAGCTTTAGCTACACAAATATTTTCTCATAATCCAGATATCAAGCAGAACAAAGAATGAAATAAGCAATACTGCACTCCAGCTTCACTGCCATTAATTTCCTGTTTGGTCAAAAGGGGGTTGTGAAACCATGACAGGTTGTGTCTGCATGATCCCTGATGCCATCCACAGTTAAAATTAACTGAGCATTTCTTTCACTGCTGGGCTGTGGAGAAAAGAGCTTAAACCATTAAAATATTCTATGCACTGACCTTGTTCTGTAAGCATGCAGCTATTCTTTGGAGGTGTCCTTGCAGTTAACTATAGCTAGTTGTGAACTCGTGGGTGGTACTAGCCCAGGTTCTGCTTAGCAGCATCAAGTACTGCCAAGACTTAGCCAATTGAGCTGTGTTCCAAGAAAACACTTCTAAAGGACTTCTAACTTTGAGCTGAATCATACTCTTCAGGCTAGAAGCATGGGAGGAGCAAACTTGCTTCTGCCTGCCCACAACTGTTTACTCATATGATAAAGGCAAAGTAACCCTTTCTGTAGTTTCACTATTTCACTACATAAGGAAAAATGGCAGTGAATGGCAATAACCAAACTGTGTGACAACGTCCATAAAATGCTCCCAAGTTAAGAGAAAGTAGAAATCTTATAATATGTTATGGCATGTTTTTTCTCCAAAAGAAGTTTCTTTAGTAGGCTGTTAGACATTGGGTTATGTCTTTCTTTATATTCTACCTCTTTGCCCAAGACAAGGCATATATAGCTGTGGATATTTTGGTAAATTTTTACTAACATAATAACAATGCTACAAACAGCAGAGTTCATACAGCTATAGACTATTCACATGATTTATACTTGTCTAGATAAAAAAAATTAACCCTAATATTAATACACCCATGTTATAAATATGTGGAGAGCTCTAAATATATTGCTGTAATACAATTTTTACATTATTGTAAAGGAGAGAAGATCTTAAAGGATGGATTTGCTATTGCAGATATTGCATACACAAGGCACAGCTGTGGGAAGATGTAGACCCAGGATGTCTTTGCTTGGAAGCAACATTACTGAAAGGCAACAGGTCTGAATAAGTGGCTAGCTGAGATGGACTCGCTCAGACAGTTAGAATTAAGATCAGATCTGTCTACATAAACTTGAGTAAACCTGCTAATGTACAAGAGCTCTGAGTTTCCAATGGAAGCTACATAGCTGCAATCACATGATGCATCTTGCTGTGCATAGCACCAAGCTAAAGCTTTCTCAGTAAATCCATGGCTGACATAACAACAAACGGCATTCCCTTCTTGTAATAATCCTGGCCAAAGAGTCGTTTTAGAAGCCTAAACAAAGAGAGACAGGAGAGCTAGCACATTATCATAAACCCCATGGATCATGTGAAACACTGAGTGGAAAGAAATTCTTTTGAGCTTGCATTTTCAGAATAGCAGGAGGGATTTTCTTTTTATGTGAATTTGCTGGTTTCAACAGCCAAGTTTGTTTCTCTTGCTGAGAAACAGGCAAAAAGGGAACTTTGAGAAAGGAAGCACCACTCATTAATGTGGAAACTGTTTCAAGATAGCTAAAATAGGAAACAGCTAAATAAGAAGATGGCCAGTGAAGTTGTATACCAACATGTAACACATTGTATGAGCAGTTAAACTATGTTGTGTTTACTGGATATCTTAAAAGGTTATCAAGCAGACTGAAAAAAACTTCCTGCTTTCCAAGCCTTTTATAACTGATACAAAAAGTCTGAACATCAGTTAAGTCTACCATATTTCTGTCTTTTCTTCCCTTGGCTTTTTCTTTTTTTGGTAATACTTGTTTAAGCATTTGAATGAAGTCATATTACATGAAGCTTAACATTTCTGCTGGGTTTTTTCCTCATTTGCAATCAATTAGCTGTTTAGGGCAAACTATGAACAGGAGATTCTGTGTTAAAGAAGGTAGGAACAAAATGGCATAGATGAAATACCTCTCAGACAAGTTTCTGAAAATTTTAAAAAAGCAAAGATGAAAATAGCAGCAAAGCTTAACTGTTAAACCATTTTTGTTGGTATATGACCCTATGTACAAATGATTCTCCAGCAGAGGAAACACCGCTAAATGAGGGAGGTACCCTTTGTGCCAAGATGTCCTTTGGGAGCACTTGGCAGCCATTACCATGGTTGGGTTTCTTTTAGATTTAAATTTTTTAATGGAATTTAAATTATGACCTGATTTAGATAATTTTGTGATGTTTGTACTTTTCTGAGCTTTCTCAGTGTAGTTGTTTTAGATATATTTACAGACTTTACATCAAAATTATTAGCTAATGGGATATATTTGTCCCATCTTAACAAAGTGTAAACTTCGTAGATTTCACATGGAAAACTGATCACCACCTCAATCTCATAAATAAAAAAACCAAAATTAGCCGTTCTTTTCCCTTATCAGTTTGACTTTTAACTCTCCTAATGGCTGACTTGTCAAGGCTGTCAAAAACAGATGTTAAAAATACAGTTTAATTGTAAGCAATTAGCCAAAGATTCCTTCATGCCAATGTAAAGCAACACCCAGCAAAAGTTAATACTTGAAAATTCTTGCTACACAAGTCAGTTAAGAAGCCTCAAATAAAAGTGGTAAAAATACTTTTCTGGTTAGTTCGGCATCTGTCTCTTCAAACAGTGGCCTCCCTTGTCAGCATAAACCCTCACCTTAACTATCCATATATTTAGCAATTCCAATCATGAGGTTTAGTCTTGCTTTGGAAAAAGACTGGTGGCCTCCACTCCCTTGCTGCATTTTTTCTGTCTTTTTTGTACCTCTGGAATACGCTTCTCTCAATTGCCAGAGACTATGTCACTATTTCTACTTTCATAGTCACCATTTGACACGCCTTTCTTCCACATGGTTTTTCTTTCCCTCCTCCTCAATGACAAGGATACCATGCTACACACTAGCAGAGGAACAGCAAGAAAAGGGGAGGAAAAAAGAAAGAGCACAATCAATCACAAGAAACCAAAAAGTCGTACCTCATGCAGAGACCTCTTAGTTCAAGTAGCGGGACACTACATTTCACTGACACTTCTGTAAATCATTAATTAGATCATGCCAAATAATGCAGTCTTTGATAGAACCTATTTCCCACTCCACCCACTAAAAAATACCCAAAGTGATGACTTCCAAAGATGGTATCTACCTGATACCTCTTTTATTTCCCCTATCCTGCCAGATCACTAATCTGGGAACATAAGACATAAAGCAAAGCAGGCCTGAAAAACAGGTAAGACAGGAAAATGTGTTTGAAAAGTCACAATTTCTAAAATTTAGGTAGGAGAAGTATTTGTTCCTGGTTGTCTTCATGAGGAAGAGTTTAAGAAAGCCACTGATAAATGTAACAAAATATATTTCATATGAAGGAAATCGTACAGAATTACAAGCTGTACTTGCAATAAATTCAAAGGGACCAAGCCTGACCATTAATAAAACTAGTTAATGCCTTGCAAATCCCCTATTTTTGTTGAATATATGTCTATAAATTTCTGAAACTTACTACAGTGGAGTTTCCTTTGCCCTTTTAATACCATATTGTTTACAGTACATTGAATAAACTTCTCCCCCTGGAAATAAACCAAACCACACCTAAGGTTCTAAGTGAAGGCATTACTTTAAATAGTCTAGCTACAACTGATCAAATTCTGGGGAAATATGATGTTAAATCTGGTACTTATATTGTAACAAGTTTTTTTTAATCCAAAGATTTGAAAAATATGCTTTCAGTGCAGAAACAGAATGCTTCTTGTAAATGATTCCTGACACTATTATGTGTTTGCCACAAATGAACTTAATGTTTGGTTTCTTAAAAGAAGTTAATATATACATAAAAAATGTGTAAAAAAACATGTATCACAAATTATTCTGCTCAGCTTGATGCTAATCAGAAAAGAACTGAAATGAGAGTAGAAAGCTACAGGATATAAGCCAAAGACACGTTAGAAATCATACCTGATAACCAGACTCTGTATGTGGTCCCTGAGAAAGTCTTCTAAAGTGCAGAGGAGACACACGTGCTCAGTTCTGACTGCAGCAAATATCAGTGGCCACTTGTGAATATTGTCACTATGGGCCAAACCTACTCTTCATTGCTGATACTTGCCCCTACTAGTCTCTGAGATCAAGCCTGTGAGAACATGCAAGACCAATTGGAGTAGCATTACACAGACTGAACTGCTGAGGATGGCAATCCTTATGGGAAAGCCTTAGCCAGTGGAATGGCAAAGTGTTTAATCATTAGCTGAGATACAGCCAGAGGGCTGTGACACCCCAACTTCACATGCTTTGCCAGTGGCTCAGCAGCAGCAAAGGATAGTTCTGGTTCCCAGACAACTTCAGAAGGATGCCAACAGAAAGCAACTGACTCACTTTTAGGCTTGAAAAGAGAGGGTGTGTGCTGATGTGTTTAGGAACCCACAAACATCTAAGAGAAGCTACACTGTTGCATAGGTGGTGATTTACTTAAAATCTGAGCTCTAAATTAACGAAGGCAATCAGTACTGCTACCGTAGGACTGTAGCTGTTACAAATGGGCACTTGGCCAAGATCCTATCTTTAAAACAGATTAGAAGCATTAGCCCAAATTTATCATTGGTTCTTTCCTGAATTGCCACTACTTGTGCTGTTTAGAACTAATGTTTCTACCAACAACTTTACTACATTTAAGGCCTTTTCTTATTAGCAAGCTACCGTACTGCTGCAGGGACAATTCACATTAACATGTTTTAGTTTGGGAGATATAATTCTACCCTTGATCCTACATGACTGAACTAAATGCTGTGTGAAGAGTGTACACTCAGCACTGGTTCAAATCAGCACATGCATGTACCTGAAAAACATAGAAGATGAGTATCTTAGTATGATTAAGGTCAAGACTCAAGGACCTCTGAGTACACTCTAGTCATGTCTTTCACCTGCTGCAGTGGGTAAGAGTGTTTCTAGTGATTTATTGATTAATGCTGCAGGAGGCTATAGAGAAGGGGAGGTTGCCTTTATTTTCTTAAACAGCAGGGATACTGGACAAGTCGCAAATTCATTTACTAAAGTAATTCTTGTTTAGTGTATTTTCAAACATTAATGGAGTGAAAAAAAATTCACGGTACTGGAGGTGATATTAGTTCTACAACAACTTCTGAGTGTTCTAATTTCCTGCCCTTTCTTCTCAGCTGTGGACTGGATGATTCATGGTTTCTGAAACAAAATGGTTGGATGCTGCCCCCTTGTGAGCTCAGCCCTTGCTCTGGAGCCAGCTGAACTATGGCTGCCTAAAACCGTGCTCTGTTGCCACCTCCTTCTCACCATAAAAAAGTGGCCAATTCTTTGTCCCAAACTCAGATTTGACTATGGTGGCATCTAACACATATCACTCGCTACCTGCAGCAGCAGCTGTGTTCAGTAAAGGCCAACAACCAACACTTTTGAATGAGAAAGACCTTGTTCCCTGTTGAATCCTTGTGATCAGTGCCTGCTTTGAGGCCTTTCACCTTTGGCTGCCAGAATCCTTCACAAGCAACTCCCTCAGCTCTCAACCTAAGTAGGTCAGTGGCATCACCCATGTTTCATCAACAGCTAACATTTGGCACAGAGATGGAAAATGCTGCCAGAGGCTATGAAACATCAGTGGGACTCTGACAGGTCCTGTGTTGGTATCTGCACCACTGCGGTTAAATCTCATTTTAAGCTGTTTGTGCTGGTACGGGTCACTGACCTGTGCAGCAGCGGCCTCGTTCCACCATTTCGGTTGAGGAAGGTCTCTCCTTTCTCACAACACTGGCTGTATCTCAGCCACACGACGGTGAAGCAACACCTTGGGTTGCCGTTAACGCCTTGTGGAAGAGGAAGGCTTTATTCAAAATCCTTCTCAGAGGTTTTTATTCAGTCTGTGTGCTGCACCTGAAGAAGGGTCTGTGGCAAGCCCATGTACAGAGGGATGTGCGGTTTCAGAGGAGAAAGACACGGGTCTGGATACGGCTGAAGGTTCTGGGCAGTCGTTGTGCTCCCTTCCTAAAAGTCCTTCTCCGAACTACCCTGTACGGCAGACTGTCGAGGGGGGAGCCAGTCGAGCAGAGTGTGGAGTATTTTTCCCTTCCAAAATCAGATTTTAAGACAAAGGCAATGCCCCAAGGCCACGGTCTGGACCCGCCACACCCAAAGCCGTGCTGGAGCTGCACGGGCACTGCCCTCAGGGCCACCTCCGAGCCCTCCCTCGCGGGGATCCGCCGCTCTGCGCTCAGGCGCCGCTCGGGCACCTCGCAGGGGTCCTGCAAGGGAGGCCCGGTGCCGTACAGCATGGCGGCGCTGTGGTGGAGGCGGCAGCGGCTCCTTCGGGTGTCGGGACTGTGCCGTACGGTACGAGCCCGCTCAGGTACGGGGGTGCCCGCGGGGCTCAGTCTTCCTTTGCGGGGAGTGGGCCGGCCACTCTCTCTTGTGCGTGGGGAGGGGGCGCCTGAGCCTTCCCGCCACCCACCCGGTGGAGATAGGCCCGCGGGCGCCAAACTTGAGAGACCGCTGCAGGGACGGAGACCGACGTTCTCTCTGCGGGGGGGTCTGGAGGGGGCCGGGGCAGCCGGGAGAGGCAGCGAAGCTTCTTTCCTGTAGGCCTAACCCCATCGACCGGAGTAGCAATGTCATCCGTCCCAGTCCCCCGACCTTTGGTGGCAGAGCTGATGCTGCGGCTTCGGCCTCACACCCTGAATCGCTGTCAGCCCTCTGAAAGGAGGGCTGACCTGCAGACTTTGTTAGGAAACTAGTTACTGGTCACCTGTGGGTTCTGGCACTGCAAAACTGCTCTCTGGGCTCATCTGTGGCGAGGGTGAGGTGGCACAAGAGGCCACCTTCCCTCTGAGCACTTTGCCACATCCCTGGAGAGGCCAGCATTGCAGCTGAAGCTTATGAGATCAATAAGCTGACCCCGCTGAAAAGTCTCTGTGGAGCTTGCTGCTTTACTGCAGGGACAGAAGACCCATACTGCACCTCAGTTGCAGGTGGCTAATTGAGCAGAAGGAGCTTCTTGGTATCGCATAGAAGTCTAAACTTGCCTCATCTTCTTGGGATTGCTTTATCTTTGTATGTCGTTCACAAAACCAGACTTGATAGTTCAACAGTTTTTGAAGAATGCTTTGGTACGCTTTAAAAAACCACAGTGCTTTAGTAAAGAAAGCCTGTACTAGTACTAACTTGTAAAATACAGTGTGCTCTTCAATATTACATATCTCTCACATTTTTCTTGCCTGTTTCTTTTCCTTCTTTTTTCATGTCCTCAACACAGGAAAGAATGAGTATGATCTTGTGGTGATTGGTGGAGGCTCTGGAGGCCTTGCTTGTGCTAAAGAAGGTTTGTATGTATAAACAACAGAAGTTTGTTTTCATTTAAGTGGTGATTATGGAAGCTAAGAGAAATGTTACTGATAATGCTAGATCTTTTTTTAAAATCAGTTTACCTGCACATTAATCATTAACTTAGCAAGCTCTATAGTTCATACTCTCAGCTGGAGTGGTCTTGATTATGGTTTTCTATGAATGTTTTAAAAAAGTATTTTTTCTTCTGTCTTTGGAAGATCTAAGAAGCTTTTACTGTGACTGTAAAAAAACCTCTGAGTGCCTCCATACACAATGTATTTTTTTTAATCCTACTGTTTATATGTTAAAACAATAGTCCCTTGAGAGTGCTTAACTGCTTGAGAGAAGCTTGCCCCTTTTTAACTAGTTGATGTGCTCAACCACCCACAAGGTTCTTAACCTCATTTGGGCTCAAAATGCATTTTTAGAGTGATTTGCTCTAGTCTGGGTTATTCTGCCTTACGAAAAATCTGATGACTACGTAGGCAGCCTGGGTCCCGAGTCTGGTATCTTGAGTTAGACGGTAGAAATCATCAGGTATCCTCTCCTGTACTTTTTACCTATACCTGTGCTACTAAAAATGTCTAGGCTTACATGTTTCACTGTCTTCTAAATATTTTGTGTTGCTTTTTGTTTAAAGCTGCTCAGTTTGGAAAGAAGGTGGCTGTTTTGGATTATGTGGAACCTTCTCCACAAGGTATGGAAGAGAAATACTAGACTAATATTTGGATTGCTGTAAAACCATTGCCTAAGTGAGCAGATTGCTCCAGGCAGCAAAGTGGCCAAAGCCATACTGCCTGTTTTGTTTGTAGAAGTTCTTAAGCCCACTTTGCTGTGCTGCTCATTCCCTCCAATGATGTCCCAGCTCTGACTGCTTCCCCTGCACATAAAGTTGTTAGCAGTGTTTGATGCTACTGTTTGCAGTAGGCTTTAGACTTGAATATCTGAGACTATTGCCTCTGTCAAAATATCATTTACAATTTCTAAAGGTTATGAATCATGTTGAGGCTCTTCATGTGCAGTATGTAAAATAAGATGCAAATGTAAGTATGACTGGGTCTGAGAGCTCTGAGAAACATCTTGAGATGTTTTGAATTTTTAGAAGAAAAATATACGGGTGTTTTTTATCAATACAAATTAACATAAGCTGACTTAGAAACTGTTGTTTCAGAACTTTTAACCTAGTTGCAGAACAACCTAATAAGTTGTCTAAGTAACCCAATTGCATGAAGTTACACTGACATGATGCATTTTCTTTTTTCTTTTTTTTTTTTCACAAGGAACCAAATGGGGACTTGGTGGAACTTGTGTGAATGTTGGCTGCATTCCTAAAAAGCTTATGCATCAAGCAGCTCTTTTAGGGGGTGCCCTTAAAGATGCCCAACACTATGGCTGGAATATAGCTCAACCTGTTCATCATACCTGGTAAAGATTGTTGCCTGTATCCACTCCTGTGTGCTGCAAGTGCAGACTAACTTTTCTGAGTTGTTGTTTATTTAGGGACAGCTAGAGAAGCTAATTTTTGCATGAAGCTTTTTAGACTGTTGCTTGCTTAAAACACGAAACTGTATATACTGGTTTATCCGGGCAGGAATTACATTGATTTGGACTTGATAATTTATTTTTCTCTTAAGAGGTACTGAGAACATTCCTAATTGCTCACAATTGCCTGCATCTTTGTGTGCATAATCTGAATTTGTAATATGATGACTTCATGTTGAATTCTTTGTTTTGTGATAGGTCTGTGATGGCACAAGCTGTTCAGAACTATGTGAAATCCTTGAACTGGGGACACAGAGTGCAACTACAAGACAAGTAAATAAGATTTTGAAGTTCATGTTTCTTCCCATAGTCACAGAGTTGTTCTTGTAGAATTCCTAAATTGCCTTTGGAGTTTCTCATTAGAGCTCGTATTTTGAGTTTGTAAGGCCTTTCTGATTAGGACTGTAAGTGTCCTTGTCAAGATAGGTTACTTCCTCCCACCCCCTTTTCCTTTTGTGTTCTAGAAAATACTGGCTGTTAAAATCAGGGAATGCTCTCTTTAATCTGGAGAGGCTTTGTGCTTGTATGAACAGAGTTTCTTGAGAGAATTTCAGGCTTGTCCACCAAAACTTATATATGCCAGATGAGCCCATTGTACTACAGCAGTTGGTGGTTTGTTTTTTTTTTTTTTCTTTCAGCATAGAAATGCACCCAAGTTTTTCAGCAGGCAAATTCTTTTACAGAGAAATTATATTAGAAGATTATTTAACAGACACGAGTCTTGTGACTCCTGCTGCATAACTTCAGTATGCTGACAAATGAGGGGTGGATTAGTAAACTTTATAGATAGCAACAGCAATGCTGTGGTTAGTGCAAAAATTATAATTTGAAGAGATCAGTAATCTGATCTCAAAGCACATTATAAGTTTAGGTACTCTGCTGTATAGAGAGTTAACTGTTTAACAGAAGAATTAAGTGACTTACCATGTGAGGACTGCAGACCGTCCTGTGAAATGAGATGTTTTCTTCCTTTTCTATGCCTATTTGCTGTCCTCACTTCAGGTATGGAAAACAGCTGATTGTATTTCACTCATATTCTTCATTAAGCATCCATTTATGTTGCTTTTTTTTTCTGAACAGGAAGGTGAAATATTTCAACATGAAAGGGAGTTTTTCTGATCCAAATACGATCCGTGGTTTGACTCAAGCAGGTAAAGAGGTGAGCAGCTGTGCTGATTTCTGCAGTGTCATTCACTTCAGATACTTCAGCTCTTCATGTATTGGTTTTGAGGTCAACTGGGAGCTAGACTGTACTTTTGCAAGTTGCTTTAGGTGATCATTATTGTTTTGGTGAGAAAGACTTGCGTTTTCTACCTAGGGGGAGATGTTTATGAGCTTGACTGTTGCCTACTGAGTCCCTATCCTGTTGGTTAGATGCCATTACTTTTTTCCTGCAGATGGACATGCTAAAACAAAAGTGTGGGGTTTTATTTGTCAGTCATACTGCTTCGCTGGCCGCTGGACACAGGACAAGAGGTCATAATCTTAAGCTCCATCAGGGGAGGTTTAGACTTGACATTAGGAAAGATTTTTCACTGAAAGAGTGATCTGGTTTTGGAACGGGCTGCCCACAGAGGTGGTTGAGTCACCGTCCCTGGAGGTGTTCAAG
>JAOXOE010000776.1:1165357-1191458 GCA_028565055.1 Phoeniculus purpureus | reverse complement strand
CTCTCTCTTTCTCTCTCTTTCTCTCTCTTTCTCTCTCTTTCTCTCTCTTTCTCTCTCTTTCTCTCTCTTTCTCTCTCCCTCTAGCTTTCTCTCTTTCTCTCTTCCACATATAAGATACCAGCTGTGTCTTCTTGCACCGCTGTCCTCAAGTATGGCATCAAAATACTCTTATTAAAATATTCTTATGGGTTACCTGTAAAGACACTTTATCAAAGTGGATTAATTCTGGTCTAGTCTAAAGGATATACCCTAGATTCCTTGACTCTTGCTAAACTCCATGGCTTTCTAACCTGTAGAGAGTTTAACATCTTAATTTTTAATGACAGGTGCTTCAATACATTTGAAAACATGCATAAACTTTCATTTTTTGAGTTTGTTCTTCCACACACCGTGGTATGTAGGACAGGAATAATTGTGAAAACTACAAGTGAAGAAACAATGGTTTGATGCCACATATGGGATCTGTTGGCATGTGCCATGAATTGTTGTTAGGATGTCATTGATTCAGCCATCATAAAACTAGGTAGAGCAACTTCTAATTTTCTAGGCAGTTTAAGTAGGTGAAGAGAGTTTTTTGATACCAGTTAAATTGCAAATGCAATAGGAACCTTTTTTCTTGAAATTATTTCTGTATTTGCAAAATGTCCTGGCTGAATTTTAACAATCACTCACTGGTTTTCAGAATTGTCACAACACTGATTTGCCAAGGAACATAGGGGCAGTGGAGAACTATGTTGATTCAGCTCTCGTAATTGAGCATTTTGGAGTTTGACAAAGTACTTCTGTGCTGTCCTTCTAAGAAATTTAAGAATTCGTGTGCACAAGAATTAACCAAAATAGACTGGTGGCTACCAATGTGAATTCAAGTGGCTCAAAATCAAGTAAATTAAAATAAGCAAGAAGAAGATGAGTTCATTTTCCAAAGGAAGGGATAAATAACAAACAACTTTTTTTGCATTTGGTGCCCAAATAACACTGAACTTGCATTTTTGGGAACACCAGGTGTGAGAAGGCTTGTAAGGCAGTGAGAAGTATTTAACAACTTCCTGGCAGTCACACAAAATCCAAAGGCATTAAGTCATTGTTCCTCATGACAGAAACCAGAAGTGACCCAAAATTCATTGTTTCAGTGTGAAAAGCAAGAACTTACCCTAATGTACAAAATGAGGACTTCTAGGAAGAGACCCAGCAGAGAGAGAGTGCTTTCTCTATTCAAGAGTCCTTCAACCTAGGAAAACCCACACAATCCCCAAATCCAACTCCAAGACACATCCTGCCCAGGCTGCAGTGTTGGGTCACAGGTGGCCACCCTGGAGGTTTATTTTCTGCAAAAAGTGAGGAGGGGGTTGTGCTTCACTGCTTCTTCACTTTCCTGTCCCCGCCTCACCAGTGTTTTTTGCATGACTGGACACTGCAATGTGTGCGAGGGAGGAGAATGTGGTAACTTTCTGCTGGGACTCTGGGAAAGTTCTTGACCCAGTGCTGTTTAGGACCAGCGGTTTTGAGGATGCAACCTCAGTGAATCTTTCCTGCTTTATCCTTTGGGAAACGACACCTGATTTCCTGACATTTTGAAAATTCATGCTTGTGAGGGACAGTGGTCACAGCACTATTGCAGGTGCAGCTGGGTCTCAGGGTGGATTGTAGAGCCCATGGTTATCTGCTTGGCAGCATTCTTGTGGTGAACACTGGCATAGGGTTGCAATGTCTGGGGTTTTTTTAGTCCCAGTTGGCACTTGTAGCAACCAGCTTTTCTCATTTCAATGTCTGGGCATTGCAGAAACTTTCACTTGGTTCCCAGCAGTCAAAAAGGATGAGGCTGTGCTGTTACACAGCAGGAGATTGGCTAGATATGTGGATGGGAGCTGTGTTGTGCCTTTTGCCCACAATGCCACAGAAAAGGTCCCACCCCTGATTAGCTTCCTAGTGTAATCTGAGGTCATACAGAAATAGAAGTCAACTGTACCCTAGCAGTGAGAGTAGTTAATGATACAAAAATACGGCTCCATAATTCATTGGCTGAAATCAGCAAAGGTTAAAACAGAACTGCATGCGTGTTGGTCCCCAAATACATACCTGCCAAATGGCAAGTTTGGCTAGGAATGCCCAGGTATGTTGTGTCCATTCTGTAAATGGTGCTGCAATGACCCCTGTAGCTAAGGAAGGAGAATTGAAGTCCTCAGTAAAAAATGCTGATGCAACTGTCTCAAAGTCACCCTCAGTAAATTTGCAGATGACACCTAGTCGAGAGGCAGTGTCCATGTGCTGGAGGGTTGTAAGGCTGTACAGAGGGACCTTAACAGACTGTATTGATGGGCTGAGGTTAAGTGTCTGGGTTTCAGTAGTGCCAAGTGTTGGGTCCTGCATTTTGGTCACAACAACCCCATGAAACACTGCAGGCTTGGGGAAGTGTGGCTGGAAAGCAGTCTGGCAGAAAAGGATTCTGATTGGAGTTCTAATTGACAGGTGGCTGACTATGAGCCTGCAGTGTGCCCAGGTGGCCAAGAAGGCCAGTGGCATCCTGGCTTGTATTAGAAACTGTGTCCAGCAGGAGTAGGAGAGTGATTGTCCCTCTGTACTCAGTACTGGTGAGCCTGCACCTTGGGTACTGTGTCCAGTTTTGGGCACCTCTATACAAGGTGCTGGAGCGAGTGCAGAGGAGGGCAATGAAGTGGATGATGTAGAATAAATCTTATGAGGAGAGATTGAGAGAGTTGGGGCTGTTTAGTTAGAGGAAGAGGAGGCTAAGGGGAGACCTCATTGCTCTCTACGACTATCTGAAAGAACATTGCAGAGATGTTGGTGCTGGTCTCTTCTCAAAAGTAATTTACAACAGAACCAGAGGGAAGGGCTTCAAGTTTCAACAGGGTAAGTTTAGATTAGACGTTAGGAAGAAATTCTACATGGAGAGAGTGGTCAGGCACTGGAATGGGCTGCCCAGGGTGACAGTTGAGTCACCACCCCTGAATGTGTTTAAAAATCACTTAGATATAGTGTTGGGAGATACGGTTTAGGAGTGAACTTGTAGAGTTGGATTCTATGATCCCAAGAGTCTTTTCCAACCTGAATGATTCTATGATAAGATATTGGCTGTTTATGGCAAAAGGCTCCAAAAGACTCCAATAATAAGCAGTTCTGCGTTGTACTGAACTGTTTAAAATTATATTAGAGTGTTTGCTATCTTGTAACCAGTAGGAATGATGAAGTAACTGTCAGAGAACCTGGATCCCTTATTTTTCTGGAATTGTTTGGTCTCTGACAATGCAAATTCTGTTGTGATTCATAAGCATTTTTTATCTTCGCTTGAAAGCACTCACCCTAAAACTGGCAGGTAACCTATCTCTAGCTGTCTGCTAAGATTTGCTACATTTCAGTTCAGTCACTAAAAAAAAAGGGTTGGGAAAATTATCAAACAACCCAAAATCTTCAAGTGACTTTTTTTTTAAACACTAAACTGGCCAAGGAATTCTCTCTTTCTCATTTTTAATCCCATTACACAATTATTTTAAGCAGTACTTGTTATTGTCTTCTTTCTTATTAGAATATTAAGTAGCAATTTCCCCTCCTCTTCCCCTTCTTTACATTATGTTAGATATTTATTTGGAACAGCAGGTAATAAGGCCAGCCTGGCATCTGACCAAAAAGGTTTTTTAGCTAAGGATTCATTAGTGTGTATAAAAGTAGCTAACCTTGTTTAAAGGCACTTCTTAAACAACAAGAAAGTGGTTCAGTGACCATATCTCATATAAAGTGAAGATTAAACATCTTTACCAGGATAGTGCACTAATCCCATGAATCCTATTTATGTCGAAATGTAGTGCTATTGGCAATAAACAGCAATGTGAGAAGTCATAACCCAAGAAAATAATTGTCAAGTGACTTTAGAGCTCTCTATAAATTTCCTCTTCATGACTTCGGCAGTAGGGTTCAACAATAGAGTTAAATATTTGTATTAGGTGCTCCTGTCTTTAACAGACTAATTAAGAAGATGGAATTCTTTGATTCTATCTCAGATAATTTTAGTTCTAATCTCTTTCAGGCAAAGTCAGGTCTATAAATTGAGCTAAATGCATTTTTTTCTGGATAGAGACTTTACAGTGTAGCTATAAACTCAAGCACTGGGAAAGTAAATGCAGCTGAAGTACCCTTAATGATGCTATTGTGTGGTTGTTATGGCTATAATCCCATTACACAGACCTTTACCTTGAAGGCTATAAATTCTTTCAGAAATTGGTCTAATGGGAAGGGGCATTACTTAAAACATTTTGTTTAAATATGATGATAAAGGGGATGATTTGAGTTTGAAAAACCAAGTTGAAGCAGTAATAATGGTAGGAAGATGAGATTTTTTTTCCTATTATGCAAAACTTCTAAATTTGTATTTCCTAAGAAAATACACGGTGCACTGTCCTTGGGGGTAACTCCTCTTGTTTGCTTCACAGACATTCCTGGAACCTGCCATTAAGGATCAGGATCCCATTCTACTGTATACCTGTTAACCTTAAAAAGTGCCTGAATCAAGAATTGTCAGTCTGAAACCTGACCCTGACCCAAAACTCAATGGGAGACTTTCAATTGATTTCAATTATTTGGTTCGTGAGCCAAATAAGTATTTCTAAGACAAAAATCAATATTGTCCCACAGTGGTAATGTTTTCATGTGCTTCTATTGATCCTTTTGTCATAGATTACAGGATACCTTGGCACTGTCAAGACATGAGGTTTTAGCAAAGCGATTTGATTTATTAACAACTGTTTGATTAACGTCTGCAGTAGCAGGTATTTATCAAATGTCAGCAAACAAAGGTTCACCAGAAGGATCACCACAAAAAGTTTACTTGTTGCACAGTATGAACTGAAGTTCCAGAGGAACAGGCTTTCCTTAAAACCAGTCCTCCATGATGTGCTCATTCTGTGAGAATTCAGAAACTCTTTCTTTAAAAAAACCTATGTCATCAGGGATAAAAACCAGTTCTTATCTCTCCTGGAGTACCTTACCTCCTTACATGAACATAGGCATGATGGTATGGCGATAAGACTATGCTGAAGTTCTTAAATAAACATGAAGTTATTTAGTCTGTCAGTTAGGCTTTGTGATTTAATAACCCATTTTCCAAATCATTTCAGTGACATGCATGACTCTGTTTCAGGAAAACACTGCAATGCGTTTCTGCATTTATAGCTTATGACTTAGAAATGTGAGTCCTGGGACGCTCTCAACAGGCCTGCTTATGGCAGGAATGTCTAAAATGTGACTGTGCAGTCGGCAGCCCTGTTGTATGGCTTTGCTGCCACATAAATTAAGTGAAATCCTTCAGTTGTTTCTTGAGAAGGATTTTTCCGAGTCTGATCCTCTAATTCAACTTGGATTTTGTGTGGTTATCTGAAAAAGAAGTTAATACTATTTAAAAGTCATGTAGAGGCAGTCTAGTGGTGTACAGGTGTCCTACTGCATGACCATAATCTACTATTTTAGTATGTCAAACTTCTCCACACAACGTTGTTTCTCATTTTACCAAAAGTCACTAGAAATATCCCCAAGTTTAAAAATCTCTTTTCCTCCCTTTGAAAGGATATTTTTCCTGGAAGAAATATTTGAAACCTTTCAGAATTGTCTCAGTCTGAACACAAACCTTCAAATTACATGTGACATAGACGAGGGCGAGTTACGTTCATTCACGTTTTGCAAACCAATGTAAAGCTTAATTTGTTAACTGAAATTATGATAATTTATTACAGTATAAGTATAATAATGTGTTACAGTATAAGTATCTCTAACAGTTCAATCAACCCTAACAAATGTCAATAGCATGTAAATCTTATCAGGATCACTAATATAATGGGACCTTTGTTTACAAGGTGTCGATTGGTTTTAGAAGCTTTGATAGTGACTCCAGACAGTCAATAAATACAGAGACTTTTACATTGCCAGTAGGAGCCGAACTAAACTATCTAATCTTTTTAAAATGACAGACAACACAATGAACTCTGAACTTAATCCCCTCCAAACATCAAGGAGACACTTTAGTGCTTAAAGTGCTTCTCAAACTCATGCCCAACATTTAAAAAAAATAGAAAACATTAAAAGTCTTAAACACACAGGAAAAATTCAGAGTTAAAGCTGATTTTCGTTCTCATTGTGCATGGGCAGTGGTCTGTGATGGGCTACAAGCCTGTCAGTAGTTTGTCTTGGGCAAGGAAAACACACCTGTGTGGTTTTGAAAGCAAATGTTCACACTTTATCAAGCAAATTTTCCCCTAAGGTTTTGAGGATGTGGGAGAATATGTTACACACAACATTTCAGGTGACAGAATTTACATTGCCAGGTTCACAGCCCCTGGAAATGATGCGTCCTTTTAAGAGGACAAGGGAACCTTAAAGGTAAAGTTCATGTTAGTGTGAGAGATGAGGAGAAGGGGGCGGGCAGTGGCTGACACCTCATGGGACAGCATCTCCAGACGTAATTAGTCACTGAGAATATTAATCATGGAAGGCACATTAATCTTTTGCTTTAAACCTATGCAGACATAACTTGCTTTATAAAAATGGTACCACAGCCAAACACTTCCTTAATACCTGGTAACAGAGACAAAAGGTATGTATATTTATTTGACAGTGACCTAAAATTACAACATATAAATATTGAAAAAGCTGTAATTAATCACCCTTTCTTTTCAGCGTGCCATTTTTAAAAACAAACAATAGAACAATCTGACTACAAGAGTCTTTCTTCTAGTAATAAAGAGGAAAGGAAATGAAAATGTCCTTACTATTAATGCTTCTATGTCAGATAATAGCTTTCATTTTAATTTTTCTATCACTTTGTGCAGTGCAGTACTGGTGGGGATTCAGTGTTACCCTGTTTTCCACGGTTTACATCTTGCGTGTCTCTCTGATTGGTTTGTCTTATGAATGTACCTCTCTGGCTAATGAACGCAGGAATTAACCTTTATTGAGCTTTTCAGAGCATTCCTCTTGCTACCTCATATAAAGCCTAACGTGAGAAATGCTTTGGTTTTATTCTTAACATGGCCCAGATTCCTCTACTGTTTTCCTTGAGTTATGGGAGATCAGTTGTGTTAAATCTCTGCAATTGGTATTAGTGATTTCCACTGAATATATAATATTTCCTGAGATATTTTTGATGTCTCTCTATATCTCATGTAGTTTTCTGTGTGCAAAGGGAAAATAAAATAGAAGTTAAAATTTGGATTTAAATATTGGATTTTAACCACCAAATTTCTTTAGATAATTGTATGCAATTTGTTGTTCTGCAATGTTATAAATATTTTTGCTTAAGGTGTTCTGATTGTCTTGATAAGTTACAGTGAATAGTTTCAAATATTTTACACTTTTAGCAACTGTTTCTCAAGTCAGGAATTTCTGAGGTTCGCACTAATGGCGTTCTGCCATGATGAATTATTTAAGCTTGTCTTTCCTGCAGTGCTGCTTTGCAGACTGTAGCTACTTGTTGGTTGAGTAGTCACTCAGCTGAGCTACTTTATCAGGAGAACTTAAATCTTATAATGGATTGATATTGAGAGATGTAACATCCATGTTGTCAGGACAAGATCAACCAGTAGAGGTAACTGAGTATTTGTTTGGCATCAGTGTCTGCTATTTTAAACCAGTTTCTGAAATCTGTACTTACATTCATTGTACACAAACTGTATCCTGATTTCCAGTTATGATATTTAATTTTGCTGATCTATCACAGCACTTGAAGGTGTTTTAACAAAAACCTCAAAATGTTTTCTTTAGAATTTTATTTTGTAAGTTTTACATGATATTTATTATGAGTAGTTTCTCTGGTCTGGTAAGATTAGTTAATTTTCATGGCACTTTAGTTCATGGCAACAGTGTTTTCTGCAGTTGCATAGCTGGAATTTCCTGAGTCAGGGAAGATTTATGTTTTATAATAAAAAAAAAAGAAAGATGCTGAACCAGAGCACTGCCAGGTGCTGTGCTGTATTGAAATCTACAACTGCTAACTGACCTGGATTCTGTTTTGTTCTTATTTTCTTTAAAATCTTTATTTGCATTCCCATTCCCTTTTCACAGCTACATGTTTCCAAACACATTGTGTTGGGGCCATCCCATCACAATTTCAGATGTAATTAAGATTAATAATAGGCACTTGCATTTTTTGTCTATTTGTTTGTAGCAGTGACAAAAATTAAACAGTTTAAGAAAGCTGAAAGAGCCCAGCTGACCCTGTGGGCAAAGCATTCTTGGCATGGATCAGATGGCACAGAACTGGTGGGCTCACAGGTTTTACCCACCCTGGACTAGCTGGAATGCAACCCTACCAATACCGCCTTACCCTGACAGTGTCAGGAAACCACTGGCTTGTTTCACTGTGTTGCTCTTGTAGCTCTCTAGCTCATAGGTCCAAGCTGCCACAGCACCATGGTATGTGCCCTGGGAGCATGCTGGTGCGCTTGGGGCTGGCTTGGTAACACCTGTGTCCTGGGGTGTTGGATCCGACCTATTGTGTTTGCTCTGCCTGCAGTGATTCAGTTTCCATTTTTGTAACATCGAACTACCTTATCACTTACAACAGCTTCCCATTTTGGTGCTAGTCCTCTTGGTGCTAGCTCAGCTTTGGTGTCCACAGAGGTCCTGGTCTCTTGAATGGAAACCAGATACTGCTTTCTGGAGGAAATCCCAGCTGTGACAGGCAGTGAGCTTCCTACTGAGAAGGAAGATAAATGCACAGACTTTTTTCCTCTGAAAAGAATACAAGTTGCCGTAACTTCAATTCCCAACTGTGCAGCAATTCCGCAGAGCACTTACACATTTACCAGTTTTTCAATACTTTAATTGATCAGACTCTTCCCTTACTTTGCCAAACTGCACGTGTATTTATAGCCACGTAACACTAAACCAGATCTGCCTTTGTTTTTGTGATTTATGTTTTTTTTCTCAAACAGGAAAGCATTCATTATCAAATGTTGTGAGAACAATGCAGTAACTGGAGGTTATTTTATATGAAAATATTGTTGATTGTTCCCCCCCCAGAAATCTCTCTTGGCAGCTCACTTCCTGCCAAATGAATCAGCAAAAACTGCTCATGGAAGTTGTTAATATATAATATAATCACCCAGCACAGCACTTGCTCCTTATCTGTGAAGTCCTTTTGTGATCAATGATTCACATCACCTTTTGATTATAGTCTCTGAGCACAAACAGTTTCTTAATATAAATTAATGGCCTTGGAATTTCTAAGTAAACATTCTCTTTTGTTTAGCATCATTTCCTATTTTCTTACCAAAACAGAGTCTTATTGTAATTGTTCAGTTTTCACCGCAAAAAGTGTTTGTAGACTGGAATGTTCTCAAAAAACAAGCAGTTCCTTTCAGAACTGTTAGTGTTGATTTACAAGCTCTATGTTAATTTACAAGCTGTGTTAATTGAATATGGCTAGGAAATAGCATGAAAAAGCAGTTACTGTAGCGTGATAACCTGACTAATTATTCCTACATTCATTAACTGGAAGGAAGATTTTCTCTTGAAGTGTAATGCTATTTGGCTATGTGATTATTTTTTTAAAACACATTATCTAGGCAAGATACTTCCTCTACATTTTCTATTGTTGTTAACAGAACAATAAACCAAACAAACACTAAAGAGGTATTGGGGCATTCAGCAAAATTAATTCTGAAGATAACAAAGCGTAAGCTAATGTTAAGGATCACCTCTTGTTCCTAGTGAAGCTCAAGTGGAGAATGTAGCACAAGCATAAGCCTGACCTAGAGAGAACTGGTGTAAAAGGCCTTTTTTTCTTTTTTTTGAAGGCAGAGTGATTTCACCTTGGTCAATTAGGCAGAGTTGTAACTAAACTAAGAGCCTGAAAGACTGAAAATGCCTGTGGAGATTTTTGGCTTAGTTAATTGCTAGATAAGAGCAAGAGGTCATAGTCTTAAGCTCCATCAGGGGAGGTTTAGACTTGACATTAGGAAAAGATTTTTCACTGAAAGAGCGATCTGATTTTGGAATGGGCTGCCCACAGAGGTGGTTGAGTCACCGTCCCTGGAGGTGTTCAGGGTTAGGCTGGATGGCGTGCTGAGAGGCATGCTCTAGATGTTAGATGTTAGGTTTACTTGGTTTATTTGCATTTAGGATGGACTGGATGATCTTTAAGGTCTTTTCCAACCTTATCATTACTGTGATAGATGCTTGCAGAGATGTAAAGAGGATCAACATCTCCTTATTGCTCTGAGCATTAAATCACTTTGAGATATTTTCCTCTTTCAGATGAACCATAAGGGTGATTACCTTTCCAATATGGAGCTGTGCAGGAGGCAGTGATACTGAATGCACAGCTTGAAGCCGTTGGGTCATGTAACAGGACAGTGGCAGTCTCTGCATATTTAACAATATTCAACATACATTTTTCATAGCTTTTTGAGTGTGATTACAATATTACTGGTAAATATTAGCTTGAGAGAGCAAACAATTTTTCAGGGAGGTGCCTAGCATTTTCTTAAGATGTGCCATTTTTGAGGTATATTAACTCCAGGCCTTATAGACAGAATTTGCTTGCTTTGATCTCAGCTTATTTTGTTTTAAGCAAAAATTAATTTTAAAAGCTATTCTTTTTGCACAAGGGTTGCTTACAAGAAATCATCAGAACCTTGTCCAGTATAAGTACAATTGTACACTTTTTATTGAAACAAAAACTGATACAGAATGTGTAGGAGAAACTCTTGCATTAGTTTATCTCCATCCATTTTTTTAATGCACAGCTGATTTTTATGTCATATAAATAGCAGGTGGTAGTGCCAGCTTTCTCGTTTATCACTCATTTACACACAGATAAAATCCAAAGACACACAAAAGGATTTAAAATACTTAATTCTGACCTTGTATTTTTGTTTACAGACTACTATTACTGCAGAAAACATTGTCATTGCTACTGGAGGAAGACCAAAATATCCTGCACATGTAAGTTACACTTGCCATCTAACAACTCCAGTGGCTTTGCTTGTTTCATTGTGATAGTAATGTATGTTAAATGATAAAGATAATAAAGAATGTAAATATAAAGTAACACATTATATTTTTGTATTTGTGTTGCGTGAAAAATTATCTTTCATATAAAACACAGGCTTTTTGGGAAAACATTTAAATAGAAAACAATTTCTATCAATTTCTTATGTTGATGTTGCCTAGAGTTGTGGATTGGAAGGGATCTCTACAAATCATCTGTTTCAACCTCCTACTGAAGGAGGTTTGGCTCAGCTGTTAAGTCAGCTGTGAGGTCAGATCATGTTGCTGAAGGCTGTTTGCAGTCAGGTGTTGAAAATCTCTAAAGGCAATGATTCAATAAGGTATCTGGGCAACCCCAGACCGCCTTGGTCTACTGGCTATACTTCAGCCAATACAACTCAAGTTGCTATTAGCTGTTTTTAGCTGCTAGGACTTGGATTGTAGATGATCTCATACCTGTGTGATCATAGGTTGCAGGTGCACGGGAGTTTGGAATCACAAGCGATGATCTGTTCTGGTTGAAAGAATCTCCTGGAAAAACGTAAGTTACCTTATCATGGCTTTAATAGATGCTGGAGTTCATACTCTTTATGGCAAGGTGAACCGTGTTCAGAATTGCCTTTCATACGCCTGCTTTTCTGTCCTGCTGTTTTCTTTCTGAGAATTTGTTTTGCTGTGTGTCAACATAACACAACGAACCTTCATTAGTAGTTCCATCCCTTTCCCTTTTATGAAGTTCCATTCTAAAATAAAATTAAATACATATATTCACTATGGTAGGTTAGGTTGACTTATTTGGTGGCGCAATTATACAGGGAAGTCACAAGAGGGCAGCATGAACTTACACATACAGGATGTGCTGTCCCTATTTGCTACCGCTTATGTGAAATTGCTCAACTTAGGAAACAGCCTCCAACATAACGTTGTAGTTTTTTAAGTGTTGGCAGTTCAGATAAGAAAAGGCAATATGATGCGACAATTGCAGTTTCTTAAGCTTTGGAAGCTGTGGTTCAACAGTAGTATCTCAACTAAAAATAAAAATCTTTTTAGTGGAAATACTGAAATGCCCTAGTCTTTGTTTTTTGCAGCACATAGCACAGTAAATTTCTGAGTCAGCACTGATGCAAGTAATTGCCATAGGAAATGCACATGTGCTGGCATGAAAGTCAGAAAACTTAAACCAGGAGGACTGTTTTTTTTATTGAGCAATTCTGGAAAAAGCGAAGTATATATAAGAAAAAGAGACTTCAAACTGCAATACTGCTGCTTTGAAAGAAAACTGAGCTCCCACTCAGGGCTGTAACACTCTAGTGTAAAGAATTTATTCTGTTAAACTAAATATCAAATCGATTAAAAAGCCTTCTTGTTACAATTGAAAAAGGAAAGTAAATTTGCTGTTGTTTATAGTGTACTAGTTGAATTTTGAGACTCATTTATGCAAGGAAACCTTTTTAAAAAACCCAAAAACCAACAATCAAACAATGCCAGACACCTCCCCCAAAAAATCGAAATGTAAGATTAATCCCCGTAAGGTGTTTCTGTGCAAATAGAGCTTTTGTCCAGTTGCTGCTAATGCAAGTTGTAACAGTGTAATGTGGGAGTCTAGTGTTTATATGTTGCATTCCTGAGATGTAGTCAAAATAAGCCTGCAGGGGCTACAGTAGCATTTCTGTGCTTTATCAGGCTGTGTCTTAGCAAAGGAAGGAGGGAGCTGTTAAAGGTTTGTTGCTGTCAGATTTGTTTCTATTATAAATATTCCCAAGGTTCAGTTTAACACCTTTTGTTTTCAGTCTGAGCTGTGTTGTACTTATTCTTTTTTTTTTTTCCCCTCGCTCTCCAAATGTACATATCTCAACTACAAATTACATGTCTGGGGGTTGTAGAACTGTCAGTCCTGCAGTTATTCATATTAAAAAAAGGAGCAAACCGTTAACCAGCTTAAAAGTCCCTTAGCTATATAAACAGATGAAGAAATTCTCGCTACTGAGATGAAGGATTTTGGCAGATTGAATTACAAACTATGTCTTGAAACATGGTCAGAATGAGTGCAAAATTGAGCAGACATGAATCAGGTTAGGTTCTGCTTTCTTAGATTTCCTCTTAGACACTGACAATGCCCAGGAGTCCTCTACTTTGTAGAAGAAATTGTGAATACTGTGTTGCTGATACTAGGACTGAGTGCCCACATCTATTTTTCATCTAAGGAAAAAGAAGAGCAAACATATGCCCAAATTACAGATACTCTCATTCTATTCCCAGTGGATCTCCAATAGATACTCTTGATGGACAGCGTGAGGCTTTTTGCAGCTCTTGCTGGGAGCATGTAACTAAAAGACAGGGATGATCAGCCATTCATAGGTCAATCCTAGTCTTAGTGCCTGAAAGAATTATTTCCCACTGTATTAAATTGTATGCCAAACTTAAACACCAGACTAACAGATCTCAGTCTCTTCAGTTCAACTGTACACCTTCAGAAGGTTTATGTTTTTATTATAGTTTAGATAGATGTTATCTGGGGTCTCTTTTGAGAAAGCATGTTGTACTGACTCTGCAATCGCTGGGCTCACAGAGCAGCAGCCCCCATATCTGCACTTTTCAGAAGTTTGAAGACATTTCTGTTAAAACTAAGAGAGCATACAGATTGATTTTTTTGGGTTAAGGTAAAGGCCACAAGCCAGTGTTTCACTTACTATTTTTGCTCTGTTCTCTTAGCATAGGATAGACTGTCTCCCCTGAGTATCCTTTTCTCCAAGCTAAATAACCGCAGTTCTCTCAGCTGCTCCTCATAAGCACTTGTGCTCCAGACTGTTCCCAGCTTCATTGTCCTTCTCTGGACACACTTCAGCACTTCAGTATTCTTGCATGAGAGGCCCAAAACTGAACCCTGTGCTTGAGGTACAGCCTTACCAGTGCCGAGTACAGGGGTAAAATCACTTTCCTGGTCCTACTGTCCACATTATTCTTGATACAGGCCAGGATGCTGTTGGCTGCCTTGGCCACCTGAGCACATTGCTGGCTCATGTTCAGTTGCTGTTGACCAACACCCCCAGATCCTTTTCCTCCCAGCAGCATTCCAGCCACTTCCCCTGTTTTGTGGGGTTGTTGTGACCCAAGTGCAGAACCCAAACTATACATACTTCAGAAAATTAATTCTTTAGTTGTGTGGAAATGAGCACAAGCTCATTTCACTGCTTCATTGTTTTTATGTAACAGGTTGGTTGTTGGAGCCAGCTGTATCCTTTGAGAAGGTTCTGGTGATTTATAAGCAGCATGTCCCTGTCTCCTATGAAAATTATTTTCAGAATTCCTTTACTCATGCTCTGTTGGTAATAGAATAGTAATAGTTTTCGGTGCAGTAGCATCATGGAAACTAAGGTCAACTGAGGATAAATTCTTAAGATCTTAAAAGCAATGTTATCTATGAGGGAAATATTCTGAGGCTTTGGAGTTCTATGCAACAAAAGCAAGATGAATGTGTCTGTATAAGGAGAACTGATATCTCTAGGTACAAGTCCATTTATATTCTACTCATTTACATTGCATTTATATTAAATTATTGTACATGTTTCCTTAACTGATGCTTTGCCAGATGTTTCACTTGAGTGTGCTGGTTTTCTAACGGGCGTTGGATTGGACTCTACAGTCATGATGAGAAGTATCCCACTTCGTGGGTTTGATCAGGTGAGTATCTGATATTGTATATATTGTATATCTTCTATATATCAATACTCTGTGTATATGGAGTATTGATATTGTATATCCTTCTATATAAAATATATTTCAAAGTATATTTGACTATTTTTGTCTCTTAAAGAAAAAGTGCTATTTGCTTCCCTGAATGTTTTCTGAGTGATCAGTCTTTCTGAAGCTAAATAAATACTACCTCTTTTTTCCTATCATCACTTGATGCTATTCTCAGAACAGTAAAACTTTTTTTTCCCTCCTGCTTAACTGAAAACAAGATTGAAGCAGCTGGGAAGCAGGGCAGAGGATTTATGCCAATGTGAAATCTTTTAGAAGTTGCAGATAATGATTTTTTAAATAAATTATGTACTTAACATAAAGTAGTTCAGCGTGGAGTTTACTATGATAAATATAAATAAATGACTAGGCAGAAAGTTTGCAATGACATAGCAATTGTCAATCTTGCCTTTGCCACATTGAAAACAATGATAGCTTTATCTAAATAAAATATACATAGTGGTTTGGGTGGAACAATCAACACTAAGTTGGAGCAAATTAAAACCAATAACTTCAGGCAGAAAAATTTAGAGAGAAAAAAAGTTTTTTCAAAACCAGGAAGATTTTGAGAAGTTTTATTTAAATGCTTAAGTGGTCATGATTGTACTGATGAAACAGAAAACATTTTTGGCCAAAAACTCACCTATTAGAAATAATAAAAAAGAAAAGTAAACAACAAGCAAAAAAGTTTTATGTGGGATGTGTACAAAAAGTAAAACTGCTTACAGAAGCAATAGAAGTTAGTATAGCAGGTTTACATTAAAGACAGGTTGCTGGATCCAGTAAAGGCTGGATGTAAGCTTGTAGTCTGTTTTACAGGCTAGCTGATCTCTTTCATGGCCTGATGTTCCTTTTGGTCCCTTGATCTTTAGGGAGAGTGCAAGATTCAATGCTAACAGCTTTGAAGGAAGAGTTTCAGTAGTCCTCTTAAAAGAGTGAGTGTGTTCTGGGAAAAGAGTGTGTTCTGGGTTTTGATTCTCATCTGCAGTGAACTTTTCCTTTGAACTTTCCAAAAAATTTTTTCTCTGGTAAATAACTTTGGAAATTGTCAGTCTCAAGAGGTCAGAAAATGCTATTTTTTTTCCTTTATCCATATCAAACAGTTCTAGAAAAAACAGCTTATATTTAAGAAGATGAATGTGTCACATTAGGCGCTTGAAAATAGTGTTTTCAGAATGGGAATGAATGCTCGTTAATATTAATTACTCCTGATACCACAAATTGGGATTTTTTTTTTTTTTTATTCCTTAGTTGCAATAGTGCAAAACAGTTAGAAGGCCCAAGTTTATGAAAGAGCGGTGGATCTATGAGCTTGTTTTTAAGAACTTCTTTGCACAAACTTTTTTTGTAAGAAAATTATTTTTATGTGTAATAGCACAGTTTATGAAGAGAAGGACGTTCCTGCTTGGAACAGCAGCAAGCAGTACCACTGCAGGTAGTGAGAGCTTCTAATTGCATGCCAGCTACTCTCACCTTGAAGTGGCTCTCTTAAGACTAGTGGTGTCTGTTACCAGAGTTTGGAAAACATTGTTTAAGAATGTGTCCTGGGATTTGCACTGAGCGTTCCAGAAATCTGCACCTCTATCAGCATGAGGTCTGAGAAAGCAGGGAATAGCGTGAAGTGTGTCTGTGTGTGGCACTTCACTAAACACTTGCAGTAGGGCTTTCTCTGAGAACTTAATCCTTTGTAGGCGGGAAGAACACAATGGACATTTCAAAGTTAAGAAAGTATTAATAGTGATAAAACAATGATGTTCACTCTGTAGCCACCCTGAGTTTGATAGAAACTACTTAGTGAGCCGTCATGTTCTGTGAGTGGTTCTGTGATAACATCCTTTGAGTCATAAAGGTATTATTTGACAAAGTACAACCTGAATTACTATAATCAGAAGTAGAGACACCTTTGGATAAACCTGTCAATGCAGCACTTCACAACTTCACTGTGGTGTTGCATAATTCCAAATGAGGTTTTAGGACAGCAGCATTATTTCCTTTTTGTAGTAGAACTTTCCAAGAAACCTTAGTGATTTATAGTCATTGCAGAGAAATGACAGGTGTCATGGCAAAGGGAAATATTTTTCTTCCTTAGCTTTATGCAAGTATTTAATTACCACAATTGCCATTTCCTGGGAGCTTCATGAGAATGTTAAATTGAATATGCTGTAGATACTGTGTTTTGTACAAGTAATAAATAATTTTAAAGCAATTACTTTATACATATGATATTTTATGTTTTTGAAAAGAAATTGAATGTTCAGATGTAGATGCCTTTTAGAATGGAGTTGCAGGCCATAGTGACTCAAATTATCTGTTGACAGTGCACGGTAGCTAAGTGACAAAGAATATTTGAAATGTACAGTGTATTTACAGGATTTTAATGAAGACACTTGAGAGAAGGCCATGTATCTAAGAATAAACATTTTTTCCCATTCCTACTCAACAGCAAATGGCAACTTTAGTAACTGAGCACATGGAATCTTACGGCACAAAATTTTTGAAGAGATGTTTCCCAACCAAAGTTGAAAAACTGAAGAACAACAGGTTGCAGGTCACCTGGAAAAATACTGACCTGGGCACAGAAGAAACAGATTCCTTTGACACAGTGATGTGGGCAGTAGGTAAACTTGATTATCTTAACATTTATTTGCAATGCTTTTAATTCTGAAAATGAAGTCCGTTCTCACCTTGTATGGGACCAAATACTTCCCCTTCCTTTGTTTTAATATTTAGCATTTAGCAACCTTAACATTGATAATTTCGAAGTTCTTTTTTTGCATGCCTTTGCACTTTCTTCTGTAAAGTGTGGAAGCTGCCTACAATAGTGGTTTATGCTCACTAAAACCAAAAATGCTAGTGCTTGTCAAGAGCAGAGAAAGGGTTATGCTGTCTGCAGATGTATCAGTCCTGGAAACTGTAGAATAATGTTCATGAGGTAAGATCAAAATATTTCTCAAAAGTGGTTTCTAAATACCATATTTGATTTTTCTGAAGCTTTCTGGTAAAAGTACAATGGGTAGGAGTCACACCTGTGAGATACCAAGTTTACTTTTGACAAAAAAACCTCTTAACTATACATAGTTAAAAAAACCCCTTGCGTTAGTGTGAATTGTAATAGACTAAAATTGCATGATATACTATAGCAATTTAGTTATAATGTGAGTCCACTCACTACGTGTATTACGATGTTTGCCGTAGCTTTGGGTTACTATGCATATTTAGGAACTGCAAAGTGAATAGTTTGAGAGTGTTGTGTTGACTTTTTTGGTGTCCAAGTTGGCATTCCACCCTTAAGGATTAAACCCATTAACAGATGAAGTTGGCTAATTGATGTGCAGTCAATATGATTCATTGTTTTGCTCTCAATCAACACACCCACACCAGGTGTCTCAGATAATAGGCTGGGAAACTTGGTAGTGTTGAGGATTTCCTGTCTGCAGATGTGCCAGCTACAACACTGAGTGAAGAAAGTCAGCTTGTAGGATTGGCTAAAATGGAGCCACTATTCTTACCCAACTATAGCCTGAATTACACTAGGTATTTTCTTCGTTTTTGTAAATGCATCATTGAAATGCACAGCTGAGTTTGGTAAGCTACAGTGTTATCTCTTACCGTAGGCCATTAAAAAAACCAATTTTGTTTTTCTTTGGAGTATGTAATTTTCTACTTCTAGGGATGAGTCTATAAAAGCAGGCACAGTGCTCTCTGCTTTCCTAGCAGCTTTTGTGAACCAGTCGAGGTACTGGAGGCAAAAAAAAACCCCTCATGTTTATACCTTTTAATGTAATGTAAAGGTTTCAGTCCAAAGTTTTTGTAGATTACTTTTTGCAGGAACTGTTATGGGCCTGTGCTGCTTTGCTGAGTGACTAATATCATATTCCAGATCTTTCTTGAGCTTTATTGGATTCTTCCAGGCTAGTCCTGTAATGTCTTTCTGTCTCTTACTAGTGTTCTGTCTTCTGCTTTTGTAGGAATTGGACTGAAATAATAAGCTTATTGAGATAATTTTTTTTCACTCTAAGTATGGAATCATTAAACTTCTAATATTATCTAGCATTCCCTTAAGGTTAATAGAAAGAGAAATGACCAGCAGTAGTTTTAAGTTTAGCTTTACAAAAAGCGTTTTCTCCATCACAAGAGCAGTGGAACAGCTCTCAAGTTCCTTTGTATTCATAAGCTTAGAGGAAGGTCACCGTGTTTTTGAAATAACAACATCTTTGCCATAGAAAGGAAACTTCAGCTTGATGTAAAACTGAAGAGGTAGTAGGTGTTGCACATAATCTGCCCTTTGTGTTAGACTGGACTCTTGTCTTATTTTACAGGGTTGTAAAATAAGATTCTCGCTGTTGAGTATCAAGAAAGAGTTACAAACTCAATATTGTGTATATAACTTTTTTTAATAGTAATTTTCTTCGAGTCTTACAACAAAATCAGTCTGGATTCATTAAATCATCAGTAATTTTGTCTAGAGATTTTCTTTAACGAGTTCCATACGGTAAAATATTGCTGTGATCGCCTGTGAAGGTATCTCTGCCAGCCCCTGTAGAAAAGGGGGTAGGCTTGGGGTTAGTCTTTGCAAAGACAATCTTACCATCCAGTTTTTAACCTTTGAACTCTTCAGTGAAAAATACTGCACCTTAGTTGATCTCAGATAACTGTTGGTGCTAATGTGATGCAGTTTGCTGAGGCTCTGGGTCTTTGCTGTAAACTTCCTGTGTCTCTTTCTCATTAATTTTAATTCATTACTATCTGGGTAAGGTGTAGTTTCTGCAGTCCTAATGAAGATTGTCATACCCATTACATCAGCCAGTGCTTTTAGGATTTTCCCAATTGCCTGTGCTTAGTGACATTCACTCAGACTATGAAACCGGTATTTCTAATATGCTTGCAATTTGCATTCAAAGAGGTCTGAATGGTACTTGTTCCTTTTCTTTAACCCACCTTATAAACCTGGAGTGTAACTTTTATGTTACTTATTTTACCAGCCTGTAACTACATGGATCATTTGTTTCTCTTGAGGAAAAATTAGATGCTAGACTATGCCTCTAACCTGGATGTGAGAGAATGTTTTTGATTCAGAACTATTGCGGCACTATACTGCTTTTTCAGCTGATCAGTGATGGCTAGCCTTTGCCTGCATGATGGAATAAATATGGTGGAAAATACCCTGATGTATGAAACCAGTATAATTACTGTGACATTTGTACAGGTTCTCTTCACTCGTAACTGTTGGGTGGTGGGATACTGGTTTCTGAGACTGCAGAAACATCTTTTAAGGGTGTATCAAACCTGTGGTTAAACCAAGTTTAGTGTGGAAGAATTAATGTGGAACTGTGACTTTCTTCTCCGAAAATGTTCCCAGCCCACTTTTACCCTGTACAGCAGCTTGAGAACAAACAAATCACAGAACATCAGAACGTCAGGGATTGGAAGGGACCTTGAAAGATCATCTACTTCAATCCACTCCAATCCCCCAAATAGAAGTCTGTCCCATGCTCTAAGGTTTTCATTTGGTGCATGTCACTTGGAGTTGCTTTTGTGTTTGGATAGGGCCAAAGCGGCATGTCTCTAGAGGCAAGTGGGCAATTATGGCCAGGTCTTTACTCTTTGCACCACGGCTGCCACAACCTTGCTGCCGAGACAACTCCTCTTTGTAGTATGTATTAGTAGTTAATGCTGGAAGAGAGAGTTCAGCTTAGCAGACTTGGCAAAGAACCACTTACTGCCCTTGTACTGATTCAGGGTCAGATTTTCATCAAATTGCAGTAGATACACTGGAAGTTCATCAGTAATGAATGAAATTATCAAAAATGTCCTTTTGCCATTGGTGCATGCTGCTATGAGTGTGGAAAGGGTTCTGAACTTTTATTTACCTTAGCTAATCTTACTCTAGTCAGTATTTCCTTGTTAATTACACGGAATTGGTCATTATTAGTTATTATCAGCTGGATATGTTTTAGTGAACACCTTGTTGATTTTTGAGAAGGGATTTGAAAGAAGAGAGGTTAGTGGTCTTGAAACTAACTGGGGAGTGTGTCAGGCACCTAGATCAAGATAAGAGAGAGTACCAACACCAGAACACAGATGACATTTTGCTTAAGGTCAAACTGAGATTGGATTGGATTGGCTGAAGTTATGAAGCTGTGTAAAAATGCCCATGTATTGGAAAGAAGTGGAAAAGACTTAGTCTTAACTGTAATGCCAGAAGAACCATCCTGTCACCTTGCAGCATTGTCACAGTGGCTATGTGCAGTATCCTGACTGATAATAAAATGCTAGGGTGGCTCTATTTTGAACTTTTCAAATCTCCTGTGATTAAGAAATTGCAGAAGACCCATTATAAAATTTTGCTGTCGGCTGTACCTTTATCACCCTGGGAAATCTTGCTATGTGCAAGAGTATGTTGTCACACGTGTATTGCTGCTGCTTACTTGACTGTGCCTGCTTCTGTGATTTCTTCTCATTTTAGCTGCTTCAGTCTCCACTGGTGAAGGTCTCACACCTGAATGTCACAGCACTCTAGTATTGCTTTCACCTTATTCTGTGTGCAGGTGTGATTAAGAGAATCCCTCAGAAAATGATGGGACAGAAATATACCTTCACAATATAACCAGTCTAGCGGGTATCAGAGATGGGTGTTTAACCGGTTTCTTGTCACTCTGTAGCTAAGCTGGTGGGCAGCCCCATTAGGAAGCTGTGTTAGATTTTAGAAAAACAGTTCAAAAAACTGTTTTTTTTTCTTCTAAAGCGGATGGTGACAGGCCCAAACAGCAGGGATCTGGGTGGCTCTCACAGCCATGTGGTTATTGTATGGGTCTAATTAAAAATGAGATTATGATGCATTAAAAGTGCAAGTAATCTAATCATAGAATCATTAGGGATTGGAAGGAACCTCGAAAGATCATCTAGTCCAGTCCCCCTGCCACAGCAGGATCACCTAGTCCAAGTTGGACAGGAATTTATCCAGGCGGGTTTTAAACGTCTCCAGAGAAGGAGGCTCCACAAGTCCCCTGGGCAGCCTATTCCAGTGCTCCATCACCCTCACTGTGAAGAAGTTCCTTCTGATATTTATATGGAACCTACAGTGTTCCAGCTTACACCCATTGCCCCTTGTTCTATCCCTAGATGACATTGAGAAGAGCCTAGCTCCATCCTCCTGACACCCAATCCTCACATATTTATAAACATTAATGAGGTCACCCCTCAGTCTGCCTCCCGGTTCCCCCGAGCTTTCCCATTCAGAGAGCCCCCAGATCACCCAGAAACCTCGATAAAATAGTGTTCGGGGACCAGCGCTGTCACTGCTGTGTGTGATCAAATTTGACCTTTTTAATGGTCAAATATGAATTGGCACCTTTCTCCTAGATATCTGGGATGCTGTTTTGAATAAAAGGTAAATCTAGTCCTGTGTCTAGAACACTCCTAGTTCTGTTGCACTCTTTGGGCAGGGGATGTCTTCAAACTAAAAGTACATTTGCTGGCTTTAGGGGAAGTGGAGGGTGGGGGTGGCATCTCTGTGTTGCATGCCTGGTAGGATTTGGTATATATTTGCCTGCCATCTGGATCTTACTTAGATGGATATGACACAAGTGTCCTTCTCATCCAGTACTACTGAGAAGTGGTGAGAGCTGTTGCAATAGTACAAGTAGGAGAATCTTAGGAAATATCAGACTTTCCTGAGTTTGACATTAGAATTTACCAAGCACAGTGGAGGAATCTAAGATAGTGGATTTGAGGTGAAACAGGATCAGTAAGTGGTGTGGCTTACAAAGGTGAGGCAGCATTGGGCTAAAGGCCAATAAAGTTTCAGTTCAGTTTTTTTAAATTTTATCTTTGTTTTCAGAAATAATATTTAGGCAGTAAAGCTGAGAGGACAATTTCAGTAGTATTTTTTGTAACTCTTAGCTATTAATACCAAGCTGTACACATGTTAAAATAGACTGGAATCGAGAGGTTAAGTGTTATCCTGCAGATTTGATAAACTCAGCTGTTGTTGTCACAGGTCTTTAAATGACTCTATTAACAGGTTTTTTTCCTCTTTCAAAGGGAAAAAAAACTGCTGTTGCGTGCTAAGCTTTCTCTTGGCTCTGCCTGGCAGGAAAAAGGGGAAACTAGAAAACCCCATTAGTTGTCCATTTGCAGACTATCCCGGCTTTACTCTCAATACACAAAGAAATACAACGGTAGGAAGTTGTTTCACATCCGAGCCACGATAAGGTCCTGGAGGTTTATTATTTTTGTTGCCTGATAGCATCAGGACTGGGGAGCAAGGGGCAGAGAAGGAACAGCAGATCAACATCCCATGGGGACAACAGAAGGGAAGACAGACAGATAGCCAAGTGCCGACAGCTTCAGTCAGTACTCCCAGAGGAAGTGTTGGTTTCACCAGATGAAATTAATACACAGAAGTCTATACAGAGGCATTCAGATGTGACATTGTTTGGGGGGCCTGGCTATATAGCAGATGTACGGAGCAGTGAATCATATGTTTACATATAATTAGGTCTGTATTGACAAGGCAGCTTTTCCTTTTGCTTAATAATTTCCTACATTAACATCAAAGAGCTTGTTTTTATAATGAAAACACATTTCCCTTTTTGTTTTGCTTTGCTGTATCTCTGCATGAACATCAAACACTAAATCATGACTCACGCAAAGGAAACCTATATATGTAGATATATCCGTATCCGTTTTAACCTTTAAAAATTGATGCAGTGTTATTAAATTTCCTTCATTTGTACACAGTCAGGTAATCTTTTCTTTGTGATCCTGTGTGTTCCTACAAATTTTGGGAGCATCTAATAATTTCTCTATGCTTATTAACCTTCAAATGCATTTCAAAAATTGTACAGGATTTAAGGTTCAAATTTCTGGCTTATAATGTTTTAAAGGCATCAGTGGTCTAAAGGGTGTCTATGCAGAAAACACTGCAAAAATATTTTTTTAAAGACAGAATAATTTTAAATCATTGCAAGAGGATGCTGTAATAAAATGTAGGCTGGGTAGATTTTGCTTCATTTGCTTTTAAATCCATTTAAAATCGTGTTTCTGAGCTCTACAGAAATAGCTCCGATACAGAAGTTGAGCTCAATACCTCAGTATTAAAGACTTGACTGCACAGTTGTTAAAATTTTTCGTCCACTCTGAAGGAATGAATAACTGTTTACAGTAAGTGTACCAGATAACAAAAGGAGTTCAAGAATGTTTAATGTTGAACAGCATTAGTAATAGTTTTTATCCCCAAGTGGTTTGTTAGTATCAAGTGCCATTTTGTTAACATACATTGGACGTTTTCAGTAAAGAGGTTCCTTACCTATTAGCTGGAGGGGTCACCAACATTGCAGCAGGCTGTGATGTCATTCAGCGGGACCTGGACAGGCTGGAGAGCTGGGCAGGGAGAAATTTAATGAAATATAACAAAAGTAAGTGTAGAGTCTTGCATCTGGGCAAGAACAATCCCCAAGTACCAGAATAGTTTGGGGAATGTCCTGTTGGAGAGCAGTGTAGGAGAAAGGGACTTGGGGGTCCTAGTGGACAGCAGGATGACTGTGAGTCAGCAATGTGCTCTTGTGGCCAAGAGGGCCAACAGCATCCTGGAGTGGATCAGAAGGGGAGTAGGTAGCAGATGGAGAGAGGTTCTTCTCCACTCTGCCCTGGTGAGACTGCATCTGGAATATTGTGTGCAGTTCTGGGCAGTGCAGTGCTGGGAAGAGTCCAGCACAGAGCAATGAAGATGATGAAGGAAGTAGAACACCTCCCTTATGAGGAAAGGCTGATTGGACTAGATGATCTTTTGAGGTCACTTCCAATCCCTGATTCTGTGATACATGTATATCCATGCTACGCTAGGAAACTAAATTTAGAATGTGTGATAAATATTAAACCATGTGGTTCTTTGCAGATTTGCATTGGATATTGTCCTGCACGTTTTTAAAGGTAACTTCTGGTCTGAGTGGAAACAATAGTAACAGAGGTCCTTTCACAAATAAATTAATAACCATACTTTTCACCCTTACAGCTTTTTGTGTATGAGTTTTGTCATGTTTCTACCTGGACTAACAAATAGCACAAGGTTCTTGGAAACCTATGGTGGAGTGTACGAGCAATTTGACACTGCTGAAGTGTTGTTTTTTTTTTTCCCTTAAGGGCGAGTCCCTGACACTGAAACTCTCAATTTGGAGAGAGTTGGAGTGAAAACTAATTCTGAAACTGGAAAGATCATTGTTGATGCCAGTGAAGCTACTTCTGTTCCTCACATTTATGCAATTGGAGACATAACAGAGGTACTGAGTCTACGTAAACTATTTTACAATAACAGGAAGCCAACTTTGTTCTTGACTAATAACTAGTCCCCAGATGTCGTCATGCTCTAGCATCATAGTGTTTTGCTCTTTTTCATTTTGCAGAGCTGTAGTGTCACGCCAGCCACCTGGGTCAGTAATTTCCCTCACGTGGCTCTTGTGAAGTATCACAGCATTAGAGATTATTACTGACCTTTATCAGGGAATGTCTCATTGGTCAGAGGCTAATAATAATATCTTTATCTCTTCAGTTATCTTTCTAATAATGTTATTATCGCTTCAGACATATGACTTCATACTGCCTGTGAATGGTGAGTGAAAGCAGTTCTTACCTTGTGGAGTTGAATACACTTACTGGGAGTGACCATGACAAGTTCTGCAATTCCATTTCTAGTATTTTGGGGTTTAATTGAGACTAGTCACAAAACATCATTTCTGCTCCCTGACACAAAAAGCTTCTTACGAAAGTGTCTTCCTCTAGAATTGGAAAAAGTAGTTGCTGCAAATACTGAATGCATATGGCTTCAGTTCTTCTGTGATTTACTATGCCAAGTAAACATGAGGTGTGGTTTTGTGGTTTGTTTTTAAAGGAGGGGAAATTGTAACTTAAGTAAAATAATCTTCTTACTATAGATGCAAAAACAGAATTCTGTGGCCTTAATCTAATGCTGTTGAGACTCTACAGTTGTCTCTGACAAGAATGTCTTGTCCTGATCGAAGTGTAGATGTGTTTCTTCTTATCTGTCTCCATCTTTGTATGAGTGACTTGCCATTTCTTTTTAAACTATGTTAAAACCTTCTGCTCAGGTATTTCTCCTTTTTTCACTTACTCTCCACAGCTTCTCTGTCCTGTGTACAGTTCCTCTTCTTTCTTCTCACTTCACATACAGATTGTCTCTGTACTTGTCACTTCTTGCACTGGGCTATATCATAGAATCATAGAATCATTAGGGATTAGAAGGGACCCTGAAAGATCATCCAGTCCAATCCTCTTGCCAGAGCAGGATCACTTCACTGGAGAAGTTATAGAATCAGAATCACTCTGGGTTGGAAGGGACCACCTGATCATC